>JADLZK010001440.1:0-130988 GCA_015847255.1 Hyparrhenia diplandra
TTGATAAGTACGTCGCTTGTGTTGCAAACCTGGTCCTGGTAGTGCAAACTGACCTTAACTATATAGAAAACTAGAGAAGAAGAGCTTCTTGATAAATATTGACGAGCCTGTGATGATTTCCTTTTCCTTATCAAGCATGCTCTTTACTTCAGCTCCAAGGAGGACAAGACTACCTCATAGCAGGCACCAATATTTTAAATCAGCTTACTGTACATACCAAGTCTGGCAAGATTGGTTGGAGGCAAACCTCAAATTTTCAGCAGTAGATTGTGTCGCCCTGAATTGCAGACTGCTCAGGAGAGAAATCAACATTTTGTTGAGGTGTTCATCACACAAATCCTCTCTATAATTCAAAAGGTTTTTCTCTCCGTTTAAGCCCCTTGCATTGGTTTAGTATTCAGTGCTATTTTTTTACTTAAACTCTTATGATACATATTCCAAAGTATCCTTCTATTTAAATTTAGTAAAACTACCGATCAGGAAGAATGTCATGACTTGTCATTTCATTAGTTTTGACCTGTACCAAATACTGTAGTTGGTGGATCGATTGCATTTATTTTTTAGAAGAAAACAACAAATAAATACTTTAAGAAAAAAATCATGATGACTCATTAATAAATTTAATAATGCAAAATATAATATTCACACGTTCAAATATTTCAAAGATATAGTTCAAAAAAAAAAAATGAAGACAAGCTTATAGAACAGCAATTAAAAAATATTTTTCAATATTATCCTCTATGCAAGTGCTTGTTAACACAAAAAACGTTGGATTAAAAATTGTGAATACTAAATTAAGAAAATAACGACAAGCCAGCTATAAAATATAAAACAACATATATATTATCTTCTACGCACGTGTGTATCGCACCTGCATGTTTACTTGTTGTATTAAAAGACTCATCGCTTGTAACTTCTCTCCACGTCCATAATTTGACAGGGCCAGGCCTGAGCATAGCCTCATAGGCCCGGCAAAACGAGCTCCAGGTGCACGGTGGAGCAGGGGATTGGGTGGCCGGAGCGGCTGGTCAGCGAAGAGTGGCGCAGCCTTGGCAGGGCGGGCGCACAGGCGCATTCCAGCGGCTGCAACGACGAACGCGAAGGACAAACGCCGAAAGCAATAGCATCCCCGAGGAGCAGAGGTCCGACAAGATAATCCTGTGCAAACAAACGTTTCACCAATTGCCTACTGGCACCAGATAATCCTTCAAAGCCTTCACCCTCTTCTTGCTCCTTAGTTTCTGAAACGCGCCAGACTCTATTTGCGAATTCTCTCCTGCTCCACACCCATGATGTTACCAATCTCCTGCAGGGTTCTTATCCGAGCTATCCTCGAGCCCAAATCTCAGAACAATAACTTTGCTTCTCGCGTGTGGTGAGAGAGTATCTAGTGCCTCGTGTACATCCTTCTTCATGGACATTCTGTTGAGCATTTCTTCAGCTGTCTCAGCACTGGGATCAGCTGTGACCTCCCTGAAAACCAAAGGCAGGTGTTACCTGAGCTCTATGGTACATAAGAAACACAGATTGCGTTACATGCATAGAATGGTCATACCTGATATGTCATGTCGGTGGAACCAATTTTACTATCAAGGGATACACTATACTTGGGAGGTTTACTGCTGCCTCAACTCGTTTAATTGGCATACCAGTGTCCAGTGCAATTTCTTCATTGGTGGGTCGAGTCTTCTAAGCTTACGCGAAGTCGTTTTGTGCACTCTTTACACGGTAACTTGCTTCAACCATGTGAGCCTAGTTACCAGAATTAATTAGTGTGATTAATATATAGCATCTGAGATAACTGGTTTTGATAGATATAGTATAGAAAAATATTTCATCCATTGGGAACATGAATCCTAGTTCAACATAACATGATGCATAATGGATACCAATAACATCTGAACTTGAAGAGAACAAAACAAAAGGGCTCATATAACAGTAATATGTAAAGAGTTTTGTCAAAAGATGAGGGAAGCAAGACATTATGAACTGTTAAGTCAACATCATCAAAATATTTTCATATTAATACTTAGGTCACACTTTTTCGATAAAAATGTATCACGCACAAGAAAAAACAGAAACACATCACCCTATGTTTCACCTGGTGATAATAATCTATTCTTTGAATTTTTCTAAACTAGATATGGGTCGCTCATGCATGACCAACCGCGATCTACAGTTGGAGACAAAAGGGTGCATCAAAACATAGATATAGGGAGAACAGGAGTGGTGGGCATACAGGCAGGCTTAAATATTTGGGATTGCTCGAGACAGATTTACGCATTGCTTGCTTGATCCACCAGTGAGAATATGTAGAGAACCTAAAACCTTTTGATGCATCAAATTTTTTCAGCTCCCCTTATAAGGCCCTGCATTCCTTCCTGTAATAATAATAAATAAAAAAACTTAAAATAAAATGTCGATGCTAAATATGGCACACCAGAACTATTTTTATGTCTTAAGTTATGTTACCTGAATAAGATCATAAAGGTCCATTCCAGGGCCTTCAAACTCTCTGGCAATAGAGATTACAAGTCTCACATTAGATGTTACCATTCTGTTCTTGCAATAAATACCATAATTCAGGCGCTGCGCAAAGTTTTTCTCATTAACTCCAGCTGCTGTTGCCCACTGGGAGAAGGTTGGCTGGCCACCATTGTACTCTGTAAGCTCAGCTTGGATTGCCTCAAGCTTCAAAAGATCCTGCACTAGTACAAGGTACACAATTTCCATAATTAACTCTGCAATATAAGATTGCAGGTACAAAGTTTCCAAAATTAACTCCCAAACTACAGCCATGGTTTTATATGTGAGTAGCAGTTTTGCAAACAACAACACCAAATAAAATTTCAGCTTCAGAAATGTGAAGAGCTCATATTCTTTACTGGTTGCTTCTGGAACTTTTAAATTCTTATCATAGATTTACAATACAACTGCAAGATCCAAAGTCTCTTGAATAGATATTTTTTTCAAAAATCACATATCATGATTCCTTGTCCTCCAAACTTTTGACCTCTTGCATTAGAAATGGCAAACCAGAAATAAACAAATTACGTGATCAAAACTATTGTCTTATGCTCTTATGGAGGTTATAAAAACATCAGAATATTTCTGAATTCTGATCATAGAGTAATCAAACTAGTTTGTCTTATCATACTTCCTAAACCTTCTTGTAAAAAATGATGGTTTTGGTTGAGTCAAACAACTTAAATTTTTGGCCATTGGCTTTTAATATTGAGATTGAACATCTGTATAATGTTAGCAAAATTTGTCATTAGAAGTATTCAGAAAACTATGTTTTTTCTACACAATACATAGATATTAATGATAGAATAGCATCGGAGTGTATGTCCAAATGTTACTTTTTTGTGGCAGTGGAAGGAAAGAGCAATGTAGTGGCTGACCGAATGGCAGATTTCAAAATTACATCAGGACTTCAATTAATGTGTAATCATACATACAGAGTCCAGTAAGTCATAGATCTAGATCCTATACATGATCAAAAGAAAAGACTAAGCTTTGTCCTTGAGAGAAGATGAACATCTATATTTATTGATTGAATCTTTGACAGGGTTACACAGAACACTTATAGAAGAGAAACAGAGCTTGGGGAAAACAGAGTTAAGAGAGCAGCAGCCAGGGCAGGAAACCAGCGAGCGGCCAACACTAGGCCGTACACAATTGGATGATTTCAGGAGGCAACTGGTAAGCAGTAAATACAGCAGTAAAAAGTGTCAAACATGGAGTTGAAGATGAATAGGTGCTAACAGTCCTAAGACTTTTTCTTTTCAGTTGTCTAGGTACTTATTGGAACACAATAAAATCTGTCAAGCTAACTTCTGAGCTGAGAAGATTAAGCTAGTACACAGATAATTAAAAAGATAGTTTCGAGATGTAATAATATAGTCTTACCTGAATACCTTCTGAGAACTCAACCTCTTCCTTGGCTGTAAGAAGTTTCCTGCCAGTCAACTTCCACAAGGAACCTAAAGGATTCATACTAGATGAGGAACCCTTTGGACCGCTTCTTCTTTGAGGATGATGCAGCCTTTTTTGTGAAGCACGGAGAGTTGTGCTAGCCTTTATTGCTGCTCTAGTTCTCTTTAGCTCTTCTCTCAGATTGACGAGCAGATTTCACAGCTATGTTCTCAGTGTACTGTGCATAAGCATCTAATTCATCTTCAGAAGCGATGATACCATAAGACTCCAAATCCTCCATCAAAGTATACATGTCAGGGCTGCTTGATTGCATCTCTGTGCGAAGGATTTCATTTGCCAAGTAGTTGTCCCACACCCTTTTGTTGTCTAATTACAGGCTGATGGTTGTTTTTTGCACCATCTGAACAACTTCTTGTGCAGCTTCAGCAGCTGCTCTGGCAAGAGCAACTGCCTCTGGCTGCTGCGGCTGCTACTACCGCCTCTTCATTTAGAAGTGCTTCTGATGCCAGAGTTGCCTCAAAGTTTCTCTGACACATTACAAAGTAAAAGTGAATAAATATTGTGATGTTGTACATTCTATTATATTGCTAAGGAGTTTCTCACACTACAGACAATGCTGGAAAGGGCTTAGAATCCTATGAGGAACAAGATTGTGTTTGCCTTATATAACGACTCAATATAAGCCTTCCTTCTAGAAGCTTAAAAGTAGTTAAAACTCTTGCTTTATTTCTTTTTATCTGTGTGCTAGAGAAATACTGAACAATTCAAGGAAGCAAAACTGAAATTAACCAATAATTGTCCCCACAGATGAAATGTCGTCTTAAGCAGACGCAAAAATGCATGGTGTACATTTGTTTTGCGTACCAGAGGAGAATCGGCGAGGAGACCGACTCCGGCAAATCTCTGGTGGGCCGCGCTGGTCGCGAATTGGAGCAGAGGAGAATCGGGAAGGAGACCGACTCCGGCAAACCGGCAACTCCGTCTGCGGCGAGGAGAGCGAAGGAGAACCCCTCGTCGCGGCGCGCACCCGCAGCTGCCCACATGCTGACCGGAGGTGGCCTGTGGCCATCTGGTGACGCCGGCTTCTGGTGGTGGTGCTTTGGCGACGGCGGGCGCTGGAGGAGGAGCGCGGGAGATGCGGCATGAACTGGGGAAGGCGAGGATGTGGCCGGCTTGGGCGGAGGTGAACGGGAGAGGGCGAGCGCATCGCGGCCCTTGGCGGGAATGGAGCTCTCGGCGACACGAGGCCGCGGCGGGGAGCTTCCAGGAGGGTTCACGGTAGGTCCGCGGCGGCGCGGCCAGGCTAGACCGCGGCAGGCAGCCGGCGGCGCGGCCAGGAGCAACCGGCATGGAAAGGAGCGGAGAGGATAGCGAATGAGACCCTCTGCCTGCAGTCGGATAGAACGACTTCACTCTACAGTCAGCCGTCAAGCCGTTGATTTCAGATCCAAGCGTCAAGTACAGGCCTGCAACCGGCCCATCTCAGCCCAGCCGCACAACTCTTCTTCCTCCGTGACTGGGTCCGCCACCGCCGTCGGAATTTTTTTTCTTAAATGCTATGTTCCAGAGTAATGGTAGCCAAGACCCAGAGTATGTATTCTTCAGTGAATTGCCATGAACGTCAATTCCACGAGGCATTCTGAGTCAACTTGTGGCGATTAAATAACACTCTCTTGAACACAATGTACAACGCTTTCCTACACTGTACATGCAATCTGTTCAAACGTACAATGTCGATCCGAGCGAGCAAGATGCAACGAAAATGTTGACACGAAATCTGAAATAAAAATGGTTTCCACATGTGAAAGCTACATCGACCACCAGACACGATCAACAGACAGGATGGACGCGAAAGCGAGAACAATATACATATTCACTGATGATGAGTAAGGGGACTCATTTGGTGCGTAGTTAAATTAGATCCTCTTGGGAGGCCTCTGAGGCCCCTTGCCTGTCCTGGGAGCCTTGTCGAGCAGCAGAAGCAGCCCCACATTGTTGCCACACTGCCCAATCGGGTACCTGCCAACCATCATACCATCGGTGGCGAAGAACTTTAGAACGAAGCAGAGACGGAGAACAGCAGCAGCGTGTGCAATGGAAGGAAGGGACTCAGGAACAGGGGATAAGGAAAGAGGAACTCACTTGACGCGGGTTGATGTCCTTCGCCACCACATGATTGATGTAACCCACTGCAAAGAATGGAGTCAAAAGCAAGCAAATTAGCTTAATTCTGTTTCCAAGAATCTTTTTTATGTTCCCTACTTACACGAATTGGAGTAGCTAGTGAGATTACTTACCTTGACCACTGCAGCAAAGAGTGATGGCTGCCTCTTCACCACCTTCCTTTGCATAATCACCGGCGGGTGCCGAGGTGGTCGCACAGTGACGGTCATGGCCGGCTGCGTGTTGCCTCCTTTGTAGAAGCTGTGCTGCGCCACTGCCGCTGGAACCGGCGGCGGTGGTGCCGCCTCCTTGCAGAGCTTCTGCGCGATCTCCTTGAGCAGCATGGCCTGCGCCTTTCGCCCCATGGAGATGATGGCCTGCCTCATGGACTCACGGTCGGCCTCCAGCGCTTGCATCCGCGCCGAGGCGGGCGCACCTCCCCTCGCTCCTCCGCCCACGGAGCGCCGGGCCAGATCCGCGCCGCTCCCGCAGGCGCAAGCCACCGCCGTAGGAGCCCCTCAGAACCACCGCAGGTGCCCCGCGGAATGGCGCCCACGGGGGCCACCCGTCGCCGCGCCGCGAGCTGTCGCCCGGGAAGTAGCCGCCGCCGCCGTGTCCAGGTTGCCGCCCGAGTAGGGCGGGCAGGCGCGGCGCGGGAACGCCGATCCCGCGCCGCACGCCGATGATGGGCGTGGTGTTGCAGCAGTTGTTACCGGGCGGCGTTATGGGGTCGCGCTCGCGCTTCTTAGGAGGTGGACGCGGGCGAGGCGGTGAGCTGGTCCCCTGGGGCTCCCGAAAGGCCGCCGGTCTTCGACGCGTGGGTGGGTGGTCGATACAAAGACTGCAGAGGCGTGGTAGTACCTCCGCTCCCCGGGACGACGCCGCTGGAGACGGCGAGGACGGGCGGGTGGCGCCGGCGTCCGCTGAGGGGCGGCGCTGCGGAGCCCCCGCCGACACGGGCGCACGGCCATGGGGTGGCGAGGCGCTCGGCCCGAGCGCCCGCATCCCGCCGCCGCGCGGAGAGCGCCCGGTGGGCCGCGCGAAGCCGCGGGCGCTGGGCCATCTTCTTCGGGCGTAGGGGCGAACTGGCGCGCGCTTCATCATGGCTCGCCGCCGCAGCGCAGCGGATCATGGTCATGGTTCGCCGGGCGGCGCCGGCGTCCCGCTCGCCCCCGCCGAAGCCCACTCGGATCGCGCGCCGCCGCGCCGCTGCTCCGCCAACGCCGCGCAGCGCCGCGTTCGCCCCCGATCTCCACCGCGACCACCGCGGTGGCGCCCGGTGGGGTCCTTCGCCGCCGGGGGCCGAGGGGGATGCCACGCCGCCGGCAGACGCCGGCGTGGAGACGGAGAACGAGGCGGGCGGCCGATAAGGGGAGCTGTATCGAGGGGCTCGCCGACGCCGGCCATGGCGTGGCGGGGCACGGGACATCGCTGGCGTCCGTCCGCGGCAGCGGGGAGGTGGGCGCGGGAGGAGTTAATTTTTGGGTTTCTCCCGACTTGCGGTTTTGGACGGTTGTCGGCTATTTTTAGGATTACGACAGATGGCTTTGCTCTCTTCCTTGGCTGGCTGTTGAAGAATAGACACATTCCACGACCTTCACAATTAGGGTGTGAAAAAAATGTGTTTTGTGAACGCGATTGAAAACCAGAGACATCGATAAAAGGAACCAACTGACAGTGGATCGTTTTGAAAACCGAGGAATGTTGCACAACATGATATATTAGTGTATAGTTAGTTTAGAAACCCATTTATCCTAAGTATGAGCACCTACTAGCACAAATACAAAAATGAGGTTTCAAGACAAGAATCTTCACTTTTATTGAAGGCCATTTAACCTAACATCTCAGTGAATAATTTTAGAGCATTTCTAAAAATTGAACCTAACATCGCCCGGTTCGAACCCTGCTGTTGTTCCTCCCACAACCATCGCGAAGGAAGAGGGAGGTTGCACCTCCATGCCGAGGGAGGGGCCACGCCGGGTCGTGCCCTAGCCGCCGCCATCGCGCGCTGCCCATGCAAGGCCTAAGAGGGTGATGGGATGGAGGAGAAGGTGCCGGTAGGTGAGGGGCACCGAGATAGGGAGATAAGGGGGCAATGGAAGGGGAAGGGCTGGTGCCACCGGGAGTGTTCGGGTGGGGGCGCGCCGAGAGATCAATTGTCGGAGGGGCTCCGGGTGGCCTTATTAACCAAGGCGGTTAAGTTATAATGCCTAGCTCGGTTACCTAGGCAGGTGCGTTAGGATGTCTGATTCAATTACTGTAAACCAAGGCGGGCCTGTTAAAGTTGCATGCCTCGATAAATGATTTACCAAGGCAGCGAATAACTGAGGTGGCAACCGACCCAACCGCCTCAAAGCTTGTTTTGAAAAGGCCATGAAAAAGATTATTTGTAGTAGTGTATGGAGAAAAGACCATGCACATTACTCTCTTGTCTATAATGAGATAGTCTAGTCTTCGACGTCAATTTTTTTCAAACCTCTATAACTTCACCTTTGGCAACTTCCCTCTTCGCATGACCCTGAGTCCTGATGGCTTCCCTTCATATCTAATTCTTTCTCGAACTATTTGCTGTATTCAAAGTAGATAAAGTTTGCTAGGTGGTCAACATGTCTTCAAACTTTTGCTCATGAGTGCCAATAAGCAAGGATTTGCAACTTCAGGCAAATTGTTTTGTTTGGAGCGCTCCTCGCTAGCCTCTCTTAAGCTAGTGTTTGTCCAATGCGCTCCTTGCTAGCCTCTCGCGGATAGTATTTGTGAGAAATTCTTTCGCATACTTAAAGTAGAAAATGTAGGCATGGTTATTGTCCCAGATGCCATGTCTCCTGTTCCAAATTGACGGTGAAGGTGAGGTCCAAGTGAGATCTTAGAGGATAGTAATATCTAAGCTTTTATGTTTTCCTCTAAAAAGAATCTTAGAGGACAGAAGGTATAGACACCTATGATTTGCATTAACCCTTGGTTTCAAGACATTTGTGTTTTTATTAGATAATTATATGTGGAGTGATGGTTATATTTTCAATGTAGATATTTTTATTAACATGAATAAATATATCTAAACTAATAACTTATATAAATTACATATCATGGATAATAAAATAATTTGTTAGTAACATTAGAATATGAATCATAAAGGAAATAATTTTTTTGAGCGTTGAAACATAGCGTATATATTTATCATTGATGCATGCACGTGAATTTGATATGCATGATGGTACAACATATATTGATGTTAACAGAAATGGGTAATATAGAGACACATGTGCTTTATTGTTATTTAACCAATATTTGTAATCGATAATGTTAATATTTTAGATGTAGCTTTGAGCAGATATTTTAGTTTTCTAAATAATGACAAAAAGCGCATTTAGATGAAAATTTAGAGGGTTACATAGATTATCTATCATAAAAATACCAACTGCATAATTAGATGCAATATAGCTTGAGCAAGTATAGCTTTCATATGTTGCTTATGATGTGTTTTAGATGTTACATGATTTGGTGACAACAATAGTGATTAAGGAACTTTATGAATTTATATGTGAAAATTTCCTTAAACGATTAAAAAAATGTGCTTAGATTGTTCTTAAATTTAGGATCCAAATTAATTTTGTTGTGTGTTTTAAGTCAACCATGTTTAAATTTGAGTTCAAATATTGGATTCAATAATTATTTCCCTACTTAGCCATTCTGACTAACTCCCTGATTATTAGTTATAAAGTTCAATGTTTGTGATTTTATTAAACAAATTACCAAAGTTCAATGTTTAAATTACCAAAGTTGCTTGATTAAAACTGTGTTAAAAATCTGAAAATGAATCTAGGATTTCAGTTTCATTGAACCTATTTTCTAAATTCAAAATCCTTTGATCCTTTGATCTCGATGAGCCTTAATGCAATGTTGAAGATCATGGATCAGAAAGCAAGTTTTAGTAAGGTAGTACTATTTCAAGTTGTTTTGCAAAATTGTCACTGAGTTCTCTCAAAAAACAAAAAGAATACTGAGTTTTTCTTATAAAAATACTGAGGGTTGACATGTTATATTACAAGCAAGCAAGTGCCAGTAGTTCTGTTTTTTTTTAAAAAAAAAAAAAAAACTATGAACAAAATCATGAATTGAAGTTAACAAAGCTCCTAACTATGAACAAAATCATGAATTGAAGTTAAAGCTCCTAGGATTTAATCAGAACCCGGGTTTCCTTTACAATTACAACACGTATGCACAACAGCATTTCACATAGTATGATGGGTACACAAATGTACAATGCGACACTACAACATTGTCAGCTATTTGCCTTCGAGGCATCCCTAAAACCAATGCTAAGGTGATGACCTTTCTTGCCAAATCCGCCTGTTGACTTTTGCATCATTGCGACGAACTCGTTGTAATCTATGCGCCCATCCTGCAACAAGGATCAAACAAAAATGAATCAGGACTATACATACACCAGAGTTAATGGAGATTTGAGGATCATGAATCATCATACATTGTCTTGATCCACTTCGCCAATCATGTCTTCGAGTCGGACATCTTCTATGCCAAACTCGTCACACGCTTGCTGCAGCTCATCAGCTGTGATGTATCCACTGCCATCTTTGTCGAAGTATTGGAAAGCGGCAAATAGATGGTCTTCCCTTTCGATTTTGTTGAGATGCAGTGTGGCAGCTATGAACTCTCCATAATCTATGGTGCCACTGTTGTCGATGTCAGCCTGCAAGCATGCCAATAAGGCATAGGAACAGGAATTGTTTCTTGAACAATTGAAATGATCAGCATTAATTTTCCTCTTCTGGATGTTAATTTGCCATAACACTTGAGAATTGCCCTGCTCCTTTGTCCATTCATGTGTGCCTAGCTAAGGGAAGAAATTAAGCCGAAAAGACTTACAGCCTGCATGAGCTGATATATCTCGGGCTCCTTCATGTTGGCCCCGACCCTCTGAAGTCCGGCCTTGAGCTCCTCGAAATTGATCTGCCCGCTGTTGTCGGTGTCCATCATCTTGAACATCTCCTTGAGCCCTGCGATCTCCTCCTCCGACAGGTTCTCCGCGATCACCTGCACAGCAGATTGAAGATCATATTTATTCCATGAAAAAGCGTCATTGAAAGAAGCAGCTTGTTTGTTCACCCTCAGCGCCATCTTCTTGAGCTTGTTCATCGCGGAGAACTGCTTCAGCCGGGACAGCACCGCAGAGTCCAGCGGCTTATCAGGGGCCGAGGCGATCGTCTGCAGCCACGGGTGGCCTGGAAAATCAACAGCAATTGACTCCAGGTCGTCAAGGGTCTCTCTCTCAGCAATTGACTCCAATGTGTGCAACTCACAGAGGACTTGGTGCGCGGTGAGGCGCTTTTGGGGTCCCTGATGAGCACCTTCCGAAGCAGGTCCTTGGCGTTCTCCGACACGCTGGGCCAGGGGTCGGAATCGAAGTCGAGCGAGCCGTGCAGCACCTGCTCGAAGATGCCCTGCTCCGTCTCCGCCCAGAAGGGCGGCACGCCGCAGAGCAGGATGTAGATGATCACGCCGGCGCTCCACACGTCGGCCTCCTGCCCGTAGCGCTTCTTGAGCACCTCCGGCGCCACGTAGTACGGGCTCCCGACCACGTCCATGAACTCCTCGCCTGCAATCCAACGCAAAATGGAGATGCATATCATGCATGCATGAGCCGATCGATGTTCTTGGTCTTCTGAATGATAGATACGACACCTGGCCGGAAGAATATGGAGAGGCCGAAGTCGATGGTCTTGAGCGGCGATTCCTCGTCGTTGCCGATGAAGAGGAAGTTCTCCGGCTTGAGGTCGCGGTGCATGACCCCGAGCGAGTGGCACGACTCGACGACGGCGACGATGACGCGGGCCAGCTCCCCGGCCTGCCGCTCCGTGTAGTGCCCCCTCCGCACGATGCGGTCGAACAGCTCCCCGCCGGCGCAGAGCTCCATGACCACGTGCACGGCGACGGCGTCCTCGAACGCGCCGCGGATGCCGATGATGTTGGGGTGGCCCGCCAGGTGGTGCATGATCTGGATCTCGCGCCGGACGTCCTCCACGTCCTCGTCGGTGACCAGCTTCCGCTTGGCGATGGACTTGCACGCGTACTCCAGCCCTGTCGCCTTGTCCACGCACAGGTACGTGGTGCCGAACTGCCCCTGCCCGAGCTTCCGCCCCAGGCTGTACTTGTCCTTGAGGTTGTCGGTCTTGCGCCGGAGCACCGACTCCACCTGCAGCCCCGCGCTGGAGATGCGCTTGATGTGCGCCGCCTTCTTGCGGGACTGCTGCCGCGGCGCCGCCGCCTGCTGCTGGGGTTGCGCTTGCGCAGGCTGCTGCGACGCCGGGGGCGGTGGCGACGGGTCGTCGCGTCGTTCGCTTGGCGTCGGCTGCGGCTGGGGAAGCGGTGCCGGCTCGGAGATGACGATGGGTGCCGGAGCCGCGGTGCTCGGCGCGGCCTCGGATTCGCTGGGCTGGACCTGGACGACGGGCACGGAGGGAGGTGGTGGGGGTGGGGTTGGAGGGCGTGCCGCCGCCGGAGTTGTTGGAGCAGGAGCGCCACAGGGAGAAGTTGCCGAAGAAGCCGCCGTTCTTGGAGAATCGGGACCCGACGCAGACGTTGCCCATCGGGCAGGCCGCGGCGGCGATCGCAGGCTGTGTTTCCGCCTCCTCCTCCCCTCCGAGTCTGCAGGGGCATGGCAATGCGGCGGCGACGGCGGAACGCACCACGTTCCGCCGGGAGGCGATCGGAGGTGGAAGGATGGGAATTGGTGGCCGAGGTTTCGGTGGGAGGGGCAGAGATGGTCGGGGAGCGAAACGAGGAGCTAAAAATGGCATGCCGAGGAGAGAAAGAAACAGATGAAACAGAGTATGGCAGGCTTGCAGCTGAAGAGCCCCTAATTTTGGAGGAATTTGAGGTAAAAACAGTCTGGAACGCGGAATCTGTGCGTCTAGCTATCTACACCGTTTCGAACCAGAGTAAACGCATCATTTGATCAATAAATAAGTTGTACGTACAAGTAAGCACGTAATTGTGCAAATGATACTCACTAAAGCTCTAGCCGTTGCTTGGATCCTACGTTCTGGCAGTGAATGGCATGTCACTTATATAGACGTGCTGGCCGACCCAAAATGCAAAAAGGAGATTGAAAAATCCCAAATGCACATTCAACATCTTTTCTTGCCTCCTCTTGATGTCCTGAAAACAACTTGTGCTCGGTTGATTGTCGTGCACCTATGGACTTAAATAAGAGGTTTAGAAATTCATAGATAAATTTTAAATTAAACATGGGACTTATAGACTTAAATAAGAGGTTTAGAAATTCATAGACAAATTTTAAACATGGGTTCATCGCTAGTTGAAATTACTTATCGTTCATGTTATACCATTTACTTGTATTTTGACATAATACACAAGTAGGCATTATTTTAATTTTTATACAAATAAACTTTAAACACGGGTTTATAGCCAGTTGAAATTACTTATCGTTCATGTTATACCATTTAATTGAATTTTAACATAATACAAACGTAGGTTGATAACCAAACCATGAACCAAACTGGTTTTAAATTAAATCTGTGTATGCCGTTTTGGATGATGTAATATGATATATCCTCCGCCCACCTCCTCGCAAGATCGGAGACGACGCCACCACCACTCGGGCGGCTCGGGCGGCCAACAGCCGCCGCGCCTCTCCCTTCCCTCAATCTACAGTCGGCGCTACCACGGGCGGGCCGCCGGTAAAGCCGCCGCGGCGGCGAGATGGCGGCGGCGTGGGCCTATGGTGTGTGGCGGGCGCCGACGACGCGGCTAGGTGGGGCGACTTCGCTTGAGCCGCGTGGGGCTCGGTGAGGTAGCCGACCACAACCGCGCGACGCCGGGCGGTGGCTTGGGAAGACATAGGGCGGTGTGGCGGCGGATGGGCGGATTTGACCCGCGTGGGCCTAGATTTGACGCCCTAGGTCCGGGCCGGTGATGTCCCTCCACGGCAGCACCCTGCTCTCGTATGGTGGTGGATCGCCGGCAGCCGCCGGGCGTGCCGCTAGTCTAGCGGCGGTGGCGGCGGGTCGATTGGGCCCCCGGTCCGATATGATCCACGGTCAATGCCGGGGCTGCCCGCCTTCATAGCGTCTCTAATGGTGACCTTTCGGTGAAGGCGGTCTTTCACGTTGGCCGGGCGCAGAGTCGACGGTGGTGGCGGCGGCTTGGGTGAAATCCTTGCCTGGTGTGTTACGCCGGGCCGGGCGACGGTGGAACTTCGTGCTACACACCTTATTGAAGGCGCTGCTGTAGCCGTTAGTCGGCCCGTCTCTTGCTACGTCCGCTGGCGTTCAATAACCTGGTTGAAAACCTTTGCCTGGTTTCTTCGTCCGGTTCTTGATCGCCAAGGTCGAGCAGTATTCCTGTGTGGTTACCTTGTTCGTGTTCAGCTCAAGGCAAAGGTGGTATTCGATGGCGTAACAGCTCGGCGTTTGGTGGTCTACACCAAGAGCCGTGTTGTTGCCAAGGAAGAAACATCCAATCTTCAATGGTGGTCGGTGTCCAACGTTTTTTAATACCTTTATTAGGTCCGAGAAATGTGTTGGGCGGCTTCGTCTTGGCGTTGGTGATCTTATTCGGTGGAATTGACATCACGGTGGAAGTTAGATGTCGCATAGGACTACTCGTGCTCCTTATTGGGGATGTATTTTCTTCGGTCAATTTTTTTTCTTTACTTTTTGTTGCTGTAATATTTTGGCCTGATTCTACCCATGGGTAGATGAAGCCGGATAATTTCTATCCTTTATTAAAAAAATGTCATTTTGGATGCATTTCAAAAAAAGATTTTATATATAAGTATATTTGGCGAAAAAGGTCAATCTAAAAACCACTAAAAAAATGTTTGCATAGTAGTAGTGTAGCACGCACAAGCAACAGGGTAAGTATACACACCGGTAATTTCACTCCCATTTTGTTCAAATTTTCAAATTATAGCTAAAATTTTATGAATATTTGAAAAGAATGGCCAATATTCAAGCCAATTGTCAATGACTTTCGTGATTTTTGTTTCTATGGGTGTCCTTCGATATTTATGTCGATCTCAACCGGTATGATCATTCGGAACTGATCTTGATGTATGTACTCCGTCTCCCTACGTTTCCGATGAGACTGCAGATAAATTCGGATCATTAGACGTAAGAAACGCAAGTGACACTTGATCATAGGCTGAGAAAGAAGAAGATAACCATTATCCAGCGAACGAGATTAGATCGGAGGGATAGATAAGGTCATTTGCATTGTTTGCCAAGATAAGGTTGGATCATGCAAAACAAGGTCAAATTCCGAACCAATTGGATCCCTGATCAGGACCTATAAATACGTAGATACTACATCTGCGTCTAGCCATCTGCGAGTTTATCTTGAGCACACACACACACCGTCTATTGCCATATATCCTTAGCGATCCAAGCTATCATCAACATGGTGCAGCGGACTTCCACCGCCGATGTGCCTGCGATGTCCATGGATCTAAGCCCAAAGAAACCCAACAAGGCCTACGGCAGCGACGGCGGAGCCTACTACGACTGGTCCCCGCCGATCTGCCCATGCTCGGCGCCGCCTCCATTGGCGCCGCCAAACTCTGTCTCTCCGCCGGTGGCCTTGCCCTGCCCAGCTACTCCGACTCTGCCAAGGTCGCCTACGTCCTCCAAGGCAAGTATTGTATTCTGTTTTGCCAAGATAACGCATGTCGCATTCATGCACGCGTACATCTCGATATCGTGTGCTTCTTGATCGAAATCTTGCATGCATCTTGATCGATTGTTGGCCGGCCTATATATAACACAGGCAAGGGTACCTGTGGCGTGGTTCTGCCGGAGGCGACCAAGGAGAAGGTGATCCCCGTCAAGGAGGGCGACGCGCTGGCGCTCCCCTTCGGCGTCGTCACCTGGTGGCACAACGCGCACGCCGCCAGCTCCGACCTCGTGGTGCTCTTCCTCGGCGACACCTCGACGGGCCACAAGCGTGGCCAGTTCACCAACTTCCAGCTCACGGGCTCCACGGGCATCTTCACCGGCTTCTCCACCGAGTTCGTGGCCCGCGCATGGGACCTGACCCCGGACGCCGCCGCGAAGCTGGTCTCCAGCCAGCCCGGGGCCGGCATCGTCAGGGTCAGGACGGGCACCGGATGCCCGAGCCTCGCGACGAGGACAGGGAGGGCCTAGTGCTCAACTGCCTGGAGGCGCCGCTGGACGTGGACATCAGGGACGGCGGCCGCGTCGTGGTGCTCAACACCCGGAACCTGCCGCTCGTCGAGGGCGTCGGGCTCGGCGCCGACCTCGTCAGGATCGACGCGCACTCCATGTGCTCCCCGGCTTCTCCTGCGACTCCGCGTACCAGGTCACCTACATCGTGCGCGGCGGCGGCCGCGTCCAGGTGGTTGGGATCGACGGCACGCGCGTGCTCGAGACCCGTGCTGAGGCCGGATGCCTCTTCATCGTGCCCAGGTTCTTCGTCGTTTCCAAGATCGCCGACGAGACCGGCATGGCGTGGTTCTCCATCATCACCACCCCCAAGTAAGCACTGAATTATTGATTGATGATCAGAGTAATGTGATTTACCACGCGACGAACTTCGTTTTAAGTTGTTGCGGATTTTGTGTTTGCAACTTGCATTGCAGTCCAATCTTTAGCCATCTGGCGGGCAGGACATCGGTGTGGAAGGCATTATCTCCTGAGGTCCTGCAGACGTCGTTCAACGCCACGCCGGAGATGGAGAAGCTGTTCCGTTCCAAGAGGCTTGACTCGGAGATCTTCTTCGCGCCTTCAAACTGATCCATTCGGCGATGGAAATGGAACAGTACGTGCAGCTGCCTAGTTAATCCATCTTGGGTACCCTTGGTCAACATATGTCTTCGACTCTTGGGTGTGTTTTCAATTATTAGTTTCATTTAGAATCATCAAGTTGGGGAGCGTATCAAGTGTAACCATGGTTCGTGTGCAACCTTTGCAACTTCCAACCACAATCGTAAGATCTGCATCCGATGGCCAGATTGAGAGATGGGTAATTTTAACACTTAAACCCTGCCACCATTACATTTGTTAACAAAAATTCCCCTAATCCCTCCCCTGGAACCGTCCGTCGTCAGTTTCTCGCCCTTTCCATCGTACGTTAGCGTCGTACCTACGCCGCCGCCGCTCGAGCACGTTTCCATCCTACGCCGCCGTCGGACCGTGGGCGCCAGGACTCCATCTCTCGGGCTGGTCGTAGACGCACCAGACTCCATCGCCAGCGCCAGCAGGACTCAAGTCCGCTGTTTATTTCCGCCCTCAGCTACTGCTCCCGGGACAGACCTGGAGCAATTACTATCGATGCTGCTGGATACGCTCCCATGGTTGAACTTTGGTTTTGAGCATAAAGCTAACAAATCGATTGCTAAAAATTCATTGACACACAATGAAAAAATCACTGATATTCTATATATCCAAGGAAATCACGTCACAGCCCAAATGAAAAGTTCAAGCGTGTATCAACTTGCTGTACTCAAGACCTGGATGCTAGTATCGAGGAAAGCAGTAAATAAACAAGACTAAGCCTCACGTCCAAGTAGTACTGATCAGCTTGTAAATAACTGACGACCTCGAGGAACCAACAAAATATTAAAGGGAAATAATCTCAGGTCTCCGTGCGTCAACACTTAAGCAACAGGTACCGGCCATTCAGAAGCATCTTCGAATGAATTCATGAGATCGTTTGTCCCGTACGTATCTGTACCTGCACTGGCGGCGGCTTCATGATCCATAGCGTCACGGGCGGCGCGAGTCCTGCTGGCGCTGGCGTCCTCCGGTGCGTCGAGCAGCCCGAGAGAAACATCGGCGATGGAGTCCTGGCGCCCCACGGTCCGACGGCGGCGTACGATGGAAACGTGCTCGAGCGGCGGCGGCGTAGGTACGACGCTAACGTACGATGGAAACGGCGAGCAAACTGACGACGGCTCCAGGGAGGAATTTGGGGAATTTTTGTTAACAAATGTAATGGTGGGAGGGTTTAAGTGTTAAAATTGTTCACCTCTCAATCTAGCCATCGGATGCAGATCTTACGATTGTGGTTGGAAGTTGCAAAGGTTGACACGAACCATGGTTGCACTTGATACGCTCCCCATCAAGTTATGTCTTATCAGTTTTTTTTTTTTGGATGGCTTATAATGTAATAAAACTTGAGATGGTATACGTGTTTTCTATTGTTTCCAAACATGAAACACAACCAAAGCATTGTTGTGTCATGTCATTTTTTAAAACTACCAATTCGTTAAAAAAAAAAACATACTCTACCAAATTCGGTTTACATGGGTTTTTCTTTGTTGATTTTTTGAAGCGTTTATCCCAGGAATGGTAGTGAAACAGGGGATTGCATGAAGAATTTCCTACTCCCTCCGTCCATGAACAATTTGAATTCGACTAAATTCATATTAAAAGTACTAACATTTATGCTATAAAATCAGTATCATTAGATTAGTTATTAAATATATATTTTAATAAATTTATTTGAAGACACTTATTAATACTATGTACTGTAAGTTTAATCAAACTTGAGTCATTTAGATTAGCATGCATCTCTAATTATTACATTATTTTGCGTATGGAGGGAATATATTTTATTTATCTGTATATAGTGATCAACTGATCATAGGGCGCACGTGATCCAGCTGACATGGAAGAAAACCGACCCATCCCAATTGGCTCATGAGGTGGCACGTCACAACAATTTCTAGCTTCTCATGTACAACTTGAGAGGTGTTGGACAGATTTATGACTTGCGGGCCAACCCGATTTCTAGGATTATCCTCTCTCACATAACACTATTGAAATAGCCAAAATCAGACAACTTATATCAATCAGTAGAACAACCAACCTACAAAGTCGTCGCAGCCCGGTATTTGAATTCTATAAGCTAGCAACTAGCAACTAAAAGCTAACTATAGTGCATCTACATACAAGGACTAATAGCTAGATATACTAATTTTTAGTCACCCTAGGTAGTTGTTAGGTCATCTCAAAAGTCTTCCTTAAACCCACTCTATTTGAATAAAAAATGTTCTATATGTCTTTCCGTTCTAACAACTTCTCTATATCTTGAGCTGATTCTTGAAAATCAACTACGCTCTTCATCTTTACCTAACGTGAAATTCAAAATAGTGGATTATAATATTTGAAGATCAAACTAAAAATGTTCTTGGAGAGTATTTTCACTAATTAAGTACTCCCTCTATTCTAAATTATAAGTCACTTTGACTTTCTAGGTTCATCCATTTAGTTATGTATCTAGATACAATAATATGTCTAGGTACATAACTAAATGGATGAACCTAGAAAGTCAAAGTGACTTATAATTTGAAATGGGAGAGTATCTCAATAAAGAAGTATATAAAGAGACTCTATAAGAGGACGTTTGATAGGGATCTAAATTCTTGTTCAAACGTTTAGAATTCTGATGGTCTCGCAAAAAAGTTTCTGGTGATAATCAAAAATCACTTCGTGAAATTGTTTGGCTGATAAGCTTAACTCTAAGTAAAACATACTATTTTTGAGAAAGCCATATAACAAAAATATTCTTCTTCGAAAATAGAATTTGTTAATTCAAAAACTTGTTGTGGGTGATGAAGAACTTAAAACTTAAATCACATAAAAGAACTAACTCAAAATTATGGTTGCTAATACAGAAGGGGTGCAAGAGTCAAAATCATGTCAAATCAGAAGAAATGTTGCTCCTTGTTAGGCATAAAAATGACAAACGTTGTTAACGGTTCTCGAGTGAAACGTTTCTCATCTAGCACGTTTGACAATCATTCTACCGGTTCTCAAAAGAATCTAACATGTTTCTGGTTGCCAAACAGGATGTTAAGTTGCTCTTATATCATTAGTTATTACTGGCACAACTGTAAGACTTCTTACGGCGTTGATGAGAAGAGTAGTGTGTACGGTTAAACTCTCCTTAATTATAATGATAAGACCCATGTTTCCATTATTCACTACTTATGAAACGATTTTTACCTGGCCTGGACTTTATAGCACCGTGTGGCGTGGGAGAGGCAGAGCTGTGGGTGTGAGGATAAGAATGAGAAACCCTACCTGGCTAGTGTCCATATATAATAAGGAATTCAATATCGGGTTGAATGTGATGAACAATCTAGGAGTGTTCACTTCCCGAAAAGTGAAAAAAAAAAGTGCTACGATTAATCTGTCACATGCATGGTGCATTAAATATAGGTAAACAAAAAAATAAATTGCATAGTTTGGCTGAAAAGTACAAGACGAATCTTTTGAGCCTAATTAGTCCATGATAGGACAATAATTATCAAATACAAATAAAAAGTGCTACAAGAGTCGAACCCAAAAATATTTCACCAACTAAACACCCCCTAGTAACAGGCCTGGTCTATTAATAGAGGTGGGCTTTATAGCCTGATTGCCTCCAAAAATGGATTTATGAAGTCAGAAGAGTAAGGCGACCACCCTCATAAATAGGCTATTTTTGGAGGCAGTTGTTTAAGGTCCCCGCCTCCGAAATTCTTTTTTTGGTGACGGCATGACCGCCCATGCAAAAAATTAATAGCCTGGTTTTTTGGAGGCGGTTGATTTTTGTGCCCGCCTCCGTTAAGTTTTGGGTAGTTTCTCGCAAAATCAATTATGCAGTAGTGGCCGCTACAAGCAAGCGATCTCTCCGGGAACCTTTAAGTCTGCTCCTCGTCTGCCTAGATAACTCGACGTATGCGACATGGCTCAGCTGGGGAAGGTTGGGTGCGGCGGTGTTGCAGGGGTGGCGGCAACTATCCGTGTGTTTGGTTGTGGGACTGAGGGGATGGAGTGGCTCCATCCCTTGATTTGGGGTTGGGTTGAACCCGGTTATTTGTTTGGTTGAGAGGTTGGGTTGGACCTAGTTTTTGTTTGGATGGAGGGATGCAAAAATGGGATGGATGGTAGATTAACAACCGTTTGCTACAAGTATGGTGGGCCCCGCTTGTCATCCTCAACCGTGTTCTTCTCCCCATCCCTCTTGTCGCCCGGTGTGAGAGATCCGGCGCGCCCAAGCTCACGCCCGCCGGATCCGGGCGTGGGCCGGCTTCGCCGCCGCCGGATCCAGGCGTGGCCGACAGCTCGCCGCCGCTGGATCCGCTACGCCCCGGCCCCTCGGGCTCCGACCGCCCTAGCCACGCAGGCGAAGCCAAGTCCATGGCGACACCAAGGCGCTGGTGGCCGACGGCAAGCACGCCCGTGTCCTTGTTGGTACTTCTTAACATCACTACAACCAATAGGTGGAGTTAATCTCACCTAAGGCCATATGAGCCGAGGCACTTTCGGTGTTTCTCCATCTCATAGCTTTACCATAGGCTAGGTTGTCATCCCCCCAGTAATGCTAGAAATGTTATGTGTGCTACATGTGATTGTGCCGATTTGCAATCTTCTCTAAACAAATATATCTATCATTAAATTATCCGCAGTTTACGTGATAAAATAACACTGTCACATTTCACCGGGAGGGATCTAGGTTTATCATTTATAATTCTACCACAGAGAGGAATATAAGGATGGCTGATACGATTATTAGCTAGCATACTTATGAGAGATTCGATTACAAAGACTACTTTTAGCGGGGTGAGCCAATAATGATATGATAAGTGATAAACAAAGGCAAAGTTAACACACAAAGATATAGGTATAGACTACTCACTACTCAAACTAACGTGGACTTACGTTAAGAGACGGAATTCTTATATAGCATTAAATCTACTAAGTCAAACATCTACCCTAGGTCATATACCATCATATACAAACATAACAACCATGAATCTATGCATCCCTGAAGATTTATGAGGAGAACCAAGAACAAAACAAGATAATCCCCAAAACCATGTTCAACTAGTCTTATAACCGAGGGATGGATTCCAAAGGACTCAACGGGAATATCACACCCCGCGATCTACCACACAACCCAGATTATAAGATGCATCCGCAGATAGATCATATCTAAGCACCATGCTTACATAATTATTTCTATCACCTAACCCTCTCGAGATTCAATTAGGCGCTACTACTAATAGATACATGAACTCACAATTAATCATGACCATATCAAATATACTACTAGAATAAACTAAGAACATAGCAAACCAACACTTAATATTGAAATAGAATAAAGTCATGGATACAAGATAATACCGTAATGACTTGAAGATCGAGAATCTTGGGTTGGCAACACCAAGCTCTATTTGAATCGACTTGCTAATCTAACTAGAGGAACTAGAACTAGACAAGTAGCTACCCTAATCTCTAGTGGAGAAGCTCTCTTCTACTTCTGCCGGCTTGAATGACTTGATAATGAATTACAATGAGTTAGGGTTTCACCCTGTGGGTCGGGGGTCTTGTTATATAGCCCTAGGCGATGCACGATGCAGCCCTTGGATCAAACCGACCTTGATTGATGGACTAGATTGTTCTCATAGACGGTTTGGAACCGACCTAGGTGGGTGTGGTCGACAGTGGGCCCAGCGGCGGCCGCCCACGGCCGCGCGCCGCCTCGCTCACCGCCCGGTGGGTCCGGCCTCTTACGGTTGTCTCCGGTGTCTTCCGGAATGTTCTTACGTGGTTTCCTAGTTGATATACGCCACGGATACGTCTTTGTGTCGTAGGGCTTTAAATCTCGGGCTTTTCCTGTTTAATCCCCGAAAAAAATATATAATTCACCAAAAACTCGTGGAAATTGTTAGTATAAGCCCTATATCTATGTGGATATTCATTTTATGCCCTTATTTCATGTTTAGTTGACATATAAAAGTATTCAATAAGAGATGTCAACAATCCTCGGCCTGGGCGGTGTCGGGCCATGTCCTCTACGCTGGCGGTCCTCGGTCCCAGCGGCGGTCTTCAGCCAAGGACGTTGGTGGCGGTCCTCCAGGCGGTGGTGTGGACTCGTCCGGTGGCGGTGGTCTCGACCCCTGCTAGCCCGCGCGGCTTGGCAGCAAGCGAGGCGCGTCCGTTTCTCCTCCGTTCTCCGCCGACGGAACCTAGCCGGGTCGGCTCCGTCCGCCAGATTTGGGCGGACGGAGCGAACCCGCATATTAGAGGAAGAGTAAAATACAAATCCGGTCCTTAAACTTTTCATGGTGTGTCACCCCGGTCCATGAACTTTTAAAGTATGTCATCATGGTACCTAAATTTGATTTGGGTCTCTAATCGGCCGCATAACGGGTGCGATTAAAAAAGCAAACCAATAGTCGAGCGCCGCTGCATTAAAAAACATAGTTGTGGGTTAAAAAAAACAAGCTCCTCAACCGAACTAGTGCATGCTAATAAACTGAGCTCCTCACTCGATCACTCAATTAGAGGATTCATCACCTAAAAAAAGCCGAATTGATGCATGCTAAAAAAAGCCGAACTGATGCATCTTTGAACAGACCAAGCGCCGAACCGATGCATGCTAACCAAAGTGTCGCGAACTCGCGAGGAAGAGCAGGTGGCGCGAGGAAGCTGAATCGGCGGCACCCGCGAGTAAACTGAATCGCCCGCTGCGAGAACGGCCTATTTGGTTGCTAATGAGGTCATGAGGGTGCGTCATGGGTCCTTAACGGGCTGATTGTAGACCCAAATCAAGTTTAGGCACCATGATGACGTACTTTAAAAGTTTATGGACCGGGATGACACCCCATGAAAAGTTTAAGTACCGGATTTGTATTTTACTCTTAGGGGAATATTCCCTCTGGGTTGGCTTCATCCCCTACTCAACCCACAACCAAATAGCCAAAAAAAGGGTTGGCTCCATCCGAGTTGAACCCCACCCTCCAACCAAACACACGGTATGGGTGGGGAGCGGGCGCCTGAGAGAATGGGGGTGAGAGGGCCGTGCGGGCAGAGAAAAAGGAAGCCCTGGGGATACCGACGGCAAAAGTGGCAAAAATATATCATTTTTCTTTTTCCGATGCTAAACTTGTAGTGCCAATTCTAAAGCTTCTATCTTAGGAGTTTATCAAATGTAAGTCCTGCTCTATAATTATCACGAGCTGCCTTCTTATCCGCATGTACTCTCTTAGCAACACTCAGAGCTGGACAGTTTATAGTCTCGTGACGGAGTACCCAACTCTTAGCAACTAGCAGTGGATGTAAATTATGCCCTTCAATCGCATGTCAAAACTATGTCTTTTAAGGTTCTGTTTGGGCACTCTGGAATCCGACAGTGTAGGAAAATAAAGTAATTATTTAAATACGTAGGAAAAGAAAAACACGCATGAATTATCTAATTGAGTTGTTAGGAATAAGCATTTCGAGGATGGTAGTATAGGACTAATATTCAGAGTAAAGATAGATAAGAGCAAGTAAAATAACAGCTATAATAAGCTGCTGCAAGCACATGTGAAGAAGAGAGGTGACGAGAGAGAAGAAACGCAGGTAACTGATTTATAGCCAGCTGCAGCATGGATTTCAAGATATTATCTGTGTATAAGAAGTGGGTCAGATATTAATGATGTAGCATATATTTACATGAAACTTCTGTATGTGTAGGCTATTAGATTGGCCGTAAATGATATAACAATTTTAAGCTATAGTTGGTTATACTATTAACCTTGCTCTAAGGTAAACCTCCCTAGAAACCCCAAATCTAAAAGGCAATATAACGAGAATATCTTACAAGCTACCACAACGTACACAATTACATAACTTACTATGACTTACCAAAGCACCTTTACTAAACAAACGGTTTTCAAGTCGGCAAACACTGAATAATGGGTAAATTGACACATTATAAGTTAATAAACATGACTTTATTGGATGCGTGCCCAACAATAGAAGCTAAACCATTTCTATATCTAAAAAATCACCGTGACTTCAACTGCATGACCATGTCAGTATTGAACTCAGATATGTCCAGATTCCAAGTGAAACATACAGAGCAAACTTCAGTCTACTATATATGCAAAATCCAACAATGAAAATGAACATTGCTCCAGGAATGAGTTCCAAGCTCTGAAAGGATCAACTCGAGGATATTCTGAATCATAACATATTCTGTAATTCCTACAACAGAGACTGTCTGATGGCACTCAGTTCCTTGACAATATCTCCAGTTGACATTCTATTCGATGGCATTTCCTGAGAGCATGACAGTCCAAGCCTAAGCAATGATTCCAATGATACCAGGAAATCACTCCTTCCGTTGTGTGAAGAACCATCTGCAGCTGTATGAAGTTCATTCCCATGGCCCAAAGACAACCGAGTGTCAACTATGTCTGCAACACCGTCATGAAGACCCAGCTCAACATACTCACGAAGGCCATGCATAAATTTGCTGTCTGTTGGCCTCTCTCCAGTGACTGTTTCTAGCACAAGAATGCCATAACTGTATATATCTCCGTGCGTCGACGAAGTGTTTCCAGCTCCATACTCTGTTGATGAGAATTTCAAGAAAAACATTAGACTTCTTATAGTTTGCACAGTTCCAAATTCAAGAGATTGTAAAACATCACATAATCTAGCTTCTTCTACACGTCCCCTTGATGTCCAGTACAGCATGTTTTATTCATATTTTTTTCTTCAAAATAGTGAAAAGACATAGAAGTGGAAATAAGCAAACCTGGTGCAGCATAGCCGATTGTCCCTTTAAATCCTATTGAGCTTGATGACTCTTGGAAAAATGAGTTCCCTTCAACAAAAATCCTAGCAAGTCCAAAGTCTCCGACATGGGCAACCATATCAGCATCCAAGAGCACATTACTTGACTTAATATCACAATGTACAACAGGTGCAGGTCCATGGCAATGAAGATAATCCAGTGCATAAGCCACATCAAGTAGTATGCTCACTCTTTCCAGGATATTCAGGTTCCTCTGCTTTGTTTGCTCATTTGCATCAGGATGTAGCCAACCCTCTAAACTACCATTAGGCATGAACTCAAAGACTATTGCTCTAAAATCATTTCCTCTGGTATCGATGCTTGAACAAGCTGTGACTATCTTGACAAGGTTCCGGTGTCGCAGGTTTCGGAGTGCTTCGCATTCAGCTGTGAAACTCTTGAGTGCCCCTGGGTTTTGAAGCTTTAGCACCTTCACAGCAACAGGATTTGAACTTTCACTAGATGGACCATCTAATTCTCCTTTGTACACAGATCCAAATGCCCCAAAGCCCAACAAATTGGTAGCTGAGAAACCATCTGTTGCTTTTACCAATTGTGAATAAGAGATAAGTGGGTGGCCTTGCATGGATGTTGTTGAAGAGGCTTTTGTTCTGCTTTTCTTGCATCAAATGCAAAGCATGTAGAGCAAAGCAAGGATGACTAGTGTTGCAACGAGGGAGAGAACAATAGGAATCGCTACAAGTGTGTGGTTTTTCTTTGGTAATTGGGAAGAACATGGAGGCAAATGCATATGAGGCACGCCACCACATAACTTGTCATTTCCTTGGATTGAGAATGTAGTAGCATTTGCGAAAATACCAAAAGTTGGCACTTGTCCAACAAAGTTGTTGAAGGAAAGATTTAGGTAATAGAGCATGCCAAGGTTCCCTAACAGCTTGGGTATTTCACCAGGCAAATTGTTCTTTGAGAGGTCAAGATTTTCTAGTCCTTGCAACTGCCCAGGGTTGATGGAATGCTACCATTTAAGATGTTATTTTGGAGGTAGAGATTCTGAAGAAGTTGGCATTCACCAATGGTGCTGGGAATTTCACCTGACAGTTTGTTCCACGGTGCTTAGAATTCTATAAGACCTTTTAGATTCCTGATTTCTTGTGGTATTGATCCCTCCAAGTTGTTGTATGATAAATCCACAGAAACCGCGGTGATGTTGAATAATTCAACTGGAACTTGGCCTGTAAAGTTATTGCTCGAAAGCACTAGTAACTCTAACTTTCCCAGATTTCCTAATGTGCTCGGTATGCTACCACTGAAGGAATTGCTCTCAAGGTTCATGTAATTGAGCTCTGTAAGATTTCCTATGGCCGATGGGACTGGCCCACTCATGTTGTTATCAAATACATAAAAAAGGGCCGGGTTCTTGAGGCTACCCAAGGAAGAAGGAAGAGATCCTGTGAAGGAGTTCTTAGAGAGGTCAAGATATTGCAAGTTTTTGAGGTTACTGATATCATCAGGGATGCTTCCTGAGATTGTGTTGTCCTCAACATTGAGCTGTATCAGCAAGCTGGAAAGATTAGAAACTGAGTCAGGAAGAACTCCACCAAACTTGCTAGCACCCAACTCTAAATTTTGTAGCTGAGAGCAATTTGTGAGTGCAGTAAAGAAATCCCATTCTTGGGGTTCTTTAGCTTCAAGCAAAGTTTCTAAGAGCACTAGCCTCTGCAATTTTGTCAGCCTTCCAATCTCTGGAGGAACAATACCACTGAAAGAGTTACGGCCCAGCTGAACTATCCACAGTTCAGAGGCATTCGCTATCGACCCGGGGATAGAGCCATGGAAGAAGTTGTGGTCCATGAATATGCTCTGAAGATTAGGAAGATTGCTGAATGCATCTGGAGGCATGCTTCCATTCAGCATATTTTGCTGGACAGAATAGTAAGTCAGAGAGGAGATGTTCCAAAAGGAATCAGGGATTGGCCCACTCAAATTGTTACCACCTAACGTGAGCCGAGATAAACTCGGCAACAGGCCAAAGGATGAAGGGATAGCCCCTGACAACATGTTGAAGTCAAGATGAAGAACCCTAAGGTTGGTGAGGTTGCTGAGACTAGTTGGTATCTCACCTGATAACCTATTGTAGTACAGTGTCAATTGCTCCATCAATGGCAACTCTGAAAGAGATGGAGGGATCTCTCCTGACAAAGAATTTTGACCAAGGTTCAGGTACACAAGATTCTTCAAGCTGATCCCAACCTCTGCTGGGATCTCACCTTGGAGCTGATTATAGCTTAGGTTCAGCATCTGAAGCCTGACAAGGCGACCGAGCTCTGGTGGTATTTGACCAACAAGCTGGTTGTCGCTGAGGTCGAGCTCTCTGAGGAAGGACAGGTTGCCCAAGAATGGCGAGACGTGTCCCGACAGGTTGAAGGAGCCCAACCGCAACGACACGACCCTCTGCAGGTGACGACTGCCGCAGGCTGACTCCAGGCCAGCTGCAGTAGTGCCCTGACGTGTTCCATGAGGCCAGCAAGCCCTCAGCTCGGCCTGAGGACAGCATGGACTTGAAGGAGAGGAGCGTGAGCTCGTCGGCCGCGCCATTGCTGCTTCTGCCTGGAGATGAGATTCCAGCCGGCGACGTTTGTATGTGTGTCCTTGTGCACGGCGGCCAACTAGGTTGGCTAAAGTGCACAACGTGTAAAACTCTCGTTTCCCTTAATAGAATACGGGCACAATGTGCGAAAAAAAAAAAAAAAAAATGAGATTGTAGCATAGGAACGGGTGGAGAGCAACAATGAGAAGAAGAACAACATCATTGCTCGTGCCATGACAATGTGGCTAAAAAGTTGTGTGAGAATCGATGGATTGGAGAATGGGGAACTGGAGTTGGGTGGTTGGTTGTCTGTTAATCCTCTCTCCACTCCCTCCTTAAGTACTACAGCCTATTGCATAGACCTTGGGCCCCATGTATCGGCCACTTGATCTATGTTGATGAGTGGACCGGCGAATCCTCCGGTGGCGTGAACTCTGGAGGCCTCAATGCTTGTACTATCGCCACCAGCGATCAACTTTGCAGTAGTTATCTTGCTTGTTATTGGTGTGTGTTGTGCCGTTATTGTTTCGCATTCATGCTCACGCACACATCTGACAACCCCCAACGCTTTGCTTACGCTTATGCTTAGAAGCCAAATTTTGAATTTTAAAAATTGATTTTGAAGTTGATTTTGTGGGTTTTTTTCATCATAGTTCTTAAGGCGTAAAGGTAAGGCATGACGATGTACCATCTTCCATAAGCCTAGGCGCCCAACTTGCCCGCCTAGGCGACCATTCTGCAAGGCCATAGGCAAAGTCTTGAGAACTATGGTTTCTTTTATGGAAAAAGTCTAATTAACCCCCTAAACTATTGGGGCGCGTCTAACTATTGCCACAAACTTCAAAACCGGTTAACCAATATCCTAAAATTTGCAAAACCGTCTAAATCACCCCCTGGGACGGTTTTGCTTGGTGGTTTTGCCTATGTGGCAGCCACGGTGGAGTGGTTTGGCCACGCTGACTCTTAGGTCTGCAGCTCATCTCACCGCCATGTGGGTCCCACTCGTTAGCTTCACCTCCATCCTACTCCCGTAGCGACAGCGGCAGCGGCCCGTAGCGACGGCAGCAGCGGCGGGGCGAGAAGAGAGACACCAGAGCGGGCACGGCTGGGATATCGCGGAGCGAGGCGTTGCGTGAGCTCCCCGGCGGCATGAAAGCTGAAACAGCGTGCCACCGAAGCGGAAAAAATCGTGGCGGCGAAGCTGCCCGGTTCGGAACACCATGGATGACGACGTTGAAGTCCCGGACATGCAGATGAAGATCCATTTTGCTTGATGAACTACAGCATTGCTTGACCGACCAAATTTCGTCGTCGCCGTGCCACGTCTGCCCAATTCGATTCACCACCAGGACCGCCTCATCCTTGCGCTCCTCCCTTGCATGCTCGTGCTGCTGCCATCCTTCAGTTTGAAGTGGAGGTGGATGAAGCGTTGAAGTGGAGGTGGACAATCAAGTAGGCGCCGATGAGGGTGTAGAACTGCAGATGGTGAGGCCGCGATGGCTTAGCGGCTCGCGCACCGCTGCCATCCTTCAGTTTGAGCAAAGAAACGTAAGAGAAGAGAGACACCAGAATGCCGATGAGGCCGAGAAGGGCGACGAGCACAGAGCTTCATTGATTTCTCGCACAAGGGGACGATACAACAGGTCATCACCTGGCCGGCCCGTGCGTGCACAGCACGAGCAGGGTGGCCCGGCAGGAGCTCGCGTGCGGATGCACTGGCAGCGGTGAGTGCTTCCTGGGAAGATTGCGAGCGGTGGCATCATTGCGTGGGCGAGCTCATGGCTGGGGCCAGGTGTGGCCAGGTGTGGCAGCACCATGAGCGGCCAGTTCATCCACAACATGTTGGAGGTTGAAGATGAACCTAGCGAGTGGGTCCCACTTGGAAGTAGCACATCTTGCTTCTATTCCTGCGCCACCATGTCAAAACCGCTCCACCGTGGCTGCCACGTAGGCAAAACCACCAAGCAAAACCGCCCCAGAGGTTATTTAGACAGTTTTACAAAGTTTATGATATTGGCAGCCACGGAGCCAAAGACCGGGGGGGTGGGCTCAAGCCCCGCCTAAGAGCCGAAAAATCAAGGCTAATTACAGTAATAAAACAAAAAATCACCATTAAATCTTCATGTAAATCAACATCTCCATTGTTTCAGCCCCTCCTAAGATTATTTCTAGCTTCGTCACTTTGGATATTGGTTAACCGGTTTTGAAGTTCGTGGCAATGGTTAGACACACCCCAATAGTTCGAGGGTGTTAAGTAGACTTTTTCCTTTCTTTTATAGCATCTGCTTTTGAATCCTTACGGACACGTTCATAGAAATTTTTACTTACAAGTTCTTTCTGAATTGCTAATAACCTGTATAAATAAACATAAGCTTAAGTGAAATGATGGGAGCGTAAACTTTGGGTGGTCAAGTCAAGTCAGCGGATAGGTGGGAAGTGGGAACTCACACCCTGAGAATGACTCCATTGATCAATGACATGAATCTGACCAATAATTCCACATGAAAAACAAAGAAATCCATCCAAGTCAGCAATCAGAATTTAGCCTTTTGTTCTTTTTGAAAACGGGAGGAAGGAGGACATGGACAGGGCCTGCAAGTTGCATGGCAATGACCACAAGACAAGAAGGCCTCCAATCAAGAAGACAAGAACCACTATAGTGTTGCCTAGGTTCGAACTTTCTGAGTTGCAGGAATTGCAATTTGCAAAGGCAGCAGAAAGAAATATTCTCTTTGGGGAATCAGGACACTGACTGTAATAAAAGCACCCAAAGATTCTGTTAAAAAAAGATATCTTTCCATCTCAACAACAAAAGTTTATCGAAAAATTCCAAGTTTACTGAAAGTTTATTTGTACACCAAAAGTTTATCGAAAGAATCCAAGTTTCTGAATGAGAGCTTTTAACTCGTAGATGAGAGTTTACCAAATGACTCCATTGCCCGGCAAGTTCACATCAGCCGAATTGGGAGTGCCAGGACGAAGTCACTTGCTTTTCTCTAGCTTTTATTGGCATGTGGGCAATTGGGAGTGCCCGGTTGTTCCCACCGGACAACCATTGGCAAGGATTTCTTCTATAATTTTTAAACAAAGCAGACCACTTGCAAAGGATACCCATCTAGTTGTACAACCAGCTGTGAACTTTTGAACAATGAAATTGCTTTCTTCAATTAATAAGTAGGCAATCGGCGTTATCTTTAGTTTGTTCAGTATTCATCATGGTTAGTCATTAGTCAACAGAAAAGAGTGCCAAGAATCAAATCATTGATCAGCATTATTCCTTGCTACTTACATTTCTAATTCTCTGCACAGTGCATAATAATCATGAACAAACCGATCTCAACCAAGCTATTTTTTTTTTACCGAAAGGCAGGGAAGGCCCCTACCTGCATTTTTTTGGTATTTTCTGTGTATAAAAAGAGTTTTTATGTATATTTTGTAGACATCTAGGACCAAACAAAAAGCAAAAATTACATAAGGCTATCTCTCCAAGCACTAAGTAAAAGTTTCCTATTGGGTTTTGATGAGGACATCTTCTACTATTACCCGTTGGCAAAGACGCAACAAAAAAAAAAAAATTGGACCAAGTGGCCTAGTTGTAGTCGGGCGGTGACCATGTGAGCCTCTGAATAATCTAACCTTCATTAGCTTAGGAGGAGGAAGCCACCTTAAAAAGGGAGAGCCACCCTTCCCCTATTGGACTAGTCTTTTAGGGTGATTGGGCCTTTCCCTGAGAGGGTGCGCCGGAGTGCGGTGCTAAGATTGCCAAAGCACAACAGGAGGCCCTAGTGGCGTTGTAGTCGATCGGTGCTTCGAATTTCGATTGTCGGTGCTAAGATTGTGGGATTCGGGAATCGGATCGATGTGTCGAGCTTTTCATCCAGCCCCACCTAGGCCAGACTCATCAGGTTTGGCCTTGATACAAACCAAGTCAAGTTCATCTATGAAGTTTCTTTTCCAAGAAACTAAATTGCATTACTTCTGGTCAAAGATGACGTTATTTCTCGTAGTCTAGATAACTAAACAGGCTGTAATAAATATTTCTCTGCATATTGGACTCCCAAATGCTTATCTTGCTTGAAGAATCATATCAAGGGCTTCGAGGTTTAAGTCCCAGGTTATAGAGAGTAAAGCCCAACAATCTCTATTGAAAGAACATTCCAAGAACAAGTGGAAATTAGTTTCCTCGAAAGCTAAATTGCACAACACACATGAATAGTCTTGGAGTAACATATTCTTTCGTTTTTAGTCCTGCCTCTCGAGCAGTAGCCAAAAGAAGAATTTGTGTGATCCCAAGTTATCTCTTTGTTTCCCTAGGCAAAGAACAAAAGGACTCCTCTTCCTTCGCGAGCAATAGGCAGTAGCCAAAATCCCACATGGCCACACCACCATGAATCGGGCTCGAGGTTCAGCTGGCGCCATCATCGCCGGTGCTAGTGCCGGAGTCGACAATGTCAACGGCGTCGTTGCCATCGCCGCCGGAGCTCCCGCACCGACACACGGTCGCCCAAGCTCTTGTCGCCGCCTAGCACCCGAATAATGTGTAGAGTGGTAAGCTTGAGTCGGATTTCGTGGTTTTTCCTAAGTTTTTGCAAGATTTTCTCTTTCTTCCTCTGGTTTTGCTTCCTGTAAACTTATCCATATGTGTTGTAGTTCGTGAGCAGTTCACCTCGTTAGGCTCGGGTAACACCATCCTGAATGTTCTTTGATTTGACCTGGTTTTGTCTTCAAATCTTATCTCGTGTTTCTAATAAAAAATGTTTTTTAGACAAAGGTAGTTCTTAACCCTCCACTCATGATTATGATCATGCTCTACCCCTTCTGTTATTGCATTCACTCACGGCAACACGATACACCGAATACTGATCCGCTTCGTTCCCATCGTGAATATACCAACACTGCTCCTCCATCTCCTCAACAAGATGATGATCCTCACAAAACTGGCATACTAATGTCGGAGAAGCTATGGCTTACATGATAATTTCGTTCATGGTTGTGCTTTTCATCCGTTGCTTTTGTTGATTTACATGACCATTAAGGGCCTTTTCGATTCTTCTCCAAGAATGGTATGTTCCATCTCTTGGATTGCACCAATGGTGTTTTGGTTCTCAACCAGTTTTTACTTCTTCGTCTACATCATCCTTGCAAGGTGAATTTCTATTACAAATGATACCTTGCTTTCATCTACTTCTTGTTAGTTTCTTAATGAACAATGATGATTCTACATAGATATGGAGTTGCCTCGGCAAGAGTGGGTGACATTCGAATATCCATAGGAGTGTTGTTGTTCCCCACTTTGGGTTTCATGATTGCAAGTTTTGTTTGATAAAAAATTCCTATTTATGTTAGATTTCTTCATTCCTATCTAACAAATTGATTTTTAATGCTTTTTTGTAGAGGTTGTGAAGCCTCTCCCTAGGGAAGGTTGTGAAGCCTCCAAAAATATCGTTTAGAACAATTAATGCGGCGTGATGATGGAACCTCGTCTTGTGGAGCTTGGAGGCACTTTAGTAGTTTTGGTTGGTCATTTTTTTCTTTTTCCCTATGGTCTCGTGTGTGTATCTATGTTTACTGTTGTTGCTCTATTTTATCATCAATGAATATAAATCTGCTGGAATGTAGTACGTGGCTTCGGTTGGCTGTGAGATTGGGAGATGATGGGACATCTCTTCTCTTTTCAGTAAAGATAGTATGAGGACTAGCTAGTTGTCAGTGGTGTAGTCGGGATTTATAGCTATGGTGGTCCATTGTAAGTTTTGTTAAGCAAGCGGTAAGCAAGTATATGAATTATTACAAAATATAATGGAAGAGAAAGTAGGGAGAAAAGGGGATCTGTCTATTTCTTTTTGTTGCTTTTTCGTTGGATGCTTTTACAGGTTGGGAACTAGCCTCTATTTATAGAAGGAGCCGCACTTCTCGGATTCCCTCTCTAGATATTTCTATTGAGTATTTTGGATTCTTTTTTCTCTAGAGTCCCGATATTTTCCTCCTCCCTTTGCTTTTGAGATTAACCCTCACATTAATTATTTCTTAACGAAAGTACAACTTTCTTAACATAGAACTGAAATACCACACACAAGAACAATATGTCATTACTAATTGTTAGGCCTGGGCCCATGAAAAGTTTTTATGATTTCTTCTTCATGCAGTTGTAAGAAGATAGCCCGCTCAATAAAAGTCACTTGACAATCATCCAAAAGACTATTAATGGATATTACCCATCTTATTTTTTTGACTTGTTCTTAATAGAGGTTGTTGTAGAAAATATTCTTTTGATGCATATTTTTGAAAAAGAGAGGCAATATCACCACTCCTTTTCATATTTTAATGAGCTTGCAAGAGAATAAAATATTGTTTCAATGTATGTTGACTTTGCTTAACGACATCACTAAAATAACAACGGTGCCAAAATGCGTATATGAAAATTATTTTGCCACTAATAAACTAGTTAGGAAAACCTATACTTATAGTAAAGATGGGTTATCAGTTCATCATATAAAACTAGAAAGTATAACATGGCCTAAAATAATAAGACTAGGCAGAAAATAAAGGATATCAGAATAAGACTCTGCAAGCGGACAAAAATAATAATACCATTGTAGCATTTTACCCTAGAGTAAAGACCAGGTTGTCATTTCTATTCTACCACTAGGAAGGCATCTATAACTAGATGTGCATAATACTAATAATATCCTTATATATGGAATAGTAAATAACCAATAATAAATAATGCTTCTACTCAATAACAAGGTTAATCTCACGATAAAGACAAATATAATAAAGATATATATGATAAATGATAATAAAGATAATGATAAATGCAAGGATCAAGCCTCATAAAATATAAGATAATGATTCAACAGTAATATTCTAGCCTAAGGAATCACATAGAATAATATAAAAACTTACTAATAAGTAACTATTATCACTTGCTATTGCTAAACTTAATAAGTGCAAACATCTAGCTATCATCGTTAGCACTACTACTTCATACCATACTTAAGGAACATCAACTAGGATCTTCACCTTCTTCGTGACACACGCCCTACTATTCATTATACACGGAGGGAGGATTATAGAGGACTCAATAGGGTTGTAACCCCTACGATCTACCCCACGACTCAACATATAACATATATAAGCATCATGCTTACATAATTTATAACACCTATCTTGCACGTTACAAGATGAGGACTATACAATCATAAGTATGCAACCCATAATAAATATCTAACTCTACTAGGCATATTAAAGAAAACAATAAACATTGTGTAATACCCGGTTTTAAGAACAAAACCAGATGAAGCCATATGTGAGCCCCGAAGTCAAATCTCACATAAAGTTTACAAATAAATGGTAGTATCAATTCACAATGCTTAAAAATATAACGAACATAGAATAAAAGTATACAACCTCAACTAGCAAGCAATGGAAAGACACTCCGATCTTCCGGTGAAGACTCCATTGTGGACAACCGACTGGTTGATCACAAGCCTAAACTTCACCCGAGGTGTGGGGAATAGCAAGAGTGAGTCCATATCGAACTCAACAAATATAACATGGGGTTCATGAGGCTCAAAAAGGCTGACACTGGCTTACTGCATTTCGCTTTTAGTTGGTCACAATTTTAAGCATTAGCATCAATAATTCCCAACAATCCATAATCATATGAATAAACAAGTATGAACAATAATAGATCATGAATAAATCATAAGCAAATATTAAAAAAAATGATCATCTATTTTGTGAGTGTCTCCAAGGCCGTTCATAAGCTGTAACATGGTCGATATATCGTTTTTTTAACTCTTGCCAGAGGTGTACACTTTCACTATGGGTCATGATTCTCAAATGCACGGGGTTAGCTAGACCCAAAACACCGAGAATCATATAAAGCCTTTCAAAGGGTCACCTAAAAATATTAGTGGCCAACGAGCGATACAACCCCGTTTCTCCCATTCCGGCAAACCACCAACAAAGATAGATAATATCCTTTGACCGACTAAAGCCAGAGCCACGTAGCCCCCATAGCTGTACGGTAAATCCCAGATGATCAGTTACAAAATAAGTCCTTATGGAGAGCTAAGAGCATCATAAGAAATAAGCACAAGCTCTTTTCGCCCTATGATTAATATTGCCAACATCATAAATCATAATACATTGCATTAACCATTTAACAAGAATAATAGTTGGTGTAGGTAGAGCACTAGCAAAATTACTACCCAAATGCAAACCCATAGGTGGCAAGGTATAAGTTAACAACAACTAGGAAATCCTTAATGTCGATCAAGGTGGACACATGCACAATGAATTTAATGATTAAAGTGAAGGACAACAAGGAATTTTCCCATGCTATACTTGCCTCAAAAGAGATCCTTCTTCAGGTCCAAATCTTCAATAGAACTCCTTGATCATCAACTCTTATAGATCACCAACGTAAAGCTCACCGCCTACTTGATTCCAATCAGCAACACACATACACATAGAGGCAAGTCATGCATAACAAGCAAAGACTACAATTAGAACAAGACACCAACGGTGGAAGATCAAGTTAAAAAGCTTATAAAACTACTCTACACGTCGCTACGATCACACAGATCAAAGGAAGCACACTAATCAGAGCTACGATGCGGAAGAATCGTCTACTGAAGATTATTCTTTTAAGGACAAAAAGAAACTATAAGCTTGGTTCATTTTAATTATATAAAAGTATGAATAAAAGATCCTAGAGAAATATCTTATAAGTCAATTTGTTATTTTGAAATAGAAAACCAAGATAAACTAATTATACTTTAATTTATAAATGTTGTCGTAAGAATTAGACTTTAACTTTACAAAATAAAGTAACTTGTATGTACATATCCATGACAAGGTGTATATGCTGTGTATTTCAGGATTTGTTTTCCAAAGGAAAACGGCCACAAATAGCTTGTGACGATGATGATGTCAAAAAGCTAAGGTCAAAATAGCACGGCCTGGCTGCTAGGTTTGTTGCTTTGCTTGCTGGTGTGCATGTACGTATATGTACAATTATGATGTATTTTCAGAATTATTCTTCCAAAGGAAAACGGCAAGAAAACGTATACAAGATGTCATGTGATGTCATCAAGCTAACAATAGGATTAGCTTGCAAGACGTGCATATGGGTACTCAGGCTATACTTAGGAACGTAGGTGATGACTACTGCAATCCGCACCGGCAAGAGCCTGGGTGCAGTCCGCCGGTTCTGAGAATCAGAAGGAGATGATGTAGAACTCACCAAGGGAGATCTTGCTGTCCTGGGGCGAACGGGGACAGCGAGTGGCTCGACAGGACGGACGAACAGATCCCTGCAATTTTCGATGGCGATGAGCCCAGGATAGAGAAAATCGAGAGGGTAGGACAGTACTAAGAGATAGGTTCTATACCTCGGAGAGCCTCCCGGCGACCAGCTCCGGACAACGAAGACATGGCAGATGGTCACGACGGCTTTGGCAGATGGGATCGCACTCAGCGAGTTGCAAAACGAGGGCAGAGGCGATGGACGGCACGTTGGCACGACCGGCAGCAGACGACAAACGGCAGGTCTCGGCAACTCCAGGGACCAAAAAGAGTAGGAGACGGACTTGGGCAAACTGCAGATCAATGGCAGTTGTGCCGAGAGTCTCTCCCATCATGCATCTTCAACGTCACAAAAGACGACGAGTTAACGAGCGCCGGCGGCTCCGCAAGATCAATGCACAGCTCGGCGTCTTGCTTACGGTCAAGTTGAAACTGCAGAACGACGAAATTGATTTCAGCGGAGACAGGCTGGGGCTTCCGGGGCTGCTGCTATTGCTCGAAACAAAAGCTGCAAGTCGAGATGATAACAGAGGGGTGCGGCGCCGGCTTATATAGCCCTGAGGTGGCAACAAAGATGGAAAGACTCAGGTTCAGGCTTGGTTCACCGATGGAAAGTGACGACGCAAGGAAATTGTTCATCAGGAATAAGAAAGGAAAGAGAGGAAGTTGACGTGCGGCCAACCTTGTCAACGAACGAAAACAGGAAGGCAGCAACGCTGCTGTGCGTGCGGCCTGGCCATTGGCCTTTTTTTTTTTTTTTTTTTTTTTTTTTTTTGAGAATGACACGTAACAACGCAGACACTCACAACACGCACGCACACTCACCCCTATGAATAAACGTACCCCTATGAGTCAAGAGAAAAAGAACGAGCAGGCCAAGCAAATGACAAATACCGATTGGGCCAAAAGAAAGAAAATGACCATCGGTCAGGTTGGGCTGAGAGAAAAGAATGGAGAGAGAAAAAAATAGCTTGACTTTTTTATTTTAAACTCCTTTTCAAATGATTTTCAAACCATTTCAAATTCTTTTTCACAAATTTGGTCAAATCCAAGCAATACAAAAATAACAATGCAGCAGCATGAGTGCACAAACATGTGTCTAGCCTTATGATGGATTTTAATTTTCATAAAAATATTATTCCTAAATTTAATGCTTCACATAAAATGCATAAATAAATCAATTTAAACCTATTTTTAAAAGTACAAAATTTAGGGTGTTACACATTGCAATAAATAATATAATACAGAAGAAGAACAATATCATAGATAAACTTAAGTAATATATCGAGGATATAAATGTACCTACTGAGAAACACCTTGACAAAATATGAAGTTCAAGTCTTCTTAGACTTGAATCTCCTTCTAATCTATTATTATATAATTAATCTCTAGAACTAGGGTTTGTGGCTCTAGATGATTTGATCTCTGGAACTTAGATCAACTAAATCTTAGTATTGAATTAGGGTTTCAAGGGTGAGGTTTGCTCTTGCTTATGTAGCCTCATAGGATGAATCTCAGCCCTTGGATCAAACTGACTTGATTGGATGCGCCGGCTCTATATTTTCAATGGCCTATGGGCAAGCAAGAAAATACGGGCCCCTTAAACGAAGTCTTATGCACTTACTAGGAAACATGCCGGTCGTTGCAACGGGAGTAAACATATCAAATGCTTATGGAAAACGCGGACTGAAAAGCATTATGTATTTTTTTTACCGTTTCTATAAAATGTTAAATCTACACATATTTGTTTTAGATGACAATGGCATGCATATAGATTAATGTTGTTAATAATAGTAACATACAGTACAATGTCTTATTAATTAAGCTTGTACCAAATTTAAAATACAAATGGTCTTTTCCTATGTCATTTGCAAAGCACAGAGTTTTTCGCTCATAAATATAATATAACTTGTATTTTTGTACTATCAAAGCACTGGTATTGTTAAATGTTGGGGTATTGTTACGTGTTGGAGTATTGTTACTTCTTGCAAAGCGAATGTTCAAACGTCAACTCTAGCCTTGAATCCTTAATGTTGTTTTTCCCTTTCGGGCCTAGAAAAAGACCGCTAGCAGATTGGTTGCATGCACATCGTGTGATTGCCTACATGCATGGTTCCCTGATGGTAGGCTATTGCATGGTTCGGGCGTAGCTTGCTCCTTCCTCGATTGCCTGCTTACCGGTGAAATCAACAATAATCATCGGCTTGCCGCACAGAAAAACGACATGCCTATCCCAGCGGGCTTACGTGAGACTGAGATGCTAGGTAACGACCATCTCCTTTGCAGCCCAGCAGGCTCTCGGTATGGTGCAGACCCTGGATCACGGCGACCGTCTCTAAGACACAAGCCTGGGCGCGTCGATGGCGTCGTCCATGAGGCCACAGTGCCCAAGGACGATCGGCAGTGGCGACGACAAGAACAAGGTCACGTAATTTAACCAGACACCTGAGTACATATATATGCGACTGGTTGTTTATGGTTCCGTACACGTGAAGGAGATGTGAGATCGAGTTTGATATGGGTCCAAGATAATTACCAAGGCTACTGGCAGACAGGAAAGTACCGGTGAAAGAAATAGGCGGAAGAAATTTTGGTGGACTGAAGTTTTTCTCGCTTTAGGGACCGCCCGGTGAAATTTTACTAAAAAGTATACATTTTGAATGATAAGTTCACGGTCGTATACTCATATCTATAACTTCTATACAGGAGATCCCCACTAGCAATTCTTAGGGAGTTCTCAATCCCCACTGACAATTTTTAGGGAGTTCTCAAGCCTCTGATTGGTCCATAGAATTGGTAACTGCAACCTAGCAAAGGACCTATAGCAGCGCGGCCTAGCATGGCTTCCTGCGGCCTTTTCCACGACGGCGTCAGCTGCGCGGCCCCTTCGGCTTCCTCGGCTCTGCCTCTTCCCTACCATTCTGCCTCAATTAAGGTCTTCGCCCGCCGCCCTTCATTCTGCGGTTCTCTCCACTACCTCGACGATGCATCTGATATTCTTCGCCCGCCGCCCATGTCCCACCTACGCCAGGCCTCCTCGCCCTCGCGCACTCCGGCGTGACATCGCCGCAGCTTCCACCTCGCGTGCGGCTCTGACCGGCGCATCGATGCGGGTGGCGCGGGCGCTGGTCCGGCCTCAGCTCCTATGGTCGTCAACCCCCGCCCCCTTGGGTGACGCATCTGCGCGGGTCACGCGAGCCCCGGCTGGCCCTGTCCTCGCCTCCGGCGACGCCCTATGTCGCTGTGCCCGGTGTTGGCTCTTCGCCCAAATCTGGTGAGTTCATCAAGAGATAGTCTCCCACTCCTCTGCCATTATTTGCCGATCCATCCCATATTTCCAGTGGATCAATCGAAATCGCAGGTCGCCTATCCATGTCGACATCGTCACAGCTGCTGCAGAGATGGCGGACACCCAGACACGATCAACATGGACGGAGCGATGCAGCTATGCCATTCCTTGGCTACAGCGATTGGGCCAGTTTTGCCTTCGCCAGTTTTACGACCAATGCAATTTCTGTGCCCAAAAATTGTTAGTATTTTCCCCAGCCCCCCAATCCTTCTCCTTCCGGGCTTTTTGGGAGGGGTTATTATCACAATCTTACTTTCACCTATACAGCCGGTTCAGATCTCTGCCGTATGGATCAGTGCAGGATAAGCAGATGAGGCCGTTCTGGGACCATGGCGTATGCCTCTTCATTCCTTATTTTTTTTTTTTTAATATAATGGTTCCGAGTTGCCATGTCAAAGCTGTGATACATGACGACCACTGTCATATATGATCTATTCACATCAGAACATGATTTGTTTTTAGAGATATGTCAAACTGTTCGTGTGTGCACATATATTGCATATCTTTAAACCTGATTCGTTTTTAGTGTCGCCGAATATTTCATTTTGTTCACAGTGGCTTATAATTATATGTCTTTGTGAAAAACCATTTGTCTCAACATTTTACTTATTATTGGGAAATTTAGGAATTCACTTTCCTATTGCTTTGCACTAACCATTACCTAATTAAAGGTCACTTATTATAGTTCAGTTGATTTTGTAATTCAAAGTTTCTGACTAGATCCCAAATTTTATTATTATTGATTGATGATCTTCAGTTGTACTATAGGTTACTGAATTTGCATTTGGTATTCTCAGGGTGTTTGATCCTTGGTGCTGCTGCAATTGGTATCCTGATGGCATTTGATCCTTTGCGGCTGTTGTATGCGTCATTTCAGTCTACACTACAAGGCAATAGTTGTCTCTAATGCTTCCATACTGATCCTGCTTTATTTCAGTTGCTTTTATTTTTATATGTGATGATAACCACAAGGCCTGTGATATGTTAGCAGCAGCCTGCGCTGCAGGATCCATGTGTGCAAAACCGACCTTTCTGGCTTCCATGGCTCGTGGTGCTAGAGCAAATGTTATATGATGGGGCTCAGCCAATTGCTCTACTTCAGAGGTAATTCGCATCCTCGGTTTGTCATGCGTGATGAGCAGGGAACTCCATATGTGAGTATTGTCCCTCTAAATTTCCATTCTGTTGAACACATTCCATGCATAACCAGCTAAGTTGCCTAAGCTACATTGATTATTGGAACTTGCAATGGACAAGTGGTTCTATTCCCTTTATATTCTACTGCTGCTGATCTAGCTCCTCAATGCTGATGATGACAATGTCTACAATGCCCTTCTTAGCTGGTAACACTCACAAACATTGAAATCCCTTTGCACCATGGCAACATGAATCTCTACATCTTACTCAAACATCTTTTTATACTAATTTGGTAATATTTTCCTTCCACTCCAGTCATATAATATGTTATTTTTTCTGGTTATCTCTAATTCCATCAGTAACGTGTAGAAAGCATATCTCAATACCCAGCGGCAAACATATCATTTGCATTAATCTATAGTAGTCTAAAACCATTATCTTTTGTTCTTTCTTTCATCAAACATATCATTTTCTATATTAACAGGATGTTGTTCCTCCATTTTTTTAACTAACAAACCTGCAAAGAAATACAGTGAATATGTTTCCATTCATAACACCTAATGAAAATTTAACGTTGTTTCTTCCATTGTCCAGCAGGTCACAAGAAAAACAAGAGGTCAATGTTACACAAGTGGATCCAATCAATACTAATGCTCCATCTACTAAAAATATAAAACCATCATCATCGCAGGATAGGTAAAGTATTCTACATACAATAGGATTTCTTTCTCAAAAATGAATCCACTTCCTCTCAATTTCTTTCTTCAGATAAGACATGTTCTGCTGAAATGCCAAATCGAATACTATCCTCTCATGCATATCTCACTCAACTTGCTCTGTTTCTAAGATTAAATAATTCTCAATTATCACTTAGCGATGATTAAATGTCCCTTTATAGTTTTTGTTAATATCCAGTATATTATCTTTTGGCAGCATAAGATGTTGTTAATATCCAGTATATTATCTTTTGGCAGCATAAGATGGATGAACCTACTGTATATATCTAAAACATGTTCAATTATCATCCATTTTGCAACAACTCACAGGCAAAACGAAGGCTTGATCTTAACCAAGAGGATCCAGTTAATACTCAAGGAAAACAGCAAAAGACGCATTGAGAGGTACTTCACAAATTATTCAAAGCAATAAACCTAGAAAAAATCAATCAAATATAATATCTAACATTTATATTATACTCTCTATTAATGCAGGTAATAATTGGGATTTTTTCTCAACATCAACCATGAACAACGAAGAAAAAGTGATTCCATCAGCTACCAAGGAGTCAGTTAAATAAATAATTACATGTCTTTTATTTTATTACCGCAAAGTTCAACTCTCTCCAACACTCTACACCGTGTGGTCTAAATAAATATTATTTTCTGCTCAACGTTACAAGTGAAATACTTGGTTCAAATAGCCCATCAATGTGGTCTAAATAAATATTTGTGTACACTCAATCCAATGATATTTGAACTCTCTCTATTAGCCTCATGTCCTGTTGAGAAGAGATGATATCATGAAATTCTCTTATAGATGATCATTGCATTGTTTTTTAATTCCGTTGCTGCGGGGGAGATTTCCCTAGTTTCATAGCTAACGAAGGCTGCAGCCTGTTAGTGCACTTGCCTGCACATGGTTGCCGTATAACTGCGGCGGCGGCGGACGTGATCTCTCCCGCCACAAGAGTACTCGTACGAGCCTCTGTGAGCAGAAGAAACTAAGCCGGGTTTCGTCGGAGCTGCGCCAGCCTGCAGCCCTGCGCTGGGAGGCAGAGTCGCGACTCGCGAGAGCCAGCGCCGCGCATGGAGCGGACTCAGCATGTCCACGCGTCGCTCACGTAGGCAGGCTAGATAGGATATGTTTCTATTTTTTCCTATCGAGTCCGGCTGCACAGGGGTGGAACTCTAATTGGAAGGAAAAAAATTACGTGAGCGGGGTGCGTACGGACGCAGGGTGAGCGACCAAACGCGGATGCCACATGCTTCCCATCCTACAGTGAGGCTGATTAGGATATTTTAATCCGGCCGCCGGCTCGTTTTGTTCCCGTAGGTCGATCGGCTGCGTGACTGTGTTCGGCTCTGGCTCCCGCGTGCGATCTGTTGTACGCCGTCTAAGCTCTAAACGACGGAGCCCGCGTAAGACACGCATCGTACCTAAGGACTTGGGACTCTCTAGCCGTGATTATTATTTCGGAAAAGGAAGTGGTGAAAGAAAACAAAGGTGAAAAAATACGATAGAAATTTTCGTACTTTAATAGTAGGTATAGATATACTCCATATAGTATTCAAATAAAATATTCTTTACAAGTACATGTTTAGGCTATCAAACATAACAATAATGTAAAAAAAAAAGAAATAGCAACATTATACCTCAAATAAGATGTAGTGGTTTAGTTCATTGATAAAAGCCGCCTGTGGGCATTTCTTGATGCAAAATCTTTAATAACAGTATCAAGATCAATAACATCCAAAATATCCTTCTCAATGGCGATAGAGCTAAGTCATGAGAAAATTTCTTTACAAAAGTAGTGCAACACTTTCGTAGATCATTATCATCCAAAGGAAATTTTCTAAGTTGAATAAGAAACCAAATAATTCCTCAAATTCCTTTAGCTTCTCAAATCGACTAGTCAATGAAGCAATTACAGTATCAACAACAACTAGAAAATAATCATATTTAAAGGATTCAATAGCTGAACGTTGTAATTAATTTGGGAAAATCTCTATAGCTAAGGAGCCGATTTGTTATCGTGAGACCGAGGACCAGGAGATTGGATGCGTCCTTGGCTTCTTGCTGCTTGCTACTTGCGTGGCGATCGGGCTGATCACCGGACGCCCGGGTGAGCAGCGCTGTGGTCTACAGGTGAGCTGGTTAGGATCAACACTAGGGTCTAGGGGCATAAGCGGCGGAGGCGCGGAGGAAATCGAACGGACTTAGGACCTAAACGTCACCCTGCTGCTGCTGGTTACGTCACGTCTGAGGACCAAGGAATATTTGCTTTGTAAATTATAATGGGCCTCCAAATTAAAAAGGCCTATTACATATAACAAATACATGATTATAGGTACTAAATACATATATCCTCTTGGGCCCCCTGCCACCATGGGCCCCGGCGCCTCTGGCTGCACCCCCCCTGGCCGCCCCACGATTGGATGGCTTAGATCTACTTTTTAGGTCGGTTGTAGCAAGGTTCCTAAAAACAGGACACGTGTCTCCAGGGGGGAGGCCTCCCCGGCCCCACATGTCATCATGTGGGCCCCGGCTTCTTGTATCTTCTTTTAGCCTTTAGGTCCCAAAAATTTATGTTAATCATCTTGTTTTGGTCCTTTTCTTCCGTTTCTCTATTTCTTCTCCTTTTTTCTTTGGTATTCTAGAATATTCCCGCAAAATTATTGTGTATGCAACAAAAACTCGTGGAATTCGTTAGTATAAACCTTACCTTCTAGTGTTCTTGTTCTTAAATGTTCTATTTATTTATGGTAAAAAAGTTGACATTAAACCAGTCAACAATGTACCACTCAATAATCAACCGACACACAAAAACATATTCTACAATTATTACAATTAAATAATCCAATACGATCGTGCATTCTAATAATATAATCTAATGACATAGGATAAAATAGTTTTATGGCCTCGAAAAAGTCTATTGCATAGCTCGATGCATTCTCGCCGAGTTAGTAATTTGCTTATTCTCTAGCTACAGGGAGAGTTTGAAGAGAGAAAAGGAAACCCGACTAAATGATAGGCTAATTCGATGAAGATTTTGAGACATAAGGTGGTGAAAAGTGAGATCTTGTAGCACAAGGTTTCACGTAGAGACTTAGCATGACATACCCATTGGTATGTGTGGAAACTATGTTCCTATATTGATAATTGGCAGACCAAACTTGATTTGGATAGATTTGGAATATAAGTTCTAATGGACTTTGTATTCTAAATAAAAACATAAATCGTAACATACATTGTGTATGAATCAAGTCACTCCATGACTTAAAATGGCCAAGTTGATTGTGGTACAACTGACTAGGTGAGTTCCTTCCACGAAAAGGATTTCTCCCATCATGTTGATTCACCTGTGTGGCCATAGTAAAATATCCATGGATTTTATACACCTCATATGGTACATATCAAAATAGGGAATTTGAGATGAAAGATTTGGATAAAACCAAATTATGCTTAAGTCTATAATTTAAGCACAAATATCAATCTTCCAATATTCCATTGATATTGTATACCAATATCCAAATAATATTGGACAAGCATATCGCCAACAATATGGTCATTTAATCCCTAAATATGGATCGTATCCATTCGACCCTTGGGATAACAACCTTAGTGCCATCAAAGCGCCATGTATCTTGCATATCGCAACAGGCCCGATATTGCATTTGTAGATACTTGTTATAGCTTAAAATAGTGCAACTCCTATAACACTGACCGGTGGGAGTCAAAATGGATATCCTCATATATCTATATGGCTCAAAATGGATATATTGATTATGTAGATTAAGATACGATCATGTGGAGTATCAAGATAATGGCTATTTAATCTCCTAATGCCAGATCACATACAGATGTTATAGTGGTAAAGTTATCATATGAGTCATCAAACTTGGACTGTAATGACTACTTCCACTCCCCATTCTGAAGCATTACATGAACATGTATCACTTCATTGAGTGGTCACATTTGATTCCATCGAATCACTAGCCATTATCCTCAATGATAATGCAACTTGTGTTGCTTGGATGTAAACAGGTTGCGTAAGAGCAATACCACTATATTGCCTTCTAGAAATGTTTTCTTCACATGAAAGTGAGGAGATAAACACCTTGCAAACTAAATCAAGTAATAACTTCATAATATTTATTCACAAAGCCCGTACCAATTCCCACATTTCACAATGTGTTGTTGAGATTGGTATGCAATTGCTTTAAAAACTGCAAGGTTCGGGGGAGACTCCTCTTGAAACTATAACCTGTTCTAAGCATCATATTGTACTCTTTTTCCTCCGAAGTTTTTCGTCGCATAGGTTTCTCATAGAAGATTTTTAATGAGGCAATATTATTATAAGTTCATATGTCATGTAACTTGTTTTCCCCAAAAGAGTTTTTGTTTGGGATATCAAAGACATAGCCTATGTCATATCTTTTGTTTTCCCTTACGGGGGTTTTTGAGAAGTTCACTACTAGATAAATGATTTTCGTGGCGGGCAAACTAGATTTTCGGTGGCGGTTTTCTTGTCCGGCCACCAACATAGGGTCACCAAAAATAAATGAACTTCGGTGGCGGTTTTTGCCCGCCACCGTTAATAAATAAAAAAAACTTCGAGCCCGCTAGGAGCCCATCTAGGGCCGGCCCGTCACGCCGCCGGGCGTCTTTTCGCCTCGCGCCGCCTCGATCCGCCACCGGGCTGCAGATCCGCCACCGCAGCCGCGGATCCGGAGAAGGGCCACCGGACAGCGCCCGCAGTGCACGGAGCTCGGGGAAGGGCCGCTGCCGGGGTCGGCGCCTGCATCCGGCGGAGAGAAGGGCCGGCGCTGCCACCGCACTCCCTCGAGCCGCCCAGGGTCCGCCGGATCTGGCTGGGAGCTACGGCGTCGCCCCCGAGGGGCCGGATCCGCCTACGGCCGCCGGGATCTCGCCGTTCTCGCCACAGCCGCTGCGTGGCCGCCGTTCGTGGGGGGTGGGGGCCGCCGCCGCGATCGAATGGGGTGGGGAAGCCGACAAGGAGCAAGGTAGGGGAGATGCGCCGCCCAGGGGTGGGAGAAAGGTGTCGGGCCTTGGGAAGAAAAAGGAATGAGTGAAACCTAAATGCTGAAGTGCTCGTATATATACTTGTGACCAGAAAATGGGCTCTTGGGCTGATATGTTGGGCCTTATTTTCCGTGGCGGATAATTACAAAAACCGGGCCACGGTTAATCTATTAACCATGGCGGTTTTTTCCTCCGACGAGGGCCGTCGACCATCTATTTTCCGGGAAAAAAAAAAACCGCCACGAAAAATGATTTCCAAACACCATGCAAGTTCAATCCTGTAGTAGCGGTTGTCAAAGACATATTATTGCAATTATGATTATGATCCTCAGATCATATTTATTATTCTCTAAACTTGGTCATGGGTTTTCCTTCTAAGGTTTTTTTCCCTATATGAGTTTGCAACGAGACAATAATCAAATATGCCATACCATTTTATCTTTATTTTTTCACTGGGTTTTAAAGAGTTTTAATGGTATATCCACATATATTTCTCCTCATTTTTCCCACATAGTTTTTGGAGAAATTATTTAATACATCGATATCAAGAACGTATTCAATCAGGGGTGTGTTATGAATATCTTGTTTAAGATGATCGTATCCTAACCACCTTACGTGGTTCCTTAGAGGTGACTTGACAAAGAAAGTTTCCTCCCGGTCTTTGAGAACGGTGACTTGACTTGACGGTGAAGTTTCTTCGCGTAAGTTCCCTTATTACCGTGTATATATATACAGTATGATCAATAAAAACGAAGATGACAAGTTCTTATTCACTCTACTCGCAATTCAACTCGTAACAATATTCATGTGCACCGCTCCAGCCCACGCCCTTCTCCCTTCAGTCCTCCTTGGTTGCCTGATTGCCTTGCACAGCACAGCACACCACTCCGCAAGCAACGTGCGTGCAGTCGCCTCCTACAGTGGAAACGCGGCTCCTCCGGCACGCAAACCCTTGCCCGCCCGCAAGACACAATCCTGCCGAGTTGACGGCACGGTGAAAATGCGACAAGAGGCCGGCCAGCCAGAGCGTCGCGCACGCAACCCGCGCCCCTGTCTGTCTGCGACCCTGAGCCCACGTTGCCAAGCTCGCCGAGGCCCGAGCACGTCGCCGCACGGCCGAATCGCACTGGTGTGGTCGGGTTGGCCCCCGCCCGACGCGCCGCCGTGCTCTGTTCGGCTGACTGCTCCCTTGCCACCGTGCTCCCCTCCACTGCCCGGACGGACATGGCACGCGATGGCTACAGTCTCCTCTCGTACACTCCCTCCCCGTGCACCATTTAGGGCCGGTTTGGATTGAAGTATTTTTGGAGGAATTTTGGAGGAAACCGTTCTGCAGGAAAAAAAACCTTTGGTTGCGTTTGGAACAAAGGAATATAGATTTCCTTTCCGGAGGAAAGGGATGGAGCTAGGTGCATTTCACAGTAAAAAAGCATCCACTCCAAATCAATGGAAATCTCGCTCGCTCTCTCTCGTCAAGTCTACCTGCACTTGTCTGTTCTTCACTCCTTCCTACTGGGGCTTCAGCTGATGAGGGATATGATTCACAAATGGCAACCACTACCAACAGAGAAAAAACAAGGATAGGTGGGAAAGGCAACGAACGGAACAGGGAGAAGGAAGAAGCTTTCCTGGCTGCGAGGACATGCCCCTATCCTCCGTGGAGCCTGCAGCCCCGCCTTGGAACTCATGCGTTCAAGATGAGAAATATGAGGAAGAGACGCATAGGAGATATGGCCACTGGCCAGGCAGAGAAGAAGATAAGAACGACAACACGCAGAAGATAAGAACGATGTCCACGAGAGAGAATGGCCAGCAGCAGTGTACAGTAAAAAAATGTGGTAGTTATTAATTAAATAATAATAATAGTATAGATGAAGTATGGCTTGTGAGCCCCTAAATTACTCTAGCATGCAGCGACAGCTAGAACTAATCAATTTATTAGGACATGTGATGATTCAACCATGTTCCTGCAATCCAAACACCTCAAAGTATTTTTTCCTGCGTTTTGAAATCCTAGGTCACAGCGTTTGGATGTTGGTATTGGAGACCCCTGAATTGAATTGGTCCCCAATACCAAATCGATCAAGTATTGGAAATGAACAAAATACCAATTCATTTGTTGTTTGGATGTAGATGAATTTTGTATTCGGAATCGAGAGACACATCGAATGCCAATTTACTCGTTTGGATGTACACATGTAGAAATCAGCCTTCTTCCCCAACCCCACCATGGCACCGGCGCGGCAATCCCCCACCACGACCGAGCGTAGCGAGGCAAAGCTCGACCCGGCGGAAGCCATGGCGGGCTTCGACCCCGTCGGCCATGGAGGAACCCTCCGCAAGGGCTGCGATGAGGGCGGCGGGGGGAGCGGACGAGGAAGGGGTGGCGGTGGGGAGCTCACCTTCATCCATATCCTCGCGCCCGACCTCCGCCGCCATGCATCTCGTGCCCCTCTTCTCCGTGGTCCCGAGCTCCGGGGAGGAAGAAAGATGCCGCGACAACACCGGGCGGTGAGGAAGGAGGGGGGGGGGGGTGGCGGCGCCGGGTCGCGAGGAGGGAGGCGGCGGAGCACCCGCAAGGAGGAGTCGAGGGTGGCCACTGAAGAGGTTGAGGCGGCGGTGGTCGGAGAAGGGGCGGCTGGCGGGTCGTTTTTCTTCGAGGCGGACGAGGGGAACCAATTCTACGCAATACCGTGGGTGGAGCCTCCGAATTGTGGGGAGTGCGTGCATGTAGAGAGAATGCCGCGACTACGACATTTGTTGGGATTACGTTTCCCAATTCCTTTGACATCAAGCGGTGGCATTGGTGGCGGCAAATTCCAATTCGAATTCCATGCTCCAATGCCAACATCCAAACGCAGCCCTATAGTTTTTCACTTTTTTGCTTCACCCTATTCTCGCTTTTTTTTCGCTTTCTCTGTTTTCAGATTCCCTGCTCCAAAAAGGCCTTTATTTCACTTCTCTCTCTTCCCCGACACGGAAGTCACTGTCCTCCTCCTGTCCTGTCCCTCCACCGCACACTCCCCTGCGCCACCTTTCCCTTTTCTTTTTCACGGCTTCCCACGCCAGAGCCCGGCCGGCAGACACCGGCTCCCACTCCAAAACCTCACTCGCGACTCGCGAGCTCCAAGAACACTCCCTCCAGAGCCAGCGACGGCAATGGCGGCGGAGGGAGCGGCGAGCGAGCCGGAGCTGGTGTCGATCCCGGCGACGCCGCACGGGCTGTCGACGCCGGAGGGCGCGGCGACGCCGACCGGAGCCGGTGGCGCCGGCGGCGGTGGCGGTGGGAGGAGCTGCAAGCAGGGCTCCGGCACCCCGGGCGTCGCGTGGTGGAGGGCCTGCGCGGGTACCTCGAGGACGTGGGCCACCTCACGCGCCTCGACCCGCGCGACGCCTGGCTGCCCGTCACCGAGTCGCGGCGGCAACGCACGCTACGCCGCCTTCCACTCCCTCAATGCCGGCCTCGGATTCCAGGCGCTCCTCCTCCCGCTCGCCTTCCCGGGCCTCGGATGGTATGCTTCTACTACAGCAGCAGTCAGAGTCACTGCTACTGCCCAGTCTGCCCCCACCCTCCATAGCTTGCTTATTCCAAGTTAGCATTGCTGCTGCTGCTATGCTTTCTACTATGCTTTTGGTAATGGCGGCTGGCGCCTTGGTTATTCTTTCTGACTCTGAGGACGGAGTGACAGGGTGAGTGTCATTGGCCTGATTGGCCAATCCAGGCTTAAAAAATCTGGTGCCCAGGGAGAGGCTTTGATGATGTTGGTTGCTACTTGCTGTGTTTGGAGTCACTTCTTGTTATACACTTGTGCCTTGACCCTGCCTGTGTCAATCAATGGCTCTCACCTTGGTCGTAGGTGCCTGCATAAATCATGTTTGTTTTCTGAATTTGGGTGAGATGGCTCAGTTCTCACTCCACATCTGTCCAATATACGAAACACCACAGAGACCAATCTCAGGACATGCTTCTCTTAACTCCCTATAATTATTTCCAGTAAGGCAGCCTGCAAGTACAAGATCTTGAGGCGCAAATTTGCTAATGTCTTTTTCTTCAGTCTTCAAATTTGTTGTCTGGTAAATGTTTGCTAAAGCTGTCTATAATTCAGGTTGGTAAATTAGAAGCTTCATTCAGTTTTTGCCAAAGATAAGTTTCAAAAAAAATTCAGATTAAAGGATCAAAACCACTGTTGTTATAAAAAATCACAGTATGAATCTCATATGCTCATGGACTATTTTGGTTTCGTCTTTTTTTCCTTCACGGATTTGAAGCTTGTTGATTTTTGTAAGCATAGCATCTGTAACTTAGAACAAATAAAATGTGCAATACTTGTAAATAATAATTGGTAAGATTATACTGTCTTTATCGCGAACTGAAAAAAGAAAAAGAAAATCTTCTCATTTTTTTTTACCATTGGTTATGTCATCCACTTGGACTGGGTTTCAATCTTCTCAGCTAATTTCTCTGAAAATCTGAAGTATTCAATGTCCCTAAATTATTATAGTTCTGAAGCTTAGAGCCATTTCTGACTTATTACTGTTTATGACTGTTTGGGCTGCAGGAGCTGGGGATAATTTCATTGACTATTGCTTATTTCTGGCAACTGTACACGCTCTGGATCCTAGTGAAGCTTCATGAGGCTGTCCCAGGCAGGAGGTACAACAGATATGTGGAGCTTGCACAGGCTGCATTTGGTGAGACATTCTCTCAACTATTTTGCCAGTTCATGACAATTACTTCTGATTCCTAGATTCATGAATGCCACTGACATGTCTGCAATATGCAATGGGTGTATGTCGCCACTGTCCAATTATTATCTTTTGTCATATAGGCTGGAAAGAATCTATTGACAGTGTCTTGCTGCTTCCAAATAAGAGGTGGAGCGTGACTGATGGGGTAGTGTCAAGCTAATCTAGGAACGCTCTTTTGTTTCCTTTGCATTTGGATCATGATCTGGATCTGCTCCTTCTGTTAGATAACATATCGCTCTCATTACAGTGCCGCACTGCTGCAGAAAATGTTACCTTTTGCTACTACTGGAACCCAACGATCCTTCTCATCAAACTATTGCATTATCTACATGGAATAATTATTGCCTCTGGTTGCACCAAACTGAGAACATGCAACAATGCGGCTAGATTCTCTGTTGATCTATTTCGTTGATAGCTACATAGTTCAATCAAGTCACAGAACAGAAAAGGATTTCCACCAATTATATACTGACTAGTATACATTATTCATGCAGGAGAAAAACTGGGAATGTGGCTGGCTCTTTTTCCCAACTATTTATCTCGGCAGGAACTGCCACTGCGTTGATCCTTGTTGGAGGGGAAACCATGAAGCTGTTCTTCCAAATAGTGTGTGGCCCACTCTGCTCACCGAATCCCATTACGACGGGTCGAAAGTGGTACTTGGTGTTCACATCCTTGGCAGTGATACTTTCCCAACTTCCAAATCTCAATTCAATCGCTGGTCTTTCACTCATCGGTGGGGCTTACTGCGATAATGTACTGTACCATGTCATGGGTTCTCTCCGTCAGCCAACCGCGACCACCCGACAGTATCTTATGACCCAGTGACGCCCAATTCTTTTGGTATATCCCTATTCTCAACCTTGAACGCCCTTGGGATAATAGCGTTTGCCTTCAGAGGGCACAATCTCGCTCTGGAAATACAGGTCAGTATAATTTATCGTTTGATGAATTATTGGCTCGGGGCCTCTCTTTCTGTCATCAGTAACATTATTTGGTAACTTTCATGTCTTCATGTGTTGTAATCGTCATTGAAATTTTGCAGGCGACAATGCCATCGACTTTCAAACATCCAGCACATGTACCAATGTGGCGCGGGGCCAAAGTAGCCTATCTCCTGATTGCAATGTGCCTCTTCCCCGTCGCCGTTGGAGGCTACTGGGCCTACGGAAACATGGCAAGTACTTCATGATGCTTTACTTAGCCCATCATCCGACTAATCATGACTTCATCGTGCTGCAACTAACGATCCCTGATTGCAATGTGCCTCTTCCCCGTCGCCGTTGCGCTTGTACTCTTGGCACGCCCTGCAGATGCCACCAGGAGGGATGCTAGCGGCACTCACGCCTTCCACAGCCATGACATCCCGCGGGGCCTCCTTGCGGCGACATGCCTCCTCGTCGTGCTCAACTGCCTCAGCAGCTTCCAGATCTACTCCATGCCGGTGTTCGACAGCTTCGAGGCCTACTACACCGGCCGCACCAACCGCCCGTGCTCCGCATGGGTGCGGTCAGGGTTCAGGGTCTTCTACGGTTTCCTCTCGCTGTTCATCAGTGTAGCCCTGCCATTCCTCTCCAGCCTCGCCGGGTTGCTGGGCGGGCTCACCCTGCCTGTGACCTTCGCCTACCCGTGCTTCATGTGGATCCGCGTCAAGAAGCCCGAGAGGCTCAGCTTCAGCTGGTACCTCAACTGGGGCCTTGGGCTGCTCGGCATAGCATTCAGCCTGGCGTTCTCCTGGGCGGTGTCTGGAGTATCATCAACAATGGGATGAAGCTCAAGTTCTTCAAGCCTAACTAGGTATATATAGATTGCTTGCTTGCTCCAATCTGCAAGTTATTAGAAGAAATTAGTTGTGGAACTGAATATTACATATTACTACTATATAGTTATGCTGCATAACTACTACGTTTGCCTTGGTAAGAACAATGGCATGTAATGAAGTGATGTCTGAGAAACTCGAAATCTAAGGGGCTTTGCGTATAGAGTATATTTTCATGTATTTTCGTATCATCAGCTGTTAAAAATCTTTGATTCCTGTATGGTGGTGGTTGTCTGCTTCAGTGTTTCTTAGAAAGTCGCCATTGATTTGAGGACTTCATCAGCATCACGTTCGACACTTTGTACAAAACGAACAAGCAGAACATACAAGAGGATAGGCAATCATACCCGTTACGAATTGGGGTCCCGGGGCACTGAACACGCAGGTCCTCTGCCTGTTGATCGGTTATGTTCATCTACGGACCTGCGACTCCTCTGCCTCAGCCGACGAAATCCCTCAGCCTCCGTTGCAGAGCCTGTGGCCAGAGTGAAACGGCGGAGTGCAGACTGCGGAGGTTGAGAGCCGAGGCCTGAGGGCTGAGGCGGAGGAGCCATAACCACGCCGCCCTTCTTCTTGTCGTAGTAGGTCTGAGGCCTCCACAGGCCCTTGACGTTTTGCGCCGCCGCAGTTCGGCACCCGTGTCCCCTGGCGGTGGCGGCCGTCTTCGCCAATCGCCAGGTATACTATCAGTCAGGTCTGCTCTCGCTTCTAATTCTATTGCCGTGGGGTCTATCCATTGTAGGAAGTTTTAATCCCTAGTTCGAAGAATATGTAGGACTTCATTTCTTTTTAATCTTCTCAGCATAGCTAGCTTTGGAGTTAAACATCAAATGCCTAAAGAACCTGGCCAAGCAAAATGTTTGCTAGTTACTAGCTGCAAGCCATACTGTACTTACTGTTTGCTCATCTTATGCAAATAGCAAGTTTCGAAAAGGCTTGAATAAAACCCCACATATGAGGTATGTGACACAATGCTGGAAACAAACTCTGAACTTGCTTCAGTTTATTCATCTGAACTTTGGCTGTTTTCTAGTCTCCAATGACCACCGGCCCAGTGAAAAAAAAATATATGCAAGTTTACTAACTTTAAAGAAAAATATAACATATCAGCATCTAAAGAATTCAATGAATAATCCATATGAGGTACTGCACTGAAAGATTAGGCAGCGTTCACCTTTTGGCATTAGAGCAACTGAAGATTAAAACAATGGCATGTAAAATTTGATTGCATTCTTTGCTATGACACTTGACCATATAATTCTCAAATCCCTGTGTATTATCTGCATTTTTTCAAAGCTGTGAGCTTCAATTCAGTGTGTTCACTACAGTAAGCTCACGTATATCCCTTTGGAAGACTGTAAGTTCACATATATTATGACGGCTATGCTGCTGAAATTCAGTTAACACTACAGACCTACACGGTTAATCGAAGACTTGAACATTCAAATAGTTGTTGAACATTCACATAGTTGTTAAAATCAGCAGTTCTTCGTACACACAAGAACATAGGTAACAAGCACACAGAACACAGAGATATGAGAGGAAGAGGGAGCTCTTTTATATTTCATTCATCCTTGTTCCATACAGGTACATATGTATCTCAAAGCTTCAGCTCTCCACCTTCTCCTTTTATAGAAGGGGAGAGGCTGATGCGATTCATAGTCTCCCAAGCAATTTCCTTGAAACTTACCTCTCATAAATTGGCCACCATCAAAGTCTCATGTTCACACTGAATGTCGATTTTGATTCATAACAATAGTATACAATCCGGTGTGAACATCTAGCGGCCCTCTAGTGCCGTGATACACGATGTATTCAGAAAGCCTTCTATGTTTCTCCTTGTTTCTTCAGTTTCATTATTCCTTGGTGAGAAATATACAGGCTCCTTTGGTGCTGGAAGCAATGTTGTTTCATTCTCCAACATAAACACAACTGATGACATGAGTGGCCTTGCATTTGGATTGTCTTGGACACACAAAAGTCCTACATGAATACACCTAAAAACTTCATGGGGTGGACAACTTTCAGCAACCGATGAGTCCACCAGTTTCGTTGCATTTCCCTCTTCCCATAATTTCCATGTCTAGAAAAAATGTAAATCTTTTGTCTATCAAATTAATATATTTTTGTTTAAGTTTATGAAAACTAGAGTATTCGACACTACTTACATAAGCTATAAGGTTTGGGAAGTCCATTATGAGCTGAGTTGAGAATATCTTCAAACCACTTACAATCTCCAAGAGAACAACGCCAAAGCTGTATGTGTCTGATTTGACAGAAAAGGCACCACTTGTCACATACTCAGGAGACATGTAACCACTGTTTAAACCAGTTCAACAGGGGAAACAAAATTTGAGTTAGACTAAACTATTATAGTTGCATTTTTAGCATTGGTTAGTAAATGAATTACTCACTATGTCCCAACAACACGGGTAGTGTTTACTAGTTGCTGGTTTCCCCAAAGATTCTTGCCATACCGAAAATCCGATATCTTGGGACTCATTTCTGTGTCTAACAAGATGTTACTTGCTTTAAGATCTCTATGAATTATTGTTAATCTTGAATCTTGGTGTAGATATAGAAGCCCTCTGGCTATGCCTTTAATTATGTTGAACCGTGTTGGCCAATCAAGCACATGCTTTCTTGAAGTATCTGCCAGCATGCAAGTAGTATTTAACAAAACCTATTGTTAGTCATCATCAATATCCTTTTGGTCACTGTAAGAACTGCAATATATAATCCAGAGTCAGTGCATACCAAACAGGAAGGCATCCAGGCTTTTGTTAGGTAAGTATTCGTAGATCAGTAACTTCTCTTCTCCATGAATACAGCAACCAAGTAGTCTAACTAGGTTCCTGTGCTGTAGTTTAACAAGTAGAACTACCTCGTTTCTGAATTCATCAATACCTTGCCGAGAACCTTGACTAAGCCTTTTGACAGCAACTTCCTGACCACCTTCCAACACTCCCTGCATGATTGCATCCTTCTGAATTTGAAAAATGGTGAAAGCCACAATTCTTTCTTCTGCTTTAGAAATTCTTTAACACATATTATCCTGTAACTGTTAATGTTAAATTTGCTATTACCTTGTAAACTTTGCCAAAAGCCTCCTCTTCCAAGCATATTGCAGTCAGAGAAATTGTCAGTTGCGGCAACAATGTCATTGAAGCTAACAAATGGAAATTCTTTGTTTTGTCTCCGAGTTCATTGGAGGAGCTCAAGTATCCTAGCATCAGCTTCTTCTGAATCTTCTTTTTTCGCCATTTCCCTGCTGGTTTGGACATTGATACCTTTTTTTCGTAAAAGTCGTACACTAGTAACATTACATGTTGAAAACAAGGCACTTATTGTTGTACCTCTGAATTTGCATAGGCAGACAAGGGCTATGCATGCCGGTAGCATCAGGCATGATATAACTGGGACTAGAATCTTTACTATATTGGTCTTCGTTTTAACTGCCAAAGTGAAACTCGTCAGTTAATTAACTACTAGAAGAGCTATATCTTTTTGTAGTTTGCGTTTAGTTTCAGAAGCCATTTCGTTCTGGTGACTAATGAAGGAAAAATAGAGTCAATCGAGGTAGGAAAAACAGATCCCATTATCAACCTATTGGGGCAGTTGTAACGCTAATCAGCTGAAGATGCTCTAATGTCCTTCAGTTTTATTAGACTTAAAACGCTTGTGTTCTTTAAACCAGATTGGTGAAAATCTATTTTGAGTGGACATTTCTCATTATGGCATATCTTGTGCTTCATTGCTAGATGAATATCTCTGCCAACATTGGAGAAGTTTTTTTAAACTGATCAACATATCAACAGCACATGATGAAACGGTGCGTACCAGGAGCGTCGGCAAGCCGGAGGTACAGCTTCTCGCCATAGTTGCTGCTTTTCCATGTGTCGACAAGCTCCCCATTCCAAACCAAGCACCTTGACTGGTCGGCCATGACACCGCTGCTGCTCAAGTTGGCATAAGCATAGGCGGTGCAGGAGCAGTTACTGCTGCACTCACCCGCGCACTGCTCAAAGCTTCTGTTCCGGAGGAGCACAAACTTGTCAGGAACTCTCATCCCGGGCAAGGCCACGAAGTGACTTCCCTTGCTGCACTGCAGAGGCTCCATCCTCCGGCATCCTTTGGAAGAGTTGGCACCGACGGCAACGGGCTCAAAGCCCTCGAGGCACTGGCACGCCGGGGCAGCTCCGGTGAAGTCGCAGTAACCGTTGGGGCCACACGAACCGTACAGGCCGTAGCCACCGGTGGGGCGCTCGGAGACGACCGTCCACGCCGACTTGTTGGTGTCCCAGCTCAGAAGCTTGATCGTGCCGGTGTGGTCGAGCATGATCCGGAAGTAGGGCGAGCCATCGGAGACGGTGTACAAGAGGTAGAACTCGTCGCCGGTGTTGACGATGGTCTGGTACACCATCGATGAGCTAGGGGAGCTCGTGTACATGCCGCCGGACACCGACACCGCGTTCCACACGCTGATGCGGCAGTAGGGGTCGGCCCGCGCCAGACCATCAGCTGGAGGTTGGAGACTGGGTCGAGGCCAAACGAGAAGTCGCCGGTGGACGGGTCGGCGGGGCCTCTCCACGACACCAGGCGCCCGGCGGCGTCGGGGCGAGCCCTGTGGATCATCAGGAACCTCATGCCTGGGAGAATGGTGTCCGTCGGGTGATCGAAGCTCTGCCAGATGACGGTGCCGTTGGGCAGCTGGAGTTGCAGGTTCCCCGTGTCGAGCAGCACGGCAAGGGGAGTGCTGTTGTCGTCCACGGCAGCGAGGGCGTTCTGCGTCCTCCAGAGAGTGCGGCCTTGGGAGTCCGACAGCACGAGGTCAGAGCTGTTGCCGATGGCGAGCGTCGGGGCCGAAGAGGTTGTGGCTGGGCTGTCGCGGTTGGCGACCCACACCACGGTGCGGTTGCGCTCAGGGATGCCGTGAAACCAGATGGCAACGTACAGGTACATGCTCGTGTTGGAGCCGGCCATGGACGAGGAGAAGAAGCCGAGCAAAGACGCCGCCTTTGGAGATGAGCAGGTCGCCGGTGGAGAGTGGCCTTGCGCTTGTCAACTGGTCATCGGATTTGCAGAGACAAATCGTCAGGAGGAGGAGGAGGACGAAAATGGTAAGGCAGGTCGTGCCCATTCTGCCTTCTCTGACGAGCCAGGGGCGACGAAAATGGCACCAAGATATATAGGATTATCAGGTTGTGGCACGTGGACATGGTAGGTCATAACCAATAGTAGTCTGTGACAAATTTGATCAAAATATAATGCAAACCGTCAATGCCGCGTGCAATGGTCTAAAATGTTTACCCGGAAAAGAAAAAGGAGGCTACGTGGCATCAGGGGATAGACGGACCAATCTCCATGACACACATACATGATGCCAAAGTATGTATTTCAGAATAAAAATACATGACCAAGCCAAGGAGCAAGATTAGTCCACATTTTGATTTGGTGGATTAAGACACGAAGGAGCCAAGGAGGAAGGATCGTGATTCTTGACCAAAACATTGATGATGACACACACACTCTCTTGCTACGTGACCCCCCCCAAATCTTTAAGCCTTTAAGGTCAAGACCCACGCAATCACAGAGCCTCTTTGCTTCTTTGAAGGTCCAAATAATTAAAGAAATGATGACAAGACTGCGAAAAAGGAAAAGGAAAGGAAAAGATAAAAGACGAAGACAGATGGTTTTGATTCCTTGCACTCTTGGTCACTAGCTGTCATATTCGGCTAGATTGGACCGGAACCCGACATGTCGACGGTGATCTTCACGGCGGCGGAGATGGTGTAGGCGGTGGTTGGGGCTGTTTGGGAGTAGTAGAGAGGAGGAAGAAGAGGAGGAAGCGGCGGCGTGGGGCGGCGGTCTTGCCGAGGAGGAGGCGGCGCGGTGTGGAGGCGAGCGGCGGCTTGGCGGCGGGGCTGGGACAAGACGTCTTGTGGTGGAAGGAGAGAGAGAGAGCCTAGGGCTGGAGAGCTGTTTGGGAGTTACCCCTTTAATTTATTTCTTCTTAAGATTCAACCGACTATATGCCCCTTGTATTTATAGTCCGAGGGAGACTTGCATGCTAAGAAAGATATAGAGGTTTCCTTATAGATTGGAATTCCTCTTTTACAAGCAATCTATTTATTCCCTATTTTATTCCTATCTTTATTCCTTAAATATTCCTTACTTAATTGCGAAGCTTAAGCGGCGTGGCGTGTTTCGGCGGGCGGCGGCGCCCGACCCTCGAGGCGTCTTGTGGCCTTTCGGGCCTTGGCCCCGGGCGGCGCTTGCGTTCCCCTTGTTGGGCCCTATTCCGCCGATCTCTTTTTTGGGTCATGACATTTCTCCCCCATTATTTGACGGCGCGTCCTCGCTATTTGTCGTTACTATGTTGTCGTTGTTGATGTCTTAGGGCAAAGATGGAGACGCCGACCTTTGCCGGGGCTGCAGAACACCTCTGTAGTACCTTTGATAAGGTCATGGCGTAGTAGCGATGTTTGCCGAGGAAGACGATCTCCATTGCTTTGCGTCCATACTATTGCTCTCTGGTTGGAGCTTGATGGTTCAAGCGATGCGAAATAGGTTGTCACCAAATCGTGTTGCCATTTGATGAAGGATGGGAGCCTCAGAGGTAGTGACGGGGCCGTCGAGGTAGCGAGGTTGATGTGGGTGGTATGTACCTCTTGTCGCCGTCGTCGGTGAAGCTCACAAGTCGAGGCTCTTTGAAGATGGAAGCGTCGAAGTCTTGGGCGAGGTGGATCGTCGTTTTCTCCGTGTAGGGTGCCTCCCGGTGTATTGCAGCCCACGGCTTGTTGGCGAGTTGTCTTTGGGCGTAGATGTCGTTGAGGAACAAGGGAGCCAACCGGTATGGCTCGAGTCGCCCCCGCCGCCAAAGTCGCAGAGTCGACGTCGCGATGGTTGTTGGTGTCGCCGTTGAAGGACGCCCCAAAACCGAGAGTGGGGCACCATGGTATGTTGTCTCCATTCTCCCCGTGGCGCCGTGGTGATGCAGAGGAGCCAAAGAAAGAGGAGTGCCGTTGTCGCGGTTTGGCGTACCGTGGTATTGATGTTACGCTTGTGTGGTAATCGATGATGTCGCCTTTCTTTGGAGCTGCAGCTTGATTGATGGTGTTCTCCACCATTGTCGATGTCGGCCGAATGTCCAGCAGGTGTAGTAGATCGTCGGCAGCAGGTCGGCGAGTGAACGACATCTCCTTCTTGGTGGCGCTGGGGGCGTTGGTGTTCTCATCGGCCGTGGGCCCCATGTGTGGAACGTCGTGGTTGCCAATGTCGAGGTTGGCCGCGAGGATGTCCTCGTGGTTGATGCCCTTGTAGTTGTTGTCGATGGTAGGCATGGTGAAGACGTAGTCGACATCGGGAAACGTCATTGGCGTTGGCATCCTTGAGGACGTCGTTGCCGTGCATGGTGCCCATGGTAGCATCCTTGTCGTTGTCGATGTTGTCGATGCCGCAAGCATTGTGGCTAGCGACATTAATGGCGATGTCGGGGATGTCGTTGACGCTGAGGGGGGTGTCGTTGTTCTCGCCGATGATGCCGGGGTCGAAGACGTCTTGGTTGACGACGCCGGCGACATCGTTGGAGCATGGGTGATAGAGGTAGAAGCTCCTTGTTGAATGGGATGGACTTGCCCGGTGACCGTGGAGCGTGTGATGTCCGTGTCGGGCGGTTGTTGGCGTTGTTGTTCATGTCGCCGTTGTTGTCGAGGATGTCGTGGACGCGTGGGGGTTGAGATTGGCGACGCTTCGGTCGCCGACGCCGGGCGACGCCGTTGAGTCGCCCTTGTTGGCACTCCGGATGTTCCCAATGTCAAAGATGATGTTGGTAGTGACCGGGAACTTATCGTACCATTGTAGTAGCCCGTGAGACGTTGGCCTAGTTGGGTAGGCTTTTCGTCGAACACCGGTGGACGCGTCGGTGGAAGCCTCGGCTCGACCGACCGGATAGCAACGCTGGGGGCACCCATGGGGTGGACGTGCCCGGTGCTCGCCCGGGTGGGGGGACGGCCGGGCGCCTCGAGACACCGTTGTTGTCGGTGGCGCCCCGTGGTAGTAGCGTCGCCGAGGGGAGTCGCCCAGCCGCATGATCGCGAAGCCGCGGCGTTGCCGCGAGCGTCGCCGATGTTGGCGTCGCCCGTAGGGTTGTCGCCCTGGTGGTCGCCGTAGCAGTCGGGTCGAGCTTCTCCGTGAGGGCGGTGAAGTTGGCTTGCATCTCCCTCATGAGACAAGCAAGCTCGTAGAACCCCATCCGAGCTCGGCGATCTTGTGGCTGTCCATCCGATCTTGGCGTTGGTGGTGGTCGAAAGCCGTCGGTGGTGGGAATCATCCTGGTCTCCGGATACCACCGCCGATTCGGCTAGATTGGACCAAACCGACATGTCGACGGTGATCTTGACGGGCCGCGGAGATGGTGTAGGCGGTGGTTGGGGTTGTTTGGGAGTAGTAGAGAGGAGGAAGAAGAGGAGGAAGCGGGCGGCGCGTGGCGGCGGTGCCGCCGCGCAGGAGGGCGGCGGCCGGCGCGGCGGGCGCGGCGGCAGGCGCCGGGCTACGGCGGCGGCGTGTGGAGGCGGCCAGCGGCGTAAGCCGGGCGGTTGACGGCGACGGCGCACTCTTGTGGTGGAAGGAGAGAGAGAGAGCCTAGGGTCGGAGAGCTGTTGAGAGTTACCCCTTTAATTTATTTCTTCTTAAGATTCAATCGACTACATGCCCCTTGTATTTATAGTCCGAGGAAGACTTGCATGCTAAGAAAGATATAGAGGTTTCCTTATAGATTGGAATTCCTCTTTTACAAGCAATCTATTTATTCCCTATTTTATTCCTATCTTTATTCCTTAAATATTCCTTACTTAATTGCGGGCAACCGACGTGGCGTGTTTACGGGCGGCGGCGGCGTCGGGCGCCGGGGCGCCGGCCGGCGCCCAGGCCAGCGTGGCGCTCGGGCCTTGGCCCCCCGGCAGCGCTGCGTTCCCCTTGTTGGGCCCTATTCCGCGATCTCTTTTTTGGGTCATGACACTAGCCAACAACCAAAGAAGTGTGGGAGATAGTGGATGTGGGTTAGGGAGAGGTGACCTACCACAATGCGAGGCTCAACGGTGGAGTTTAGACGCCCCAAGGAAATTGGTGCGGCTATTCGAGGTAGATTTGGAAATTAAAATAAAAAGTAGCATTTTGATGTAATTCAAAAGGTAACTAGAGCAGCCCCTCTTCTCGAACTCTCGATATGCATATTGATCAATCGATCTCTCGCGTCCCCGCTAGTTCGCTAAGTAGACTCACTCTACCGAGGGGCAACTAAGGTTAGTTCTCGCCAATTCCCTTTGCCGTCGGCAAGGGAATTGGCAAGTATGAGAGAGGACTCGGGAAGGAAAGGTGCGACACTAGTTCGAAATGAATACGAGCTATGGTAAAGTTACGTATCTAGGTAAAGACTTCAATGGAAAGACTTACTTATCTTGGTATGTAGTATATCTATCTCGGGTAAGTCATAGAAAGTCCTCGTGCTTCCCATCTATCTATGATATTAGTGGATGCAAGCTCAGTAATTCAGTCTCTCCCCGCCTTTACGAGCAAGCGTTTTTGCGACTTGACTTGACTAATAAAAGACATGCCAACTTTAGTATATGCGCTAGGAATATGGTGATTTCTCTTTTGCTAGGCCCCAGCGCTAAAAAACCTACTTTCTTACGACACGGGGTTTATTCGAAGATGAAATTTCATCCTCAGTAACCAAAGTATTTCTCCCTTTTTTTCTACCCCAGGCTTTGCAACATTTCGAAATCGGGAAATTGCAACAGGAGCAGGTGCTATTAGAGAACAATTAGCGGATTTAGATTTGCGAATTATTATAGAGAATTCTTTGGTTGAATGGAAGGAATTAGAAGACGAGGGGTATAGTGGAGATGAATGGGAAGATAGAAAAAGTTACGATTAAACCGACGGCGATTCAACATTTTTCTCTACTATTGAATATCTTTGCTTCATCTGCTTCAAGATCGGTGGCTACCGAATTGATAAGTTTGTTTTCAGCCGGCACATCTTATGTAGTATGTAAGCCCGCCTAATACTTTTAGCCGCGTTAAATACACTTCTTGGGGCTGCATCCACGTCTTAAGACTATAAAGCAAAAGTAAATTAATTAATTCAATCGAGTCGAGTAATATAGAAATTCCTCATTAACAACAACAGCTGCTATTGACTTAAGATAATCTGCTACAACATCAACTACAGATAGATAATAAACTTAAAGCGAGATAACGGCTGCTCACCACGATCAAATGGTATAATACAGAAATGAATTAAAGTCCGAAAGACCGTAACCCAACACAAGCAGAGGAAGTAGTCCACCCAGCAGCGGAAGTCACAGAAGCTAGTGAGCGTAAGGAGTTCTCAAAAGCTATAAAAGATTCCAGTAATAAACCCTTTCAAGCAGCAGTGTTGACTCAAGTATTACTTACCCCGGCGTAAGGAAAGTAGTAGCACTCGAGGCCTTTGCTTGTTGGGGCAAATATCCAATTTACTTACCTAGTGGAGTTGAAGTGTCACAAACTGTTGCAAAAGAGTAGAAAACATAAATTACTATCTGAAACAAAAGAAGTTAAAGAACGAGTAACTGAAACATATGACCTTTCGGAGGAGAGTAATAAACTAAAGCTGTCAAGAAGAGGTACGTGTAGAGCGAAAAGAAGTAGGCATGTGTAGAGCTAGAAGTAGTATAATTGAACAAGTAAACTGCTAAAGGTAAATCTGATTCTAAATATCAAGCCGAACAGCTACTAAAAGATGTCACTACTGAAGCAAAAACTGCCCTACTAAAGTAGAGTGAAATTATCAACTCCCTCCAAGCCGTACATACGACTTTCATCGAATCACGGCTTTCCACGTAATTCTATAGGGATCTATGAGATCGAGTATGGAATTCTGTTTACTCACTTTTAAATTGAGTATCCGTTTCCCTTGCCATATTGGTCATGCTTTACCACTTTTATAAGCAAACCCGAGGATCGGGAGTTCATTTTACAACTTGAAATGTTGATAAAATGCGGAGCGGAGCCTTCTTTCTCTCGAGAAATTGCAATCCATAGGTTTTTTGATGATGTAAGAACAATGCAAGAAATTTAGGCATCATAGAAAAATATGGGACAAAAAATAAATCCACTCGGTTTCAGACTTGGTACAACCCAAAATCACCATTCCTTTTGGTTCACACTCATATTCGAGAGATACCAAAAAAAAAAAATCCACGGTCAAACTACCGGAATGTCTAGAAATGTGGAGCTTAAAGTAGAAAGGCTTTTTGGATGGAAAAACTATGAAGTCATAGTTTTAGTTAGTAGAAACATAATTCGTTAAAATTCCGCCCAAGAAAAACAGAAGAATTATAAATTTCTAAAATTATAGATAGGAATATCGCGAATAAAAGCCATTGCGACCCCCATAAAAGGAGTAGTCCCCAACCCGAGCAACTTTCCCATATTCGAATTCAAGGGTTTCAATAAACTACCGCGCCAAATCCGTTTTGGCTTAGGTCTAGAACTATCTTCAACGGTTTGTGTAGCCATAAATTCTATTTAATCATTGGTGTTGACTTTGTATACTATTCCGTTGTAGTTGTAAATACACGATCTTTTCATAGATCCATTGTAATCTTGAAATTCTATAAAAATGGAAACAGCAACTTTAGTCGCCATCTCCATATCTGGTTTACTTGTAAGCTTTTCTTTGGGTATGCCTTATATACCCGCGTTTGGGCAACCCTCTCAACAATTAAGAGATCCATTCAAGAACATGGGGACTAATTGAAGTAAGAAGTCTCCCCTCCGGGGGACTTCTTACTTCAATTAAATTATTTCTTTCCTTCAATTAAAATTTCATTTCTTAGTCGGAACCTTAGGTGGTTCTCGGAAGAAGATAGCGAAAAAAATTATCCCTAAAGTCGAAACTAAAAGGAACGTATAAACCAATGCTTCCATAGATTCGATCCTGGTTTATTTACAATTATAACTTCCACACCTATTCACTTATCATTTGGGATCATTTCCCATATAAAAAAAGAAAAAGAGTCAAAGAAAGGACAGGAGATGTTCCTCATGTCAAATCAAACAAAAAAGAGAGGTGAAAGATACCATAGCAATGTGGTATCAGGCTGCCTGTCTCCTTGTAGTTGGATCTCGACACGATTGCCTCTTTATATAGATAGATATAGGATCTATGGGGTTATTACTTAGAAGTCTATTTTGTACAAGATCCCTCCTATCGATAGAAAAGGGTCCCATGATCCCGAGCGGTCTTATCTTGGCTCGCAGCCCTCACTGAACAGGTACTTTCAACTGCAAGTCATATTGACAGGTAGGACACAGATAAGGGATCCGATAAATAATTTTAACATTTACTTAAATATATATTATACACGCTGGATCTTGCTATCCCTCACAAAGACTACATGCAGTGCTACATGCATTAGAAACAACTGTAGTCCTGAGTGAGTTGACTTCGAAGATTCGTATCGTATAACTAACTGCAAAGATACAATTTATTTAAACCCATATTCTATTATATGAATGAAACATAGTTTATATGAATGAATGTTTGTTCTAATTACAAAACAAACAAGAACAAATCTTTTTTTTTTGCAGGCCAATCGCTCTTTTGACTTTGGAATACAGACGTCCTGGGCGTTTGCCTTTACTGAGTCTTGAGTTTATCTTTCTAGCTAAGTTTCAAAAGAAAAGGTGAACAGCCCCCTACGCCAAAGGTTCCTGGAAGCTTTTCATCCTTATTGAGAAATGTACTGGGGCTTGCCTGGTCGGAAGCGTTGAGTTGCAAATCTAGGAATTCTCCTAATCACCTGGTCCAAGAGCTCTTCCTGAAGAAGTAACTGAGCTATAAAAAAAAAAAAAGAATTAGAAAAGGTATGCAAGAAAGCCTCCAAATGAAAAATCTGCCTAAATTTAACAAGCTGAGGTTAATAGAAAAAACTACTCTATATCCGTCAAAACAAATAAGTGTCATTCTCACTTGACGAGAGGTCAAATATTTTTAACCTTGATCAAATATATAAAATAAAATATTTGTAGTGCATAATTAGTATTTGTCACAAACCGGATCGATTCGGCGTGACATGTAGCCCGGCGACGATGTTGGGGGCGGCGGCTGGTTTGGAGCGGCGATCGGCGGCGTGACGACGTGGATGACGAGAGGGCTAACGAAGGACGGCCAGGTAGGCGGTGGACGAGGGAACGGCGAGGCGGCGACAGCGCTGGCAGCGCTGCGGGCGGCGGCGGGCTTGGCGTTGATGGCGGCGCAACAGGCGGCGGCGGTGGGCGGCGACGTCGCGTTAGGGTATAGAGAGAGAGAGCCTGAGAGACAATAGTTTTTGGGTGTTACCCCCTTTAATTTTTCTAATTAAGATCTAACCGATTACAAGCCCCTTGTATTTATAGTCCGAGGGAGACTTGCATGCTAAGAAATATCTAAGAGGTTTCCTTATAGATCGGAATACCTCTTGACAAAGTAATTTATTTCTTTCTCTAAATATTTATTCTCTAAATAATTATTACTTAACGGCGCGGCGTGATGACGGACCGCGGCAGGCGGTGGCCGGCCAGCCAGGCGCGTGCGCCCTGGCATCAGGGTGCCCCTGCATGCACCATGCATGGCCCATGAGCCCTCCCTCCAAATCGGCACATGACAGTATTATTAGATGAATCATTGAATATAATTTTATAATAAACATATTTAAAGATACAAACTAGAAAACTGTGCGGCATTCCGTGCCTGGCCATTGTTAGCCTTTTTTTTTTTCCTTTGTAGTTAGGTGCATGAGTATGATTAAGGTGTCTCCAACGGCATACGGAGACCTATCTATGATTTGGATCGCATACAGTAAGAAGTCACGGACCTAAAACATCGCTACTCCAACAACAAACCCACCGGAGAAACCCATCTCTCTCTCCTTTATCTCTTTTGCCCGCCTCTCCTCCCACCGTCGCACTCCATCGCCGCTCGTCCACGGCCACCGGCGGCGATCGCGTGAGAGACCGCATGGCTCTCGGGCGACTCCCCGCCTCCTCCCAGTCCCCCGGCGCCGCCCGCCGTGAGAGTCCCCGCTCGGCGTCGCCCGTCCGGCCATCTCCGCTGAGGTGGACCCGGGCACCTGGCGCCTCGTGGCGGACATGGGCGAGCTGAGGCCGGCGCCGCGCCTGTGTCGGCGGGGCCCGGCCCGGCCTTGGCGTCTCCGGCGGAAGCGGGGACGGCGGCGCCCGGCAGGAAGAAGGCGCAGTGCACTATTATAGGACCAGGAAGCGGCCGTCGCGAGGCATGGTCCATGGAGGCATGGAGTCGAGCTTCCGCGGCGAGCGACTTCGTCAGGGGGGACGGCAAGGCATGGAGCCGGAGCTCCGCCGCACGGTGACCGGCGTCCCGGCGCATTGCCTGGTCGGCGGTAGCGTCGCTATCGCGACTGCCGTGCCCGGCGGCCGACGTAGCGGTGACAGTCCGCGCCCGCGAGCCAGACCCGCACACAGCAGCTCCGATGCCCGGCGTCCGCGTCGGCAGCCGAGCCGCCTAGCAGCTCTAGCGCCCGATGGCATGACAGCATCATGGAGCTCCAGCGTTGCTGGCCAAGCTCGCGTTGAGGAGAGAATGACGCATCTTTGAGTTTCCTCTCTCCTTCTACGCAAAAAGCATCACTCGCTTTGCCTCCTCTGTTGGAGGCCGGTTTTCCATCGTGCATGATGTATTTTGGCCATATGGGGTGTCCGTTGGAGACAGCCTAATGGTAGCTTAATTGTTGTTTATGCAATATATTAGTTTTCTCTAGTGTTAATCAAAATTTTCATTTACTGATGGTTGTTTATGTTAACTGTGGTTTTATCATTTTGTAATCTATATATATTTTGAAGGTTGAATTGTCTCGTTCTTTATTGTTTGAGCATCATTTTTTTTTTTAGTTTTGAGATATATGTATTATATATTTTTGGCTATGTTTGTTGTGGCTAAAGAATGGTAAGCAAATAACTCATCCGTACATGCATGAATGAATTTGAATTTTTTTCCCACAGATCAAGCATCACGTGTATAGTGTACCATAAAAATTTCATGACATTTGGATCATAGAAACTACACATATGAATTTCTCCGTAAAAAACACAGGTAAAAATGTAAAAGCAAGATTTTTTATACTAACACATGCAAAATTATACATCCACTGTGTAGATCTAGTCATAAGGATTCCACAGCATCTTCATTTTATTTCGGTCAAAAAAACAGCATCTTCATTTTTTATTTTATTTTTATTTTTCTATGGTTTACTATGATTTTTCAAAGTTTGAACCAGATTATAGATAAAAGGAAAAAAGGTAAACACATAGGACAGATGGTTTACGTTAAGGCTCCTAAGTTGTATCGAGGTGAAAATTCACCCTCATATTGTGCTATTGTAACCTTTGTCGAACTATTTAATAGGACGTAATGCAAAGATAATATAATGTATGTATACAAATTTATTATTTTTGAAACTAAGATGGTTGTGCATATGCATTTCTCCATGTAAGGCCACGTCACAACAGATCCAATAAAATTGGTGTTGTAATTTGTGGAACCCTATTGAATTTATTTTGCATTTATCTGCAAACACATTTTCCACGGGTAGAGGATAAATTTATGAATATAACAAAATTAATTTCACATTATTTAGATATATAATTAATTTTCTAGGATTTTCACGAATCTTGCATGTATTTGTACAAATATGCAATTCGTATTAGCTTGTACTGTTCATCTTCCAGAGAACTTCGTAGCGGCGCCGCTGCCTGCCTCGCCATCATTTCGACCTGCCCATGGCAAGCGCCGCTGGGACGCCGCTAGCGTCGAGGTTGGGGATGGGGGCTCGTCGGCGTCGGGGCTAGCGCGCGCCGAGCCCTACGCGCCACGGCTAGGTGGCCGTGAGGCCGCCGTGCTCGCACCCCTAGCCCGCCCGGGTGGCCGGAATCGCCACGCCGCCGACCGCAGGCGCTTGTGCTAGGGGGCGGGCCATCACCGAGCCGGCGCCGCCCGCCAGAGGCGCCGCCACGCCGATGCGCCCACGGCCCATCCGCGCCGCGTAGGGGCGAGGGAACAACACCGGCGACAGCGACAGTGGAGCTTGCTGCTTTCGCCCATGGTGGCAAGCCGCCCGCGCCACAGCGAGCTACCGACGAGGGCGGGTTGTGCGCACCGGCGGCCGAGGCGTGCCGCGGCCGGGCGAAGCTTCGGCTCCCTTCGCAAACCCTTGGCGGCGACGAGGACGGCGGCGGCGTCCGAAGCTCGAGCCCGATGTCCGCCGATCCATCGTGCGGCGTGGGCGCCCAATCATATTACCAGCGATGTGGTTCGATCTCAGCCCTCGAATCGGCCCACGATAGTAGTATATAGAGATCTTTGTTAATATTTTTACAAACCTAGTCAAATTTTACACATCTCACGTAAAACACTTGTTTTGGAATGGATGGAGTAGTAAAAAAGATGGTCTAAAGACACCTAGCGCCTTATAGTGCCGTAGTACAAAAAGATGGTCTAAAGACACCTAGCGGCCTTATAGTCTTAGAGTAAAAAAAAGACGGTCTAAAGACACCTAGCGGCCTTATAGTGCCGTAGTAAAAAAAAGACGGTCTAAAAGATGCATTAATTCACACATCTACTTTCTATGAAGGCACGCCTCGTGTGAAAGTACCAGTCTATGGGACATAATATAAAATAGGGAATTTGGTGATTCTACCCTTGTTTTTAAAGCCCAATGGCCATTTTACTCTCTCTTTTTTTTCTTTTCAATTTTGCAACTTTACTCTTGTTTTTTAGTGAAAGGTCCGTCTACCCTTCTTTTTTGATGTCATCCGCACCGGTTCGATTAAATGGCCAAAAATAAACAGAAAATAAAAGAAGCATGTAACATAGCACCAATTAGGCCCTGCTTTGGTAAATTAGTCCTAGAACTCCTTTTTAGTTCTAGGGCTTTTAGGAAAAAAAAAGACTCTCAGGGTGGTGCTTCTAGAGAATTTTAGTAAAAAGTTCTCTAGAAAAAAAAAGTTCCCTGGAACCAAACACCCAAAACTGTTTTCAGACCCATGGAGATAAATTGAACTGTTTAAAAAAAAACTAGAAGGGTTTAAAGACTCGGTTTCCTTGTTGAAAGGAGACAAATCATGTTGAAATTAAAAGGAGAGAAATCGGATTTTGGTGATAGTTGGGCTTTCGTGGATCAAGTCCCCTCCCGAGAGCTGTGAGATGGGCTCGTTTTTGGGCCGCAAGTCGATTTTAGGTCAATGTCGAGGCCCACAAAAGAGCACGGACCTATTGAGCCGGTTCCCACTTCCACCGCCCCCACACCGCCCCATTTCCCTCAAAAAAAAAAAAAAAAAAAAAAAAAGGAAACAAAAATTCCCAGCCCTCCCGCCGGCTCCCCGTCCGTCGAGCCGTCAGGCCTACGCAAGGCCACCCACACGAGTCGTCGGCCACCTCGGTCCTCCGTGCACGCAGCTGCCGGGATTGCGTCATCCCAGGCCGCCCCCGTCGTACCGGCCTCTTCCATGCAGATGCCGCCAGGTACGACGCCCCCGCCCCCCCCCACCCCCTGGTTAGGGTTTCAGATGCTGGTGGAGTTGGACAATGCGGCCGCTTCAGTCTTGATGCATTGGTGCTTAGTAACCGCATCGAATCGGTTAATATATGTTTGCGATTCCGTGATTTTGGACATGCGGGCTGAATTTGATTTGGATACAAACCATCCTGTTCGGATTTTCTGAACATGCGTCATTCAATTTATCGGAAATTCGCTTTGCTTTCATTAACGTGTTCCCATGGGCTAGAAGTTCTCTGTTGCTGCTGTGGTCATCGACCGCAGGTACTCTTGTTCTCATCATGTTTCGGCGTGGGAAGTGGGGATGTCAATATGGGCATGCTGGAAAGAAAAGGAGGATGAATTATTTTGGCATATTTGAACACGCTAGGGTTTAGAAGTTTGTTATTTTTTTATTGCTCTAGAGTTCAGATTTATTATTTTTAATAAATACTCGGATTCTTTTTGTTAATGAATAGTAGGATTCTCTTAAGCTATATATATCATTCCATTCTTAAATTCAGAGTAGCATGTACTACCATATATCATCACCAAATGTGGGCATGGTTATGTACTATTGGGCTTTCTATAATTCTATCAATTTCAATTTTTATAATCAACCTTGGAATTTAGCTTGCCTCTTTGAATGCACATGTCACTCGTTACCGTACTCTGAACTTCCATTGTGAGGTTGTGCCATATCGTCCCTTTCATTTCTTGGTAACTGTTGTAACACCAGGTATACTTTCTCTATTCAGAGAGTGATTGGGATTTCAAAGAGTAAATTCTTCATCACTTTGTGCTGAATATAACCGAACTCACATGGCCATGGTGCCTAGTGATTTTTCATACCATGGAGCTGTGGACAATGGCCCCAATGGATTTAACCAGGGTAGGTGTGAGGAAGCCAATAAACGTGGTCCATCATGGTATTTCAGTAGAAAGGAATTAGAGGAAAACTCTCCATCCAGAAGGGATGGCATTGATTGGAAGAAAGAGTCAAACCTTCGAAAGTCATTTTGCAAGTTTCAACAAGATTTGGGGAAGAAGCTTAAATTGTAAGATTGAGACATTGATCTACTCTATATTGACTGCTACCTTTGCATTTCACTTCTGAAACCCTCAGTACATGATTAAAATGAAATGCTACTTTAATATTTCCATGATGTTGAAGTTTCTCAAAATATAGCTATATCAAATTTATTCTTTTGTTCATTTTACTTAGTCATTTGTTGGATATACAATTGTTTCTGACAATAATACATTTATCTTTTTCCCCATTAATTAACTTGGTTTTGAACAAAATGTTCATACTATCATCAAGAAAAGAGAAATTTGTATTTCTGTTGTTTTATAATTAAATTTTGGGTAGTTGACATGGATTGAGGTGTTGCTGGTGTTTATTATTGTGGACATGGTTGACCTTGGTTGTTGAATGCTAAAGTATCTCAGTTTACTTAGTGGTTATAATCTTGATGCAAATCCTTTTATTAACTTTTATCAAGTTTGCTGAAAAAAAAATCCTTTTAGCTCATCCTTTCTCATAAAGCCCCCTCATTTGTTTGCTGTTTTTTAGGCCTCAACTGACAATTGCTACAGCGATGGTACTTTGTCATCGTTTTTACCTTCGCCAATCTCTTGCAAAAAATGATAGACGAGTAAGTGTCACTTGATGTTTCTAGCTTTGTTTTTCAAAGGTTGGTAAAGTTTCCCTTCAGCTAACTGTATTACCTTAGAAATTTGTACATTGATATAATTGCATTTTTGCTATTAAATTTGGTTTAATTAAAAGATTGGCTTTTTCCATTTTGTTGTGCTTGACTGTTAATAGGATCTTTTATTGTTGATGAGAAATTGACAAACTCAATCTTCTCATTTGCTTATGCATCTGTGTTCGAATCCGAATTCTTCATATTGTGTCGTTATGCATTTTGTTTCTAGACATAGAATATGTGCCAATACTTTTAAATCTAATATCCATACAGATAATTGCCACAGTTTGTATGTTCTTAGCTGGAAAAGTTGAAGAAACACCCATACCTTTGAAGGATGTCATACTGATTTCTTATGAGTTTATTCATAAGAAGGATCCTGCTGCTGGTCAGAGAATCAAGCAGCAGAAGGTAATGGATTACATTATCTTTTATTTTGCTTTAGAAGTCCTGACACTCCTATAATGTAGTTACATTATTGTATAGCTTTTTATGCAAGCAAATGTTTTATCTTTGTTCCATTTTAGTATGTATATGTAGGTTCAAATCTCACTCCTAAATCTCAATGAAAGCAGTTGAACTACTTTTGTCAGGGGTTGAGGTGCACATGCTACTATCATCAATGATTAACAGTTTATGATGCTTAATAAACATTTTCTTACAAAATGATGGTCATCAATAGCTGCCATTGCATGCTTCAGTTATCAGCTTATGGTTGCTTATATACTATCTAAGCTGAATAATCTAATCCTGGAAACGATTTTTATGATCCTTTTTGTCGAAAGCATGAACATTGTGATAGTGCTGTCATTTTCTTTTCCTTCTTTGAAATGTGCATAAATTTTATTTTTCGTCTGCACTAACTCATATTTGACTCAAAAAAAAAAATGTAAGGGTTATTACAACTGAGATTAGTGCTTGCTGTTGCCTCTTGCAGGAATTATTTGATAAACAAAAAGAGCTTATTTTACTTGGGGAGCGAGTTGTACTAGTAACACTTGAGTTTGACCTGAATATTCATCATGCTTACAAGCCCTTGGTTGAAGCAATAAGGAAATTCAATGTTGGTGATATAGATAATTTTCCTCAGGTTACCTGGAGTTTTGTAAATGATGGGTATGCTAGTGCTACCCTAACTGTCCTTTCAAATTGTAGTCCCCAGTTGTCTACTTCACTTAATCCTGTGCACTGTACAGGCTGAGTAGTACTTTTGCTTTGCCTGCAATTTGAGCCTCATCAAATTGCAGCAGGTGTTATCTATATGGCTGCTACGTTTCTCAAAGTGAAGCTCCCTTCTGATGGTGATAAGGCTTGGTGGCAGGAATTTGATATCACACACTACAACAGCTTGAAGGTTGGTCCTTGTTTTCAAAGTCAGTGATGAAAGCGTTTCAGTTGCTCTATTTTGTTTATTTATTCTGCATAGTGCATACGTTTTGACCGTGATTGGTTGAATTATTAACATGTGCCTGGTGTGTCAAATTGATTTTGTTCCTGTGAAACTCCTGGTTTTGAAGTATTGAATACACATCATAGGTACTACTGGTTTTGGTTTTATCACAAGTCATAATAAGGGCCTCCAGCTGAGTTGGTTAGGTGGCTTGACTAGCACTCAGATCCTGCATTTGAATCCTCATGGGGGTGAATTTTCAGGTTAGGGTTTAAAAAATCTCCTCGTCTTTCTATGCCAAAGCACAAGTCTAAGACGCAGCCTGGGTCGTTTGTCGTTCTCACGTGGGCTACTCATGAGAAGGTCCTTCTTAATGCAATGGCTAGGGGCTATCTTACCCTCCACAGATTGAGTTTTTTTATGTATAATATCTTATGTTTGACCAGGTTTATATGATACCAAATAGATTTACTATAGAAATAAATTTCATTATGAATATGAACCTAATAGTATTTATTTGGTATCATAAATATTGTTTTTTTTCATATAAACTGTAAGATATAATCTGCTGATTGCTTGTTGATTTGCTGCATGATTAGGCATGATTAGGATTAGCTTGTGCTGTCCATCACAATGCAGCAGCAGCAGACATGGCTACAGCCATGAAGATGGCCTCAGCAGCCATGTAGAAGTGTGGCTCATGTCACACATTGTACCCTAGAGTAGGTAGAAGTACATCATCCATACTTGGATGATTTCAGCTGTACTATGAGTAGTTGAGGGCTGTACACAGCCATGCCTAGAGTACCATAGTTGGTACATGTAGCTTGTATATATAGGAGCACTCAATTACAATGCAAATCAGTTCATTCCTGCACATTCAGAGTTTCAGGCTGAGCCACTGCTCCAGCCGGTGTCGTGTGTGTGTGTGTGTGAGCTCAAGGCTCTTCTCTCCTACCTTGGTTCAGGGGAGGAAGAGGGAGCAGGCAGCAGGGAGATTACCTGCTGCAGGTGGCTGGAAGCCAACATAAACTTGGTCAAACTTAAGATTGTTTGACTTACGAGAAATTCAATCTTAGTTAGATGGAGGTTACTTCACTTGATAACTATGTTCCTTCTTTCTTTACTTCTAGCAGTTATATATTGACATACTGCAGCTCCACTGGATTGACTGTCTTAACTTTTTCATACCATAATCCATTGTACAATTTAATTTTCATAAATTACATGTTGGCCATTTTATTTAAATGCCAGCATGCTTGAATCAATTCGTTTTTCTGTGGCAGAGGAAAGCAGGATACTTAATTACTTAAAGCTATCTAATAGAAGTAGTTATAATAGCCTAGTGCATATTGTTATTTATCCTAAAGAGGGTGGCCATTGGTCAAATTTGAGATTTGCATTAGGCAATGTTCTGAACATGCTATGATAATGTTCTGCCCATGGAGTTTGATTTTCCCTCTTGTGAAACGATCTTGGTCCAGTTGGATATTTGTAGTTCGCTATGTGTCTTTCTCTTGCAATATTAGTATATTGCTGCTTTTCTTAGGTATATTTAAGTTGCCTATGAATAGAATTTTGATGGTACACACATGTTTTTTATTAATATTTACCTTATTAGAGAGCTACACTTACCTTTGGAAAAGCACTATTTCACATAGAAGTAGTAATGATTTAAATTTTTCTAAAAACAAGGAGCATCTTCTAATCTATTTTAACTGGAGATTTGTCACATAAAACATTGTGGTAAAGAGGACGACCACCTTAAGTCCCGCCTACCTTACAACTGTTAGAATCAGAAATTTAGTGGCCTCTAGTGACCAGCAAGCTTCTGTCCTCTTGGAAGCTGGTCTCTACTTGTATTGTTTTGTGTTGAGTAGGCAGTGCATGGAAATTCTTATTTGTTGTCATAAATCGTCTGACATGTGCCAGTATCTCTTGGTTTCAAGTTGATCTGATAATAGGACATATTTGCTGTCCATTATTGCAGATTTTAGCAGCCAAATGTTGGAGTTGTATCAGTCAAACCGTACAACACAGGCACAACCATCACATGGAGGTGAAGCCAAAGGTAGCTCTGCTGGTGTGCGTAATCAACATTCATCTGTAAAATCTGATGAAACCTCCAAGGAACCATCTGCTCATGGACGTCATCAAGTATCCAGACCGTCAAGTTTGCAGCATTCTTCCTCAACAGGTGCTCAAGGTCACCATGTCGCTGGGCACTCAAATTCAGACGAACATTTTTCTGGCCACAAAATACTTCAAAATGACAATGGTGGCAGCAAAGTAAAAGAACAGGACTGGAGCTAAATTGGATGCTTGTATGGACAGGTTGCACCATGACAAAAGGTCCTCGCCTGGACATCATTATTCCAAGTCTCATAATATAGCGGAAGAACATAAACCACACCAATCACATGATAATTCCAATGAAACAAGAGATAGTGTTGGGGACACAGAAGCTCCTGGGTTGTCAACCTTGAGAATAGATGTAGTGCATAAAAATCGAAATGGATAAGGTAAAAGCAGCTTTGGAGAAGCAAAGCAAATCGAAAAGGTGGTGTTTCAACAAATATAAATGTGATGGCCGATGGTGATCTACTTGATAGAGGGCTAGAACATGGTGTTGAATTGGCTGTTGAGGATGAGAAGGTTAAGCAAGATAAGAGGCAGAACTTGTCCCATGGTAGCATGCCTCCAGCTGATCTTCAAAACACTAACCAAGCAATGGAGAACGGTCACCATGTCAAGCAGGAGGGTATACCAACAACTGCTGAAGACATGGGCTTTCAGGACAGTAAAGAACATCCTGCACCATTTCATAGGCAAACTGATGTTCCTGAGCACAAGTCACAGCAGCTTGATCACACGTTGAAGGACCAAAAGGGCCAGGAGCATTCTTAAATTGTAGGAAAAACCTGAGCAGGATGAAAAAGACAACAAAAGGCCCAAGCTTGAATGATCACATGATTTGGATGGGTTTGATGGAAACTGGTGAACTACATGCAATTTTGTATGGGATTCATTGTATGGTGACCGAACATGTTGATGAGCATGTATCTTCTTCACTGGTTCCTGAGGATGCTGGACTGACAGAACTGATGTACTGTGCAACATCAAGATGAGTCGATGGTGACGTGTCCCACAAATGAAACAACTGATTGCACTTCACAATCTGAGGATTGCTGCTACCAATATTTGTTATATGTTCCAACAAGCCTTGGAATATATGAATCAAATATGTGCTTCTAGTAATAGTTGAATCTCGCTTGCTTCGGAAAAAAAAAAAAAGGTTGAATCTCGCATTTCATTTTCTCTGTGATGTTTGCTGACGCGGAGGTGACGGGCCAGCGATATTAGAACAAAGAGCCGTGTTTTGCATTAACCCGTGTCTTGCTTCTTTAGTTTATTAATTTTTGGGCCGGTAATGTGCCAGTCGTTGTATAATAAAGGCTCAACGTTGACTGTCGTCGCCGTCTGAAAGGTCTGCTGCGCAATCAATCTCAGCTGTGAGTACGAACTGAAAAAGACAACACAAAGGGCGTGTTTGGATCCTCTAACCATCTAACTTGGTTAGAGTTAGAGTTACTTTCTAACTCTAACCCAAGTAACTCTAACCCATGGACAGTTTGGTTTTCAATCACTTTTTCAAATTAGTGTGCCTTTGGGTTGGTGGGCTCTACCAAAGTAATCCAAATATCACCTCCTTGAGGGGTTATTTCTTTTTGGTGGGTTAGAGCCAAAATAACTCAATCTAACCCATGTGTTTGGATGTTTTTTGGGTTATTTGGGTCAAAAGTAACCCAATATAACTCTAACCCCCGCATCCAAACAGGGCCAAAGTTTTCGGGCTTATAACGACTTTTTTTAGTCAATGAAAAATAACAATGTTACTAGTCTCTCTGTTCCAAATCATTTTTAGTCCACTTTATCTTTAATATTAATCTGAATTGAACTTTTCCAGTTGAGTATTTTACAGAAATGGTATACTAGCAACATTTTTCTCTTTGCAAATTATAATATGTTTTGATTTTTTTAAATACATAACTTTGATATATACTCGTATTTAGATATATACTATGTCTAAATACATAGTAAAAAACAATGTGCCTTAAGACAAACGCCTTATAATTTAGAATGAAGTACAAATTACTAAAACAAATAAACTATGAAAACATATTTTATAAAAAAAAGTAGAACTTGGTCTAGGTTCATACCATAAATTGTGAAGTACTACTTTTGTATAAGTTTGATTTGATTTTTTATAAAAGTTCCTTCTGTTACTAGAGCAAGTTCAAATTCGAAGTGAAAAATAATTTGAAAAGTCTCTGAAGATATGATAGAATTTGAAGCCAAGCCTGTAGTTCTCAAAAGATGTGAATAAATTATAAATAGAGGAAGTTATAGTATACTGTAACGCTTTTTCAACCATTAGCGATCACGTTAAAGATTAAAAGAGATCCAGGACATAACAAACGTGCGAAGCTAAAACTTAATTAGATTCATTGAAATTGCACAAATGAACTCGACAAATGCATGCTGAAATGAAGGGTTCGCTTAGCTCTAGCTCCGTGCTATATATAAAGCTAAAAATGGTCGTTGGCAAAGCCGCACAAAAAAAAAAAAAAAAAAAAAAACACTTCACTAGGTGCAAAAGAGAAATGGACGTGCTAGAGCTTCTGCATAGTGTGATGTCAGGTAGAGTCAGAGTAGGAGAGAGACCCACCCAAACGAGGCAAAATCCTCATCGCTGAGTTTCACTTGCACTCCTATATGTGTTCCTTTGCTCGACTTAGTTCTTGTCCCATGGATCATAAATGTTAGGGTGAGCTCCATACTCCAGATGCCATTTTGAGACTTTGGCTAACTCTAAATCCACAAAAAAATAAGGTCAACTTCACCAATTCAAAATCAAACGCTCTAGATCCACAAAAGTTATAGATGGGCCAGATCCATGAATTTGACAAAGCTCCTCAAGTTAAATGTGCTAAAGACCTAAAAAACACACTTGTTTTAGAGCTCCCAAACAAAGCCCTTACAAACCTTACTCTTTTACGCTCTCCTATCTTTACATAAGGCCCTATTTGGTGTGGCTTCTAAAACAATGTATAGTAATATAAATTATTGTAGCACAGGAAAATAAAAAGGCTTTGGCCTCGTCCAAAGTGATCTAAGAAACGATGACTAAAAATGACATATTTAGGACTTCTTTTGGCTCTACTATAGCACTGCTAGAGTACTGCTAAGTATCGGAGCCAAAACCGAAAAGAAACCCTCCAAATGAATCATAAGGAATCAAACAAGTCCAGTGGATCGCCTATCCCTCTATTCTTTTGGAGATGATCTCTCTTAAAGAAAGAGACCTCCCGCTCTCCTAAATCGCATGGTCCCACCTCTTCCAATTTCTATAGACGCCCATTCGGACACTAGCCATCGATTGTCACCCATGCTTGTTCACTAGCCGCCGTGCCCGCCTATGCCAGCCCACCGACCACCTTACCACTGCTCGAGTTTGATATAGAACCCATTTCTCAAAGTAATGGAAACCATTATCGTGTAGGAAATGGTTCAAAAATCGTTATTCCGCCTTTAGGTTTATGTATCGTGATTTGTGAAAAGTGATACATGTGAAGATCGTGCATTTCAGTCACATTCAAATCTGTTTTTCGGACTCAAGGAGAGACAGTGAAAAGAACGAAGATAATTAATGACCCTGAGGGCAAAAACTGAGAGGTCCCTCGCAAATGTCCCTTGTCTAAAAAAATTGTTTTTTGGGGTGGGGGTGGGGTTTAGAAAAATAAATTTTCTTTAAGAGATCTCCTATAGAACTGCCTTTTTTTGAAAAAAAATAAACTGTTTTTTTAACATATATCTTCTATGGTTAGACGAAAGAATGGGTAGATGTGACAGAGATGAGTTTTAGAAAAAATCTGATGGAGATGCTCTTATTAGATCATTACTCGACTGATTAATCTAGCCCTAGGCCACTGAAGGCATCTGGAAAATCGCCAACAGCTATAGTTCAATCTGCACCTTTCCGAGCATCTTCCCGTTCGGTCAGACGGCTCCGCATGCAGCTGTTGTACTGTACCGAGGAGAGCTCAATTCGGGGACAGAGGAATACGAAATCGAATATCAGCGGCTGTTGGTTCATTCGTGCACGCATTGTTCACCCACGAGCCTACTGTTCATCAAGCCAGGCCCGGCGCGAACGGACAAGAGGAAGCCAACAACGGAAATCCGGCCGGAACTGCGATTCCCCGCTGTCGCGTTCTGCCATTCCATCCATCGCCAGGTATCGATGGCTTCCGCTGAGGCGACAATTCAGGGCGCTGCTGCTGAGCAGTACGTGCCGGTACCATGTCTTGGCGTTGGTCACTACCTATGTATTCTACGAGGGTATTCTACGAGATGCCAGTTCAAATGACAAATGAGCAACCGATTGTATTGTTGGGTCTGGGGAATTTGTTATCCTCAGGAGCCTGCCTCAAACAGTAGGGTTTCCACAGTAATAAAATGGTTAGTGATCTGTGATCCTGCAATAAAAACTCGTGTGTTCCGACGAGCCTGACAACGGCAACAACGCCAGCACTCCAGCTTTTGCTTTAATGCATCTTTAGTTTCAACCCTTGCTTGCAATCTCAACTGAATGTTCCACTGATGCTCTCTCGCTCAGTCTTTCTTGCCCGGCCAGGCGTTTGAACGAAACGTAGCAAAGTGTGGTAGTGGTACACGTACCTTAGCAGCTGCCGGGCGGAGTACCAGTCCTGCACTCTAGCCGGCCGGGCACACGGCCACGCCTGCCTCGCGCTTTTCACCTGACGATTTGACCCGACACGACGACGCCGTACGTGGAGCTGTCGGCTGTCGCACGTCGGGGGTGAGCGCTGAGAGCAGACGAACGCGGCCGCGCTCAAAAAGGAACTGGTTGGTTGCCCTTCTCGCTGCTGGGAGCTGTGGAGGAAGCCGCCTAGCCGCAACGCACCGCAACGCACGGGATGCCTTGTCCAAGTCAGAGCCGCCGGACCTCCCACGGGCCACAAAGGAGGCTTCTTTCTTTACCTTGGCAGCACTCTAGGTTCCTACTCTAGCAGGACAATTTTTGAAATGTAAATAGAAGAATTGAAATGCTTGAAAATAAATACTCAAAGTAAATAGAGGAAGAAGAACACTTCGATGTTTTACCGAGGTATCGGATAGTCGTCACTCTCCACTGGTCCTCGTTAGAGCACCCGCGCAAGGGTATTGCTCCCCCTAGATCCGCGCAAGGATCAACTGCTCTCTACGGGCTGATTCTTCGACTCTCCGTCACGGCGAATCGCCCACAACCGCTCACACCATGGCTTAAGTCATCCACAAACATCATCAGATGATCTTCAAGCTCCCAATCACCACCAAGCCGTCTAGGTGATGGCGATCACCAAGAGTAATAAGCACGAACTCTCACTTGACCCACACAAACCTAATGAGAAGCTCCCTATGCACTAATGAGGTCCTTAATCTTGTGATTTGCAAATCTCAACAACCACTAGGCTCTTGCACTCCCTTGCACTCGAAAGGTGTTTCTCAGCTGAACATATGAGCAAGAGAGCCCACATGGATGAGATGGAGAAGTATAAGGGGGTGTTTGGCATGGCTCCAGAGCCGAACTCCAGGGTGGAGCTGGCTGGAGCTAGCCAAACACCCCAACTCCAAAAAATACAACTCCATGGAGTTTTTGGAGCTCTAGTTCATTTGTTTGGAGCACCTCATTCGCAGCTCCGGATTCCTTCAAAATAGACCGAGACGTGGAGTTCGCAGGTAATTACCCGCACTGCCATCGGTTACACACCTCGAAACGTTTTTTTTTTCCTTCTATTCTCTCCCGTCCGGCGCCCGCACCGCCTGGACCCGTCCCTTCCCCGTCCGCACGAAGCAGAGCGCCCGCCCACCCTCGACATCGCGATGGAACGACGGGCGGCGAAGTCCCGCCTCGCCTCGCCGTTCCCTCGAGCGGCGCCGCCCATCTTCTCCCTCTCCCCATCCGCCTCCTCCATCCCTCAAGCCGGCGCCGCCCCATCTTCCCCCTCTCCCCAAGCCTCGGCTGCCACCTCCATTCCCCAACCCTAACCCTAGGAAGGAGAAGAACCACTGCTTCCTGAGCAAGTGCCGCCGCCCGACGGCCGTCTTCCTCGACGTGAAGAGGCCCCCGGCGAGCTCCTCCAACCTGCAGTGAAGAATCGACCACCTCCCCCCAACTGTGCAAGGTATTTCCTCCTATTTGTTTCTTGCGATTTGTGATTTGGCGATTTGGTTTAGCCCCTATGTAGTTTCCCTGTACGAGTAACATTTTGGTAGTCAATTTGGTGGTTTGTAGTCCATGTTAGCGATCTGTGCATGCTCTAAAAAAATGCGTTGAGTTGTCTAGATGCCGGAAATTGACTGGAATGCTGAGAACACTCGAATCCTATGTGGTTTTATGGCTGAACAAGTTGTGAAAGGAAACTGGCCAAATACATTTTTGAATTCGGTTGGTTATGCTGCGATTGAAAAAGGATTTAAAGATCGGACGGGTCTTGAATTGACCAAGAATCAAATCAAGAACAAGTGGGATAAATTGAAAGAAGATTTTAAGGCATGTAAAAAGCTAACCATGAGGCAAACAGGGATCGGTTGGAATAATGGCACTATTGATATGGATGATGAATGGTGGAAGAAGGCTAGAGCTGTAAGTGTTTGCATGCTGGATTTTTTTATTAGATGCTATAATTATTTTTCCTAATTTGTGTTCCACTCTTTCAGGACATTCCGGGCTGTGGTAAGTTTAGGAAGCAAATCCCTTCAAAATGAAGATGAGTTAACCACTTGTTTTCAAGGCATCGTTAATATTGGTGGTGACCATTGGAACCCTTGTGCTTTCAATGCTGCCATGGTTGGAACACAAGTTGAGGAAGGTGAAACACAAGCTGACGAAGGTGATACACAAGGTGCAGCAAATGGCGAGGAGGTAGATGAGGTTACTCCTTCCCCTAGTGGTGGTAAGAGAGCACCAAAGTATGTCCAGGGTAGTGGGAAGAAGGCCAAGGCAGCCAATGCAGTCCTCATTCAAGAGGCAGTCACTAGTATGGCCAGTTTAGCAAATGAATATGCTGCCAGAAAAGTTGGAAAGTTCACTATTGATGAAGTGATGAAAGTTGTCATTGCTTGTGGTGCTGAGTATGGCTCTAATGAACATTACATTGCCACTGAATTATTTGTGAAGAAGGAGCAAAGGGAGATGTTCATGACCCTTCCCTCTTGATGAAATTAGGTTTAATTGGCTTAGTAGAAAATACAATGACAGGCATGCAAACTAGGCCTATGTCCATCGGCTTGTCTTTTTTTATTCCATGTTTGACATTTTTTCTCTGTAGTGTGGTTTCAGTTTGTAAGAACTCATTTTATTCCATGTTTGTCACCCATTTTTGTAATAATTCAGTTTATGAATATGTTGTACGGTCCATGTTTGGCACCTTTTTTATTGAATGAATTGAGTTTGTTGTACGGTTGACATGTATATGATTTGTCTATTGTGTTGTGTCTCAGATGTCTACAAGTGGGAGTGATGACAGTAGCGATGAAGATGACCATTTTTTTTCTATCATTCAAGGTGATGCTAAACTAGTAGAAACATATGTCAGCATTTATACGGACAAGGCACCACCAAGGACCTCATAGCTCACTGGGATGGGATGGGTTTCAGAGACCCTAAACACTCCAGGTGAAAGCCACAGAATGTTTCGGATGAACGAATTTATTTTTATGGATCTTCATGATGTGCTGGTTGCTAGGTATGGGCTGAGGCCGTCCAAATTCATGAATACCTATGAAATGCTTGCAATTTTTTTATTCATATGTGGTGGCTGTGAGTCAAATCGAAAAGGGCAGAATAGGTTCAAACATTCTGGTGACACCATTAGTAAGAAATTCCATAATGTTCTTGATTGTGTGCTTTCAATGGCTCAAGAATATTTGAGACCAACTGATCCTAATTTTCAGAGAGTTCACAAAAGGATTAGAAATGATAAAAAAGCATATCCACAATTCAAGGATTGCATAGGAGCACTAGATGGAACTCATATCCGTGTGTCTCTTTCACCTGAAGAACAAGCAAGGTTCATTGGTAAGACAGGAATTCCAACCCAAAATGTGCTTGCCGTTTGTGATTTTGATATGAGATTCACATATGTGTCTGCGGGACAACCTGGAGCTTACCATGACACTAATGTATTGTACCATGCAATAGAGGTGGATGCGCAAATCTTCCCACATCCTCCAGAAGGTACAAATGTTCGTTACCTTTTGCCAAGTCCATTTGTGCCTCATATTCTTATGCCTTTTTTTTTCGTATGTGCAGGCAAGTACTATGTTGTGGACGCAGGCTATCCTAATCGTCCAGGTTACCCATCTCCATATAAGGGTGAAAGGTATCATTTACCTGAGTGGCATCGAAGTATGGAACCAAATACTCCAAAAGAGAAGTTCAACCGGGTTCATTCATCTATTCGTAATGTCATTGAACGTTCATTTGGACTATTAAAGATGAAGTGGCCAATTCTTTATAAGATGCCTCACTTTTCCATGCTCACACAAAAGAAGGTTGTAGCAGCTTGCATGGTTCTCCATAATTACATACATGAGCATTCTAGTGGGGATATGGACTTTGCTAATTTTGATCGAGATCCGAACTTCATGCCAACTATCCCGGAAAGGTACAACAAGTATGCCGTGTCTCGACATGCCTCGATACGAACACTTCGAACCAAGTTTTGTGACTATGGACGCATTTCGGGATAGTTTGGCTACATCCGTCGCATTAGCTTGGAATTAATGTACTCATGTTCTCAAACTACATACTTTGTATCTCGGATTATTTTGTAGAACTTGTATGTCGGATTATTTGTTTTGATGTATTATTCGGATTATCTAAAAATTATTATGTTGGATTATTTGGTTGAGCTTGTAAGTTGTTGGGATTATTAAGAAATTCACATGCTTCTATGTATTTTGGAATAACTTGTATGTCAACCAAGGGCAAATTGGGCAAACCACACAGATACAACACAACTCTGGAGCTCAGAGTGCCATCCTAGCCAAACACCCCCATCAGCCAACTCTAACTCCACTCAGAGCCAGCTCCAGCTGGATTTCTGGAGTGGAGCTGCTCCGACTAGAGTTGAGCCATGCCAAACACCCCCTAAATACCCACACACAAGCCATGACCATTGGGAACAAATTCAACACTTCTATGTTGCATCAAACGCGTATGATGTTGCCCCAACAGCTATATTAATTCAAACGGGCAAACCTGACAGATGATACATCGGAAGCACCATACGTCAGATACGACACCGTCGGACGTGTCAGGTGCCGAAAAACCAATTCTGTAACTCTCTAGAGGCGCCATCGGACGCGACGACGCCCGTAAGGCGTCAAATGCAGCGTCCGATGAGCTGGCCCCAACAGTGTGACACGTCACCCTGACTAGCGCGTCTGATGCGGCTTACTCCTAGCGTGATGTGCTCGCTGGAGTGAATTGTGCTGCCAAGACTGCATCGGACGCATGAACCAGAGCGTCCGGTGATACAAATAGACCCAAAACTTCGCCGATTCGAGAACTTTCCAAAACAAAGTTTGTTCCATTTGATCTCTAGACTCCCTCTATGTTACCTAGTGCTAAATTTGATAAGTGTGCACCACACTAAAACATTAGACTCACCTAGGTCAGCTACCCGTCCATGTCCCGCTTAATAGTGCAACCAAAGGAAAAACAAAGCCCTAAACTACTCTAAGTGCTCTCTCCAACACTATTCGACACTTAGAACTAGTCCGTCCTTAACCTTGTTGTCTATCCTTTAAAAACCGAAATAATTTCCATCATAGGGGCATGGAACCTATTATTGTGACCTAACTCAATTAGTTTTTGCAAAACACACGTTAGTCACATTAATCTTATGTTGTCATTAATCATCGAAATCCATTAGGAGTCTAGATGCCTTCACTTATGATGACCTCCTCATCTTCTTGCGGGCTAAGAAAGCTATGTCAACAAAAAAACTACTTAGATCTTTGGAAGCCAAGCGGTCCACACCACACCCAATGCAAATGGCACTGACCAGGCGAGTAGATACATCCATTTTGGGTTTTCGCTTGCTACACATTATTTTTTGGCTTTTTAACACAAGTGAATATTAGTGATTTTTGCATTCTTTAGTCTATATATAGTTCTTGTAGTATACAACGTTAGATAATGATCATGTTTGACCGGCCCTCCTCAAGTTCAAATTCCTAGCTCCACCGCCGCTATCCTTACTATTGTTCGTCGACTTTTTTGATACAATGTTGTCCCTGGTTCATCATTACTTTTATGTTTGAAGGTAGATAGTTTACTCACGGTGGTTAGGATATATACCAATGTCATCACTTGCTATGTTAAAGTTTCATTTTTGTGATTGTTGTGATTTATAATTTATAGCTACACAAAATCAATTGTGCACTAGGTCACACACCCATGCATTGCATGACCCCAACTCTCACTCGCTACTATCGAGAGGCGAAGAGGTAGGTTGCCGGATTAAGTTGCGGGTTATGGTTCGTCGTTTTTTCAAGGAAGATGCCACCATTAGTGGCCTAGAAGGGGATTCGGGAGGTGGTCCTAACTAGGTGTGGTGTGCAAGGAGTTCATAAGAGCCACAATTCGTAAAAGGTTGATGGGCGGGATCGGGCTAGGGGTGATCGAGTGTATAGTGAAGGTCGGGGAGGAGGAAACAACAAGCAAATGACATGGCAAGACGACTAGAGCTGCTTGCAGGCTGCAGCCAGTAGAGGAAGGGAAACGGATTATGTGGCAGGACGATAGGTGTGATGTTAGTGGTGGGTGACACAATCGACGAGATCACCGGTGGTGGCATGAGCACATGTGGTGAAGGTTCTGAATTTCATTCATTTTCCCCGAAAATCAGCGATTTTCTTCTTTACCTATCACCTCTAGTAAATACACATGGCATTGATTTCAGTTACATTTCATTTAGTATTTCCCCCAAATTTTAGCTAAAATTTCATGAAGATTCAAAAAAATGACGCGCAATTTCATTCCATTTTGTCATGTTTTCATCATTTTCATTCCTATTGATACCTTCACCCTACCAGTTGAGACATATAAGGGGTGTTTGGTTAGTGGCCATAGTCTACCACGCCTAACATGTGGCGGCCACACCTCCAAGGCTGTTGTTGTTTGATTTGTTACTTGCATGTAGTAGCCACAAGTTTTTTTGCATTCAAAATCCTGCCACATTTGTGGCGTTCATTATCTCCACGACAAGTTTTGTGCCGCCACAACTCACGTGGTAGTATGTGGCGGTGAACCAAACATCTTTATAATTTTTATCATTTATTCTGAAAGTTGGTAATGAAAATAATTTGTTCATTGTCTTTCGTATAAACTTTTTTTTTTCTGAAAAGCTTCTTTCCCCGGTTCTAAAGCCATCAGTGGCTACATGCTCAAAAAAAAAAAAAAAAAAAAAAAAGTGGCTATCACCCATGTCGAATATATGCTCCAACCGGGCAGCTCCACTTGCACACACACGTCACACGTCTCTTCCTCCTTCCACCTCGCCTTGTCCATCTGCTTCCTTCCCCTGTGGTGCCCCATGGCCCACCCTTCACCATCGCCGTCCGGCAGCAGCCGGCACCGCCGCCTGTCGGAGGTCCTGGGTGAGCAGCAGGAGCCATTCTCCCTCGACATCTATCTCCTCGAGAGAGGCTGCTCGCCGGCCTTCCTCGACGCCTCCGCGTGCGGTGGCGGTGCCTGCTCGACGTGCTGGCCCAATTCCAGAAGCACGGCCCAGACGCTGAGGCGGCCGGCGAGGAACAAGAAGGGTTCCCGTCGCAACGGCGTGCTAAGGATGCTGCTCTCCAAGATTCTCAGCGGCACGACGGCGCCTGCGGCGACTAAGCAGAACCGGCAGCGCCGGGCCGCCATCCGGTGGCGCCGCGTCGTCGCCGAAAAGCAGAGGACGCCGGACAGGTTCGAGATCGCTCTTCGTCCTGCTTCCCCCGGAGCCGGAGCTGGAGCCGGAGACGTCGAAGCGCACACGGAGGACGACGGGAAGCAGGAAGACGACGAGGAGGAGGACGAGTCCTCGAAGAAGCAGCTGAGCCCTGTGTCCGTGCTGGAGCAGCGCCTGTTCGAGCAATTGCCGTCGCCACCACCGCACGCGCCGAGTACGTAAGCAAGCACCTAGCCACCTTTTCTTTGTCACCCGCCATTGTCGATCGAATCGAGCTCGTACAAGCTGCGCAAAGTCTGACGCGTTATTAATCTATCGTAATCATCACCGCAGGAGCTCTGGCCATCTTCAGCGAGCTCCTTGAGGCCGCCTACACACCCAGCACACTGCTGGACGACGTCCTCGCCATCGACAAAGACGGCCGCCGCCACAGCAGCACTCACAGCTCAACGCCACCGCCGACGCCGCGGGCGAGGAGGAGGAAGAAGAAGCACCACGCGTGTCGGAAGGAGGACGTGGCGTTGGAGAAGGACCTTGGTAGGTTGAGCTGCCTCGTAGTCTCGGAGATGGCCGGCGGGGCAAGCGTCCGCGCAGAGGACCTGCGGCCATCGGTGGAGGACGTGGGCGTGCTCATCGCGGCGGCCGTGCTGGAGGCGCTGACGGAGGAGACGGCGGCGGAGCTGATGGGGATGGAATACGGCTGTGCGGTTGACACGACGACGCGGTGGCCTCCGTTGTTGGGTTTTCTGGTGGGTGATGTGCGTATCTGATCGATCGACGTGTTCGTGCGCACGTACATATATTATATGGTTGATGGTGGTTTCTTGGTTGGGATGACAGTGCCTGATTAGCTACTAGTACCTCTGTTTGTTAGGTTAGCATGGGATGGCGGCATGCTGAAACAGAGCTTGTACATGGGTTCATTAACATTGTGTCGTTGAAAATTGAAAAATAATAGCAATTATTAATAGTAGATCAACCATGCATATGATTCACACATCAACATTATCATTGATTAGGTGTTTTGTGGGAAAAAAAAAAGGAAAACCAATTGGGGGAACGTTTACGTAAGAACCAAACAGTTAAACAAAATCTAGGGATGCTAGACCACCACAGACTAGTGGAGGATGCAGGATTGACGGCAGGAGGATTGCTTCCTCTTCTTCTTCCTCCCGCCCCTCCTCTTCTTCTTTCTCCTCAAATTTGTAGTGGGTGGGTCTTAGGGGGTTTCTGTGGGAATCGAGCCCCCCCCTCCCACCCCCCCCTAAACCGGCCGCTGGATCCACCGCTGCCACAAACCAAAAGGAAAGGATCCTGGTTCGTTAGATGGCTTCAACTTCCGTGTTTTCATGGACATTCAAAAATCTTCGAGCCTCGGCTTCAGAAGCGAACGCCATTTGTGCAGCAAAGTGAGAGTTTTTCTAAACACCTCACTAGAAGGTTACGATAAATTCTTTTCTATCCCTATCTTTGTTTTTTGAGATCACGCATTAAGTGCGTATTTCTTTCTATCCCCATCTTATTGCGCACATTCCATAAAGCCCACAAGATAGTAGAAAGGATAAAAAATTTAATGTGATAATCATGACACCCCATAGGCACACAATGTTCATAGGTATGTTGGAAAATAATAGGTTCCCTCTCTCACCCATAAGCTTCTCTGGAACAGACCCAAATCACTTTGGCTACATGACATTTAAAGAAGATGTCATCTAAAGATTCCTCAAGGCCACAAACAACACTTACGGGCACCTGAAATCTCATGTTTGGTTTTGGAAATTGATGACACACTTGTGGACTAATCCTTTGCTCTAAGTGTTGACTATGAGATAGGATTAGATGGATGACAAGGAGCATGATGATCATGAACATGGACAATGATGGTGGACATGATGGATCGTCAAGCTCGGTGATCGGCTTGAGAGGAACCCGGGAGATCAAGGCAAAGGTATCTTGATAGGGTTTTCCTTTTGGTGATCAAGACACGATAGAGCGTGTGATCACATTATAGGATAGATAGCCGACTATCAAGAGGGAATGCCGCGACAATCCTTTGGTGAAGTGCTTCTAGGTCCAATTGACTTGCATATTGCATTTAGGACATGAGAGCACTAACTTCGATCTTGCCTAACTTTTCGACGTGCTAACATTGGTGATAACGTGGTCATCTTAACGTGTTGGCAACCCTTGGCAAGAGGCGAAGCAAGTTTGAAGCAAAGAGCAAAGAAAAAGATGAAGATGAAGATGGTTTGTGGCAGGGCGGCGGACGGATGCACGAGCGGCGGCCGGGCGACTTGGCCGGTGGCTCCGGTCAGTGAGTCCGATCAAAATAACAGAAAGGGTGTAATCTGGCTCGGCTCGGGATTGTGACCGGACGCTGGCACCGGAAGCTGGACCGGACGCTTCCGGTGTCGACCGGAACCTGTGATCGGACGCGCGGCGGGTGCCAGCTGAAGTGGGCCCGAAAGTGCTTGTCGGTAGCGACCGGAAGCACCGGCCGGACCCTCGACCGGACCGCGGGTGGTTCCGGTCAAGACGTCCTGGTCGGTCTTGAGAGCAAAATTTTTAGAGCAACGGCTCTATTTCGAGGGGAGCTCTATATATACTTGGATGGCCGGTTCTTGGAGCTCTCTCTTGCATATTTGAACACTCTAACTTGCTAGTGAGCTTGTGAGACTCCTCTTCACTCATCTCTCCATCCATAACTCGAATTCTTGGTGAGATTGAGAGTGATAGAAGTGCATTGCATTGGTGATTGCATCTAGAGGCACTTCATCCTTGGAGAAGCCGCGGGATTCTTGTTTTCTTGGGAATTTGCCCGGTTCCCTAGCGGCTTGGAGCAAGAGGCGGTGTTGAGCTCAAGTGGAGCTTGTTTGAGGCCACACCGGTGGTGATTGTGAGGGGTCGTTCCTTACCCCACGGGAGATTCGCGAAAGGAGCACTAGTGGATTGCTCGTGGCTTGTTGGACCCTCTCTTGTGATCGTTTGCTTGAGCTCCCATAGGGGATTTGGCACCGGCCATTAAGCTTAGCACACGTCAAGTGAGTGTGTCGCCACAACGGGGACTTAGCGTGCCGGCAAGCACGTGAACCTCGGTGAAAAATCATCGTGTCACTTGTTCTTGCTCGTTGGAGATTTCTTTGTGATCACGGTGATTGGCTACAACCTCGACACTACACCGGTGGTATTGTATTCTAGTCTCTTTGCATTACTTTCCTAGTAGCTTGTGTAGGTTGCTTAGTCTTGTTTAGCTCCTAGTTAGTAATCTAGTTAGAATTGCTTGTTCACCTAGGAGTAAACTAGTGACATAGCCCTTGAGTAAGCTTAGAGATATTAGAATTATCAACTATTGCTTGTGGCTTGCATAGATAGCTCGTAGCACCGCTAATTTAGCTTCGCCATCTTATTTACTAATCCGGGTGCTTAGTGTTGTTGCAAGAATTTTTAATAGGCTATTCACCCCCCTTCTAGCCATTAGGACCTTTCAGCACCTCTCCAATTCTTTTCTTCAGGTTAACAACACTTTGATTTTCATTGGAAGTTTACTTTTCCACATTCTTTATCCTATAACTCAATACACCTCTGCTGAAAGAAAGAAACCTATTACATGGACCTAGTTGTGTAGTTCTGTGATTTCTCTAAAAACTAGCATAAGGAGTCTTTTCTCCTCAGTTATACCATAATCATCCATTAAACTCATGAGCCTCTCCTATTATCTATAAGTACTTTCATCTAACGCACTTTTAAAAGGATATTACAATTCCAACCACCCCTTTCCCAATACTCTCTCACCACCACATTTGTTTCCCTACTTAATTATCTCATACAAACTTGGAAATTTCTAACTTGAGAGGTATACCCCGAGCCCAAATATCCTCCCAAAACATAATACACCTCCCATCCCCTACTCGAGCTCTATAACCCCATCTCTATTTCTGTCTAAGAAACCTATATACCATATCCTTCTCAGCTCGTAGCATTCTCCAGGCCCATTTTCCCTAAAAGAGCACCATTCATATATATTCTGCTAGGGAGGGCTGAGCTATTGGTATAATTGTATTCCCCCCTAGTGCGTCGATCATGGCGCGTCGTTGTAACTCTTAACTTTTCATTCGTCTTAATACAAAAGACGCGCAAACCTTTTGCGTGTTCGAGAAAAAAAAATATATATATTCCTATTTTCCACTATGACTAATCCCTCATAATCCTTAGGTATGAACATATTCACCCACTTGAGTCAAAACTATTATATTAAATTCCCTTCGTTCACCCTTTTAAAGTTGTGGTTATCAATTTCATGAGAAGTCAGACATACTCAATTGTGATCAAATATTACTTATGTTGGCTCTGTTTACGTATAAGAAACTTGTTAAATTTAAGGTACAAATGTTACTTACAAACATAATGAAACTAAGAAAGTTTGATTCCCCGCCAAGTTTGATTCCCCCCCCCACCGCCCCCCACACACACACACACACACACATAAACGAAAGTTTGATGATATCTTACGACGTTGAAAATGAACATAGAGAATACGTGGAGTTCCTATCATTTTTAGTCTTTATAGATGTTTGATTTTTACTATCAACTAGATATAGTATATCATCCATGAGCGATAACTCCAATTGTGCATCTTCTCCACCTTCTTCAAATTATAAGCGCCCGTACAACATTGATGAATGGTCCACCACACGTGCGGTGCGGCGAGCTATGTCGCGCAGCCAAACTATGCATGTACATTGCGCACCAGCCTCACCAACCCCCCCTGCTCACGTTGCTTGCGCAGGAATTGCACAAGTGCCGGATCAAAATGATCAATAACAACAATCTAGCAACCACTACTAGTAATCCTTTGGCCTAACGCAAAGCAAATTTCGGCCAGCACGTACACAGGTGCACTTACAGCGGCAGGACGACCCAGCAACGACAGCGCGTACGTACTCGTCAGCCATGGCCCGTACTTGATTCGGTGATCGACCAGAGGATCAGCCACCCAACGAGCTTAGCCTTGTCCAGCCACCGGAGGTCCGGTCCGGTCCAGAGCATAGATACCGGCGACCGGCCATGTCTGTCCCCTGCCCTGCTCCGTTACAAACTTACAAAGGTACTTGCACTAGTCCTGTTCCGTTCCGTTGCGTGCGCCCTGACGCACGGACACAGCGATCTCCATCGAGCGCGACGCCGGAGCTACCGGTAGAGTAGAACTCAATCCGGAGGTACACTTTTGTTTTTCTCTTTGCTTCTTTGTTTGTGAAAATGAAAGAAGAAAATAAAGCTACCGATGCCTGCCTTCATCAACAATTGACGTACAGGTGTTGTGTTGCCCAGGCGTGTCCAGATTTGGTTTAATTACGTGGAAATGGAGATGGACGAGCGCAGGTAGACCATCGTTTTCGTCACATATCCCTCGCTGTAGCTGGCTGTATTGTATCCCCGTGCACGGCGCCGCCGTCGTTTCTCCCTCACCGTCGCCGGCCGACCTTCTCGATCAAAATCATGGTCGTTCCTCTTCCAGTCAGCCGCGACCGCCTTGTTTTTTGTATGAAATTTTAGTTTTCATCTTACATAAACTTTCCAAATAAATTTATAGCTAAGTTATACAAAATCCAATGAATATTAAATTTTAACTATAATTCAAGCGTACAATAATTATGTCACCCTAAAAACTTCACCACAATTGGACCATGGAAACTAAAAGTTATGAATTATTCCAATTAGTTACGGAAAAACATATATAGTCTAAATGTATAGGTGCTATAACTACCATCATTGTGTATATCTACTCATGTGGAGTCCAACAAACTAGAATTTTCCATTTTTATGTTTTATTTGATTTGCTATGATTTTTCAAAGATTCAACGGAGATAGAAAAATAAATAAAAATACAAAACCGCCTTCATGACCAGTCCATGGAGGTAAAGCGTAAGGTTTGAAAAGCTGAGGGTGATGGTTTACCTGGTTTTCAAGTTTAGGGAGGAAGAGTGGACTTCATATCAACCAACCCGAGAGCAACACCTGACTATAATATGTGATTCTTTGCAAATTGTTGTTGAAATTCTATACTAAAGGTTACTGAAATTATGTATAAATCTATACTAAAATTTAGTGTAGTTTCTTGTTGTCGATAATGTATGTCGAGAAATACACGAACCTCAATTATCGGTACTCGAATTTGTGGTATTTTCACGGATAATATCGGGTAGCTTTTTTTCATTACCGAATTTTTATATCACTTGGATTAACTGACCCGAAAAATTTGGGCAACCCAAACGCCCGGCTTAACGAGCTTTGAAAGTATATGAAACTAGCGGATAACCCCACGCTTCGTGCATGCAACAAACTGACAATATTGACATTATACAACTGATGTAGATGCAGATTATTGTTCAAACATATTCCTTGCATTCCTACACATTGCATAGGCTGTGAGTGCAAAGAAATAACAAAGGCAGTTTGAAAATTACCTAATATCAGGTAAAGAGGTTGAGGCAATAATTTTTTTCAAAGAGACCTAGAACTATAAGCAATTATATACGAACACGTATGAAATATTCAGCAGAACTAGAGAGATTGAGGTTCTGATATGAACAAATCTTATATGATAGGAGAATATGAAGTTGTCAGCATTTATCCAGCTTTGACAGGGGAAACAAATCGAAACCATTATACAAAAATAAATAAATAGTAATATGGTGCATGAAAAGGCTGGACTGATGAATCGACTCTAGACGAGAAAGTGAGTTTGTTATAATCCAAAATAAGGCAGAAAGGAGAAGGATTGGGAGGCTGGGAAAAAATAGGGGGTGTTTAGTTGGTGAAATATTTTAGGTTTGGCTATTGTAACACTTTTTGTTTGTCTTGGTAATTATTGTCCCATAAGGACTAACTAGGCTCAAAAGGCTTTCCAGCTAAACTCTGCAACTAGTTTTTATTTATCTATATTTAGTCTTCCACGTTGCATGTATCAAAAAAGATTTGATTTGACGGGGTATTGTAGACTTTTGGGTTCACTTTTCGTGAATAAACAAGGCCAAATTTTTTTTTTTTTGGAAAGAGAATCGTATGGGTCCACATGCAAAATTGGCGTCGTTAGACTGTCCGCCATATCTGCACCAGGGGTTTAGATTGTCGATCAGCTGAATACGAATGTCAGCTCCACAAAAAATACGCTGCCCTAGGGCCGTGCGGTGGTGATGGTGCCGCGGGGATGCGCTACTGAGCTTGCAGGCGAGGTGGTCGGCGGCTCCGCACTGTTGACAGAACACGCCGCCATGGATGGTGCATGCATGGAGGAGTGTTGGCACATGCGGTGGAGATCGCACTCTAGGGAGAGGAAGAGCAGCAGGAGTTTGCGAGGCGGGCAGCGGGTGAGGTGTAGCGCGCCCTACGTGCCTATTGTGAGCGGCGGCGAAGTATGCTAATGCTTGGGCTTCAGAATTGTCGTCATTTTGTTTATAAAAGAGAGGGGCGGCGCCACGTCCGGGCCTAGGGGGGGGTGTGTGGCGAGAGGCATAGGGAGGGATGGAGGTTCGAGCCTGGATGCGTGTACGGTGCGGGATGGGAGGGTGCAGATCAGACGGTATTGGTGTGTGTACTGTTGATCTACAGTGAATATATGAGTGGTGGTACTCTTAATGTATGTCTGTTCTTCTACAGAATTAATAAAGTATTTTGTATTTATATAGATAGAGGGTCCTAATAAGGTCTTAAGGCTGACTACCTACATAAGGGGAGTATAAGGTCATAAGGTGGTCTTAAGCATAAAAAAATTATAACCAAATTAGCGGATTAAGCGAACGCGAGGGGAAAGAATATATTTTCGGAGGGTGAGCAAGGGTCAAGCTTTGTGTGGGTGGCCCTGGGCCATGGCAACCATACGGGCTACATATGCTCCATCTGTTACTATTTATAATTCGTTTGACTTTTTTTAACCTTATAAGTATAACCACTTGTCTTATTTAAAAAAATTACACACACAGTCAAAATTAAGTCATTTTTGCACAACTTTTTTCAACTTATTTTTGTTCTGGATGCACTTTCCGTTATGTAATCATTCACGATGTAATGGTTTGACGACATCTTGCTATTAACTTATGAATGAAATGTTTGTTTGTTGTAAACAAAAACCCTAATTTCGTAAAATTGCTTTTTAGCTTTTTTCATAACAAACGAGTCCAGATGAAACAACTTCTCCATAAAAGTTGTTTTCAAAACTCCTCTCATAGCAGAAGAACCGAAATAAATATTAGTTTCTCATAACGTTCTCATATGTGCTACTATTTTTTTTATAAAGTTATTTTATCAAACATTTTTTAAAATAAGTTTTAGTTTAGTAGCGAAGCTGTTTTATGAAACCAAAACACCGGTAAGATGTACAAACATATCCTTCAAGTTTTCATCTCTTTTTTATTTGATGATACGATTTTTGGTAGTTAGTACATATTCTAATTCTAATGATTTACTACTAGAAGAAGTCCGAAACGTTTCTCGCAGCTAAACACATTCCTCTTGCTTTCCCTAATCCACCTTCTCACTTGTGATCCTGACTTCAACCCCTGCCGCCCCGCCGCCGTCTCTCTCTCTCTAATCCGCTTCTCCCCCTCCCTCTCCTCGGCTTCACTCCGCGCCTCCACCGTCTCTTCTCCGCGACGGTGAGCACCTCCCGCGCGCTTACACGCTAGTCTCACCCTTACGACCTCCGCTCCTCCCGTTCCCGCGCTCCGATTTGGGGGGCGGCCTAGAGGTTGCTGCTCCTCCACGTTTCTCCAGTCCGTCATCGATGCGGTTCTCGGTTATGAAAAAAAAAAAATACTGTGTAATCGAATTGAATGAATTGGTGTTCCGATCCTTGGATTGCAGGATTCGGTGGTGGGTTCCGTTTGAGGGCGCGGGGCGGGGCAGCGGTGTCGGTCGATGGCGGAGCTTGTGGGGCCGCGCGTCTACAGTTGCTGCACTTGCCGGAACAACGTCTGCCTCCACGACGACATCATCTCCAAGGCCTTTCAGGTCCGAATTCCCGGGAATCACCATTCCTTCACTTCGCCCACTTCACTCACTTCTGGGCGAGTAGTTTGTTCTTAGGAGGTTCTGGCACTTTCCAGCCCGTCTCTATATATCCTAGGAATTTGGACCTTTGTTTGCTCTAAAATCGAGTCCTCGTGTAGGTGGGTACACTTAGTGGATCCAGTTGTGTGAATTCTTCTTGATGGCCTGATTGATTTGTGGTTCTCATGCGAGGCAGTTCTGTTTGCAGCATTGGTTAGGCAATACCGCAAGCTTGGATGGTGTAACGTTTATGTTTATTGTTGTTGTTATTTGAGGGGAAAAAAGAAATACTTAAAGCTTGGATGTCAATGTGTTGCTAGTCGTGCGTGCATAGTTATGTCTTGTATGGGTGGCAGAGATTAGGCCACTTCCACTTGGGTTAATATGAAGTTTGCACAGATGATCTGTACTACTGTATTTCTCTGTATGGTTACACCTCATTAGAATCATGCCTTCAGGTTTCATGTCCATATATATACATGGTTGTAACTTCTCATTGCATTATTGTACTTCTGTTTTTACTTTAAACATTGAATGAAGTATAAAAGCAAAAGAGCACTCTTGTTTCTGCAGTGCTTTATAGTATTTATGTATCTAGTCCTCCCACCCTCCCCATGCTCCTGTGCTCCCATTTGAAAAAAAAAAAAAACACCAAAATGTTTGTGAAAAATTCCAACAAAAATATTAGTGGACAGATGATGCAAAGTTCAATGTTTACATAAAATTTGAGATGAAACAAAAATCTGTGTAAGGTGCTACAAAAAGTGAAATCAGCACTTGAATAGTTATGTGTTGTACTGTTTATGTCTGATGTGACTATTCACTTTTTTTTTTATCTCGCACTGATTTTTGTTGCATCTCAAAAAGTTACGTGACATAGAACTTTGCTTCATGTATCCATTAATGTTTTTGTTATAATTTTTGGGCACATTTGGATGTCTTTTTCTCTCTCTCAAATGGGAGCATGGGAGTCAGAGAAGAGTTGGGAGTACTGGGTACGTTCTTGATGACTTGGTGCTAAAAGCACAACCAAAAACCTAGATCCCTATTATTTGTGTCTCAAACCGTTTGTAAGCTATGTGTCATTAGGGATCGGAATTCGGAAATTCTTTATGAGCACCATATTAGTTAAGACTTCTGCTGGAGCCTGGAGGATAATGCTTCTTCCTTTTTCTGTTTTAGGGGAGGAATGGCCGTGCATTTCTGTTCTCTCATGCCATGAACGTAGTTGTTGGGGCCAAGGAGGATAGACAGCTTATGACAGGGCTACACACTGTCGCTGATATCTACTGTAATGATTGCCGTGAGGTGTTGGGCTGGAAGTATGAGAGAGCATATGAAGAGGCACAGAAATACTAGGAAGGAAAATTCATATTCGAGAAGTCGAAGATTGTCAAAGAAAACTGGTAGTACCCAAGTTGTCACTCACCAAACGTTATGGTGCAGCAGATGAAATGGTCATTGTTACATGTTAGTGTGCTTCTGGATGTTTGCGTCCTTGTAAATAGCCTTCATGGATTGCAGTGCTAAGGCGTCATGTTCGCCTTAGTGACAATTGTAAAACACACTTATTCTTGTTCATTCGTGTGAATAAGATACTGCATGTGGTTATTTGGTATGGAACTATGGCCTCTGATGTGCATAACAATATAACATGGTGGGTTCTCATTTTTTTTACAATATTCATTCTGGATAAGAATGTAGTGCAGAATTTCTTGTTGTGTGGGTCTTATCAGATTGCTGAAAATTGATGGCTGATTCCACGTTTGGTTTTGTTGTAACAACATGCGAAGATAGTTGTGGTTCCTTGAAAAGGCAATAGCTTAGTTGACCTGGAACTGATTTAACATTGGTAAATGAAACATTATAGAAGTTATTTTTCCTAAATGTTAATAGTCTGTTGATGCTACTCTTGGTAGTCAGACTGTTGTTTAATAAAGGGAGCTTGTATTTGATACGTTTGGTTAAAGAATTGGTTCTGCATGTGACATCTATTGAAATATTTAGACCTATCAAGAAGACTTATTTTACATTGTTAGTCATTCATTGGCTAACTGCTTTGACCTGTACTATGCAGGCTAGTTGAAAATCTGGTGAGTTGGTGACGACCTTTTCATGTAATACATTCCTGAAGGATCAGGGTGTCGTGTTCTGACCTTTGTCATTAGGCTGCAGTTAGATTCAGTTTGAAAACTCTTGCCTTTAGCTGTCTCTTTGTTATTATTTTTAAGTAGTATTTGCACCACAATCTTAAGGTCTGATGCTCTTATCGTATTATTGACATTTTGTGAATAAGATACTGCATCTGGTTCTTTCTTCCAAAGCCATTATGTGCATAATTTGGTCTGTAATCTTTACAATATTGGTCTTGTGGAAGAATGTTGCATTGAATTTGGCATATTATATTATTAGGAATGATGAAATATTACTTAGCTGAGGCCATGAGGCCACATGTCAGACACAGCAGATGCTATTTAGGCAATTGGATGGTTGTTTGGCACTCATCAGCAACATAATATGTATGGATGCAATTTTACCAAAATACTAATGGTCAATTCTTTTTTCAGTTGTGCCAGAGCACAGCTAGATAGCTATGGTTTCCACTCAAACAAGATGGCTGAAGTTGATGTGAAACTGATTTCAGATTGCTATGAGTATGAGAAACATTCATAGAAAGGGACGCTGACAAAGGAGATATTACAAATATTATGCATGTCTTTCTGTGTGAACTGTGGAGTGCTATGTTGTTGTTATCATAATTCTCAGACCTATTGTTTAATAAGGGAACTTTACTATTTGGTCAGCAAATTGATTCTGCATGTTGTCATGTGTTTATTGACTAAAAAGCAGACTAATGGAACGTGGTTATATATTTTGCATCATTAGTTGTCTTTTTACTAACCTCCTTGACTTAATCTTTTGTTGCCTACTAGGCGCAGCCATCTTTTCTGGTAGTGTTTAGCTAATATATTTAATCAGGACATCAGGTTTGACTTTCAGATTAATATCTTGCAAGTTCCACTTGTCTCTTTTCTGTCACGTTAAATTTTGCAAGTTCCACTTTTGTCCAGGTCTCTGGCCGAATTATTATCATTTAGTCACAACCATTGATCTGACATTTTGTTTGCAAGTTTGTTCATGTGCTGTTAATGCTAGGTACAGTAGTCACCTAATTTCAGCCAAAGTGATTTTGGTTGCAGCTGGGCGTGCAGCCTGACCACATCTTTGTTATTATATGGAATACTGCTCTACAGTATATTTTTTGGATGGAGGGTGACCCTGACCCTAAGACTCAACATGCTTGTAGTGAAATACTTAGTCAGAAGCAGCCGCTTGGTATGCCAGAACTCTGCTATCTGATTTTCATAGAAAAAGGGAAAGAAAAGGAAAAGAAAAAGAACTCTGCTATTCACGATGCCTACAGGTTTGTTCAGACGCCCAAAAATTCAGTTCATGAAGTTGACTGAAGATGAAATGATCATTGTTACAGTACATGTTAGTGTGCTTTTTGGATGTTTGGGTCCGTGTAAATAGACTTCCTCCATGGATTGCAGACTTGCAGTGCTAAGGCGCCTTATGATCTCGCCTTAATGACAATTGTAAAGGCGTAAAGCACACTTATTCCTGTTCATTTGTGTGAATAAGATACTGCATGTGCTTATTCGTATGGAACTATGGCCTCTAATGTGAATAACATGGTGGGTCCTCAAAATTTTGTACAATCTTCATTCTGGATAAGAATAAGAATGTAGTGCGGAAATTGTTGTTGGATGGGCATTCCTGATTCCATGTTTAGTTTGTAGTAATAACATGAGAAGATAATTGTGGTTCCTTGTAAAGGGAATGGCTTAGTTTACATGGAACTGATTTGAGATTGTTAAATGAAACATTTTAGGAGAAATCCTCCATGGTATTATCGTTTCATAATGTCTTTCTGTGCAAAATACTCTGTTGATGTTACTCTTGTTAGTCAGACTTTTTGTTTAATAAGGGAGCATGTATTTCATACGTTTGGTTAAAGAATTAGTCCTGCATGTGATATATCTATTAATATATTTGGACTGATCTACTTATTTTACATTGTTAGCCATTCATTGCTAACTGCTTTGACCTGTACTATGCAGGCAAGATGAAAATCTGATGAGTTGGTGATGACCTTTCCTTGTAATGCATTATAGAAGGATCAGGGTTTCGTGTTCAAACCCTTGTGATAATTAGATTCGTTTTGAAAACTCTTGCGCTGTCTCCACCCTTGTGATTAGGCTGCATTCAGATTCAATTTGAAAACTCTTGAGTTTAGCTGTCTCTTTGTTATTATTTTTAAGTAGTATTTGCATCACTCTTATGTTTATAGTGAGGTTCCAACCTTAAGGTTTTGATGCTCTTGCCTTAGTTACAGGTTTCTGTGAATAATATACTGCATATCGTTCTTTGTTCTAAAACCATGGTCTCCACTGTGCATAACTTGGTGGTCTATAGCGATCTTTAAAATATTGGTGTTGTGGGAGAATGTTACATAGAAATTGGCATTGGATATTCAGGAATGACGAAATATTACAGGGAACATGCCATGCCACCATGCATAGGATTATGTTGAAACTTATTGCCGTCATACCATCCAAAGTTGAGGCCATGAGGCCACATGTCAGACACAGTCGATGCTATTTTGGCAATGCCCTAACTTTGGATGGTTTTTGGCACTCACCAGTGGAGGCAATTTTATCAAAATACTAATGGTTAATTCTTTTTTTTTCTTCAGTTTCGTCGGAAATAGCAAGATAGCTATGATTTGCAGTCAAAACAAGATGGACAAAGTTGATATGGAACCAATTTCAGATTACCATGAGAAACATTTATAGAAAAGGAACTATGACAAAAGAGATACTGCAGATATTATGGATGTCTTTTCTCTGATAAGTGCCATGCTGATGTTATCATGCCACTCAGATCTATTATTTATTTAATTAATAAGTGAACTTTACTATTTGGTCAGCAAATTGATTCTGCATGTTGTCATGTGTTTATTGACTAACTACAGTAGGCTTCAAAGGTGGTTACGTATTTTGCATCATTCGTCGTCTTTTACTAACCACCTTGACTTAGTCTTCGTTGCCTATAGGCTAGTTGAAAATATGGGCAGCCATCTTTTCTGCTAGTGCTTAGCGAATTGATTTGGCTTATCATGATACTTAGCGTTTGATCAGGGCATCAGGTCGGACTTTCAGATTAATATACCATGGATCTGGTTGGACTTTCAGTGCATCAATGTTGGCGTTTGGCTCCCTTTTCTAGGAGCATGCCGCCTTAAATTTTGCAACTTGCACTTGTGTCCAGCTCTCCTGCGAAGAACTATCATCATTTACTCATAATAACCATTTTATATGATATTGTGTATGAGAGTGTGTTCATGTGCTGTTAACACTAGATATAGTTACCTAATTTCAGCAAAAGTGATTTTGGTTGCAGCTGGGCGTGCAGCCTGACCACATCGATGGAGGTTGACCCCCTGAGGCTCGAGATTGGTTGTGTGAAATGCTTGGAGTTTGGGATGCTTGAAGTCAAAAGCAGCCGCTTCGTATGTCAGAACTCTGCTCTCCACGATGCCTACAGGTTTGTCTCGACGCCCAAAACTTCAACTTCACTTTGACCGAAGACTAGCTAGACATGGCGATTATATATTCCCACAACTAATGGGCACATGTGTATTTTATTCCCTTTGATCACACATGCAAATTGAAGGGCAAAAATACACAAACTGGGACAGATTCAAATTCATGCATTTTATGCCCTCCTGTCACATGAATTTTGATTTCAAAAATCACGTAACAGGAAGGGCAAAAACATACACAAATCAAAAAACGAAAATTATGCAATATAATAGGAGGCTGTAAGCCTATAACACGAATTTCAAACTGCAGTTCAGCCATATTAGATTGAGAATTAATACATTCAGGAATACAAATATTACAAGATTCATAAAATGAACATAAATACATCAATGGAACAACTTCTATGCACTAGAGGACCTGTGAATCTAATACTTGATACATGAACATTCAACATCAGGTTGAATGACAAATACATAAAAGGCATATAGCCAAGAGGCCAAACTCCCAAAAACTCAGATCAGCAAAAGCGTAATCCCCAAAACAAATAATACTATGAATGGCAAATACCAAAGATTGGGAAAAAAGGATCCCAGGAATCAAAACCAAGACCAAAATTAGCTAGGGTAACTAGTTATAGTTGATATATACTGTTAATGATATGGTGTAATTTATACTTACCTTTCATGTAATTTGTGTGTGGCATGCTAAAAGCAAGTGCATGCAAAAGCTAGCAGTGCTGCAAAGCATCTCATGCTCCCAAATAAAAAGACCTAAGGCATAGCCAAAAGGCCAAACTCCCAAAAACTCATATCAGCAAAAAGCATAATCCCAAAAACAAATAATACTATGAATAGCAAATACCAAAGAATTGGGAAGAAAGGATCCCAGGAATCAAAACCAAAATTAGCTAGGGTAACTAGTTATAGTTGATATATACTGCAGTTACTGTTCATGATATGGTGTAATTTATACTAACCTTTCATGTAATTTGTGGGTCCATATGTTGGAAACGATATATGCATCGAATCCAAAGAAGAAAAAAGGCAAGGAAATATATATAATGGAAATTACAGCTCGGCCACAGCACAAAACAAGTGGACCTTGATTTCCACGTAAACTAGGCAGGATGCAAATGCAATGCACTAGCAAGTTACTAACACCCACCTGCTATATATATATATCGCCTCCTTCGATCAATTCACCCTGCTCATCGCTAATTTGCTAAACCATCATCGCTAGCTCCGATCGATCGATCCTTAGATTGCTTTGCTGTAAGCAACATCGTACAGACAGAGGGCACAGCCTGTGCTAGTCCATCCCGATCCGATCGATCTATGGCAGCTGCAGCCAGCAACAACAAGCAACAGGCGGGCTCGTCGTCGTCCAGAGGAGACGCTGGCAGCAGCAGCAGCAGGCCGATGTCGTTGCCTCCCACACCTTCCTGAACGCGGCTATTCGCGAGGGCCAACTTGATCCTCTTCCCCAGAGCCAGATGAGGGAAGCCTAGGAGAGCCGCCAACTCCAACTATCGTCCATGTAACGATCCATTCTGACCAACTGCCCATCCTACCTCCTCTACCTTTTTGACAGCCCATCTTTTTGTCTCAGTAGGAGTCTTTCAGTGGCATGTTTCAGTCCTCTTCCTCGCTACTTAGAAAAAGTGAGCCACTGGTTCAGGTACAAGATACTATCATTACCGCCTGGACAATTAGGACAGCTAACCCGTAATGTCGACCCAATTGCAAGAGCGAGCTCTACCAACTGAGCTATACCCCCGAGCCAAGTGGAGTATGCATGAAAGAGTCAGATGCTTCTTCTATTCTTTTCCTGGGCGTAGCTGGGCCATCCAGGACTTGAACGAGTCCTCCCCTCCGTGAAGTAAATCATCGCCCCTACGATCCAACCAATTGGGAGAGAATCAATAGACTCCTTTTCGAGCGATTCATCCTTCCCGAACGCAGCATACAACTCCCCAGCTTGGCAGAGGTGTGGGAGGCAACGCACCGGCGCGAAAAATTAAAGCCAAAATGAATGAGCGGCCAGGATCGACCAAAGACCAGATCGGACAGCCAAAAAATTCATGCAACAGGAGTCTTTAAAATGCACGTGTGGTGTTTAGCTTTCCACAAAATTTGAGCAAGACATGGAGACACAATGACAGTAGTCGAGGCAGCTGTAAATCTGTGGTACAAACGTATCTTTGAGACCATTTTGCCCTATATTTTCTTGCTTTCTATAGAATTAAACTGTATTCGAGATCAAATTTCAGATTTTGTAAACAGGCCCACACACAGAGGGTGCTTGGAGGAGAGGATGATCCAAACAGCTGTAGGATCCAAACATGCGATGGATAATATATAACACAAGTCGAGTGGTACAGAATACAGAGTGACAGTTTTAGGCTTACGCATGCTAGCTGTTTCTATGCCCTCATTTGTCTCCAAACACTACAGCTCCGAGTCCAATCAAATGAAGCTAGTACAAGTCCTGGTTGACCACCTCTTTCTTGCTCTTTCCCTCCGTCTCCTCCACCATCTCGACGCCTTTGCCGTCGGTGCTCCCCTCAGACGACTCAGAGGCCGCCGCCGGTGCCACCTTGAACTTGGCGTAGATGTCCCCCTGTAGAAGTTCCGTGTCCTCCAGACCAGCACCAGCGACACGAGCGCGCCGGCGAACGTGACGCCCGTGATGATGAGGAAGGGGGGCGCTTGAAGCACACCACCCCTTTGCAGATCTTGTCGCCCACGGCGGACACGCCGCCGTTCTGCTTCTTGGCCTCGGCGTCGTACATGCGGCCGGTGATGATGACGTTGAGCACGTAGGCGCCGGCGGGCTGGCCGCGGAGCCGAAGTTGAAGAGCGACGAGTAGTACTTGAGCCCGAACACCTCGGAGATGATGGCGAACAGCAGCGGCCACTGCGCGCCGAAGCAGAAGCCGATGATCACCGACGCGGCGTACAGCGACTGCGACACGCCGAAGGCGATGAAGAGGTGGCCGATGCAGGAGACGAGGAGCACGGCGGTGAGCACCAGCGGCCGCGGCATCCGGTAGCGGGCGAGGAGGAACTCGAGATGTAGCCGGCGCCCGCGCGGCCGGCGTAGTTCCAGATGCTGATGAGCGAGACGAAGGTGTTGATGCTCTTGGCCGGGTAGCCCAGCGACTGGCCGATCTGCGCCATGTTGTCGATGGCCGTCAGCGTGCCGCCGATGCCGAACACGGAGATGACGAACAGCACCAGCATCTCCACGCTCACCAGCGCCTGCATGATGGAGTAGTCCTCCCCGAGCGCCGGCGGCTTGAACATGTTGCTGAAACAGCCCAGGACGCCGCCGCCACCGCACAAGCTTGGTTCTTCGTCGTCGTCCTTGCTCGGCGCCTTTGGTTCTTCGACGGCGATGGCCGGCGGATTCTGCAGTGACTCCTCGAGCTGGGAGACGGCCTTGTACTCCTCCCCTGACGACGACGCCGACGGGGCTGAAGAGGACGACGAGCAGCGCCGTGGAGGTGACGACGTACGCGGCGTGGGAGAACTGCACCTGCTTCTCCACCACGATCATGACGAGGAGGTAGGCGGCGAGGGCGAGCGAGAGGTAGAGGAAGTGGTAGAAGGGCGTGTTTAGGGCTTTGCGTCGCTGCGGCGGGCGTAGGGAAGGACGCGGATGGTGTAGACGGTGAAGATGTTGAAGGCGGCGGGGAGCCAGGCGACGAGGAGGACGAGCGACGCGGCGTCGTCGCCGTAGATGGCCAGGTAGAGCTGCGTGTAGATGGCGCCGCTGAGGCCCACGAAGGCCTTGAGCAGGCCGATGACGATGCCCCGGCTCTCCGGGAAGTTCTTGACGCACGAGACGAGCGCGCGCCCGTGTTGGAGAAGGTGAGCGCGTTGGCGCCGACGCAGATGTAGACGCACATGAGCCAGACGGGCGGCGCCGCCGTGCGCCCCGTCAGCGCCAGGTAGATCATGAGGTAGCCCGCCAGGTTCATGCCGGCGCCGATGAGCAGCACCAGCCACGTCGGGGCCACCTGCTGCACCAGCCCGGAGATGATGCCCACGTTGGTGCCGAGGTCCTTGAAGAAGGAGAGCTTGTTGAGCGTCTCCTGGTTGTAGCCCAGCTTGGAGCGGAGCACCTTGGAGTAGAGCGCGAAGATGTAGGTGGATCCGGACGCCGCCATCACGATGACGGACGCGTACACCACGAACCACCGGCTCTGCAGCACCCGTGACGCGAACGCCGGCGTGCACATGGACACCTCGCCGCGGCGGGCCATGTCGTCGATCTCCGGCCGGCCGGCTAGTTGCTACCTCTTTCCACTCTTTGGTTATAGAGGTGGAGATATTTAGCTAGGAGAAGGGGACATAGCACAGCTTGCCGTGCTAGCTCCGAGTGGTACTTATAGGGACGCGCGAACTAGTTAGCCACTTGCAATGGTTGACTTGCAATGTAATGTGTGCCACTCGGAGCTAGCCACTTTCAACCAAAGACACGTACGTGGATACTTCCTCCGTTCGATTACTGGGTTTTTTTTTTTTACATACATATCTTTGGTTGAAATTAAAATTACTGGGGTTTTTTAGACCATTACTGGGTATTTTTATACATACATATCTTTTGGTTAATTGTATGCCTAGATATATTTTATGTCTATATATATAAAAAAAAAAATGGGGAAAGTAGAAGCTCGGGGAAATAGTAGAGTGGAAAGCGGAATATATACTACATGTACAAAATGGTTAGTCGATTTACATCATACTAACAAGATCCCTGCTGTGCTAGATTGGTCAATGATCAAATAATTTAATTCAGTTGCTTGAAACCATATTTTTTTCAATTATAATTTAAAAAATATTTTTAAAAATTATCATACTCAACTCCATCTCTAAAAAACAATACACAATTTAAGTATAATTTGTAGGAATTAACAAAAAGGTCACCGTAAAGTCATTGTGTTTGGAAGGAAAAAACTTGACCTCGACCATAAAAATATGCATTGGCGTGAGACACATATGAGGTGATATTTAAAGCCTCATCTTGAAATGTGACTACGCCCACGACTTGAGCCGGATCTTGACTATGTGCTTTGGTGTGGGATAGACGAGAGAGTCAAATTTAGGACCTCGAAAAGCGTTACTACTCACACCACCAAACCAACTCAGCTAAGGCTGATTGTACCACGTCCCTCTATACTCATCCTGTACAACCCAAATTGCTGAACCGGGTCCTAGAAAACGGTCCGAACGCCGCCGTCCGCAAATCAAATGGGTTCCATGACGTCCACCACCGGCCACCGCGGCGTGGGGCCCACGATGTGCAGAGAGAAAAAGGGAAGGAGCAGAGGAGCGCGAGGAAGCCACGGCATGCCATTTGCGTTACTGTTTGTAGATTGATAGAGTAACTAGGCGACAAGAGGAAAGGGGCCGACACCCCTCGTTCATGCTCGTGGCATGGCTGATTTGGAAAGAAAAGGAACGCCAGATGCTTCGAAACGAAGCCGCCAATACCGGCCAGCTTCTTTCCCTCACAAACACAATCGCCGACCTTTAGGTTGATGCAAGGCGTGCAACCTTAGTTGTCTCATTAGGGAGTAGTCGCCTAAGGAAATATGATCACAGAGGCTGAGCTTGTTGTATATCTGATCCTCCAAAACGCTGCCTTTCAATCTCATTAGCGGTGTAACAAAACAACTTCTTCTTAAATACAATGATGCACAAACTTTTTGCGTATTCGAGAAAAAAAAAAAATAGAACGGAAGTGCAGCGCATAAATAAATATAAATCTAGCTTCGTAAGCTAAAGTAGGGCCAGAGATCTTTTGTTTCCACCTTATCGCCATTCTTAATTCACATGTATTATGTTCCAGCAGCAGTGGAGATACGCTAAATAATAACCAGGTCAGATCTGGCTGCTACCTGCTGCTGCACAAGGGACGTTTTCGCTAGCAGCCCTTTGACTTCATCATGATAATATTGTGCGAAGTGCCCAACTGTCCATGCATGATTGCAACAAAATATATTTGCAAGTGTTCCTGCAGCAGCAAGCTGATGTGTATTAGCTGGACAAGGATTTCAAGATCATGTGTGGAAGATTGTGATTCGCTGTATAGACACTTAATAATAATCAAGAATATATTTGTAGAATCTTTCAACTCCAAAGACGAGGGAAAAGAGTTATTGGGCTTTCTATTCTTAGTGTCTGTTCTATCCACCTTTTTTTTCACTCTTACCACAAATTTTAAAACAGAGCATCTTCATCCTAGAGCAGGTGGATCTGTTTGGCATATGCATGGTCTAGCTCTAGCTCCAGAAATAAAATGTTTTCCTAATTTCCTTGTGAGTTCTATTTTTTTTCTCTCGATTTCATTAAGAAGGAAAGATAGTTCAATACATAAAGAAACACTAGAGTAATCCGTGGATTATTTCAAGCACGGCCCAATGGTAGCAAGCAATTGTGACTACAAAAGAACCCATTTTGCTACTAGAGAATGACGTCAAGCCATCAGTGCTATGGCAAGATGTTGACCAAGTGTCGGTAACCCGCCTTCCCGGCACCACTCGGCAGCCTCGTCTCCTATCTGTTGAGCCAGCTGCGCCGGCATTGAGGTCTTGCTCAAGAAGGTTCTTGAGTTTTCTCTCCTTCCGCAGCGACCACAAGAAAGACAAAAGTATCGAATCCTTTCCTTGCTTCTTTGTTGATCAGCTTCACGTAGCCACCAAAGGAGCACATCCTCCTCCTGGACCGTCAAAGCAAGATGCAAGCGAGTAAGTAGGATATGCCAAACCTCATGACTGTAGGTGCAGCCCAAGATGATGTGCCCCATGGTTTCCGGGAGTTGATCACGTAAGATGCATTCATCGAGTCCTAAAGGCCATGCCGGTGTCGCCGCTCCGCTGTCCAAACCGGTTATGCATCACTAGCCACAAGAAGCGCCTCACTTTGGGAGGCGTCGCCGCCTTCCAAATCTCTTTCAGACCGGCGGCATGGATCCTAGGAACACGCCTCGCATGCCGACACCGACGCAGTAGCAACCATCAAAGCACTAAAGCACCAACGTAAAAGTTTCCGGTGTTTTCGCGGGTCGAAGCTGCACCTCACTCATGACGTTCCAAAGTTGAAAGAACTCATCAAGTTACATGTGCAGTGTAGGCTCCTATGATGTGCCTCACCCAAGCGCGTGGCCCGAAGAGCATCGCCATTTAACGCCTTCCTTCTCCCGCCCGAGACTGCCTTTGAAAAGAGCGGTGCCAAGTTTTGAATGATGTCACCCTCAATCCAATTATCGGTCCAAAAATACGTAGTCGCCCCAACCCCACCGCTGATACCGTGGCTGCCCTCGAAAAGAGGTTGTTCACCGCCTTCTCATTGATCCCCGCAGACCGCCCAGCTTGGGTCCCCCTCGGCGAAGCTTCCACTCACACCGAACTCGAAAAGCAATGCTTGCCCTTCAAGTCAATGACGCCCAAGCCACCAAGCACCGCGGGCCTACAAACGCCGTGCCAAGCCACCTTGCATTTGCCTCCACCATCAGTAAGGTCACCCCACCAAATGAAAGCCCGACGCTTTTATCATTTTGATCGAGTGCCCAAGGTGATAAACAGAGTGCTATGGACATGTGAACCGAATGGCGCATGCTGTTGCCTTTGCAAGTGTGGTCCTTCTTGCCACATTCGTAAGCTTGCCCTCGCTAGAGAGGAATCCGAGCAAGAACTCAATCAACAATTGTTCCGCTCCTCCGACCACAAGCTTGTGGATAGACAAAGGAATACCCGTGTAACGACAGGGAAAACTCTACACCCCGCATGCTAAAAAGTTCTCGCATAACAACGACCTCTTGTTTTCGAAAGCAACCGATAGGTGTTGCAACACTCTTGTCCAAGTTTGCAAATAGTCTTGAGGCCTCCCAAACATCTGGACAACAACCTTGATGACATTCAAGTCCCCGGCCTTGGGCAGAACAAAAATCATCACATAATCCGCATACAGGCTTAGGGCGTGAAGGCATGACAGTAATACCGAGCGGGGGGACAGGACCCTCGCGTCTCCAGCCAACCAATAAAGTGATTTAGCACCTCCATAACAAGCAAAAATAGGACAGGAACCCTGTGTCTCCGGCCAACCAACAAAAGGGATTTAGCACCTCCATAACAAGCACAAATAATCGCGGCGATAACGGGTCACCCTAGCAAAACCCCCGCATGACAAATTCTTTTTCGTGACCTTCCATTGAGAATTATTTTAGTGCTTGCAGTAGATAACACACAGGATATCCAGTCACGCCAATGCTGACCAAAGCCCAAGTGAGCCAGCTCTTCAAGCATGAAATTCCAGGCTACAAAATTGGAAGCCTTTGCCATATCAATTTTGAGGAGAATACACGGCGTGCGCCTGGCATGGACAGCTTTGCAGGACAACTGAACTGCACAGAAATTGTCATGTATGCAACGACCCTTGATGAATGTTGTTTGGTTTGTTTTGACCACACCATTTATAACAGTTGCTAGACTCTTAGCTAGGCATTTAGTAATCAGCTTGCTGAAGCTATGGATGAGACTAATTAGGCGATAGTCTTTGATTTCTGTTGGCTGATCACTCTTCCTCAGCAAGATCATGTACGCTTCATTGATGAGATTGAAGTTTTTGGTGTCTAACTCCCAAAAGGCATTGAAGGCCCGCATGATATCCCTCTTTGATCACAGGCCACGCTAGCTTGTAAAAAGTCCAGTAAAGCCATCCGACCCGGTGCTTTGTCACTAGGAATTTCAGCAATGGTGGCTGCTACCTCTTCTTCAGTAAACGGTACCTCCAGGTTGGCCAGATCCTCCGAGGGAAGCCCAATCTATACCTACTAATAAAGAGAAGAAATTTCTTGTCCACCTTTTTTTGGGTCTGCCTTCCCCTTGCATCACTTTTTTTTCTTCCATCCTTTTTTTTTCCTGGCTGTCGGACTCAAGAGTCCCTGAGAAAAAAAAAAGGAACGCAGTACAATCTCAGGTAGTCTCCCATACAATTACTAATACAACCCATACAAGTCTGGTCTCTAACTAATCTGGCGACGACTCACGGTCGTGGAGCATCAAGTCGTGACTCGTGAGGTCTGAGGGCCGACCGCATCATCGAGGCGGCGCGGAGTCGCGCTAGGACGGGCTCTGACGACGAGGCGGCGATGAGTCGCGAGCATGGGCCTGATCCATGCTTCCTGCCTGCATGTGCATGTGCTAATCTCGTCCTACTCGGCTCTGCCTAGACACCACGAGTCACAGCTGTTGCTCCTCGGTGTGCATGGGATGGCTTTGCCCAAGACCGATGCTCCTACAAAGAACGAGACAACTCAAGAACGCACGGTTGCTAAAAAAAAAGAACAAATGAACTTAAGAACGCACAGTTATTAAACGAGTGGCAATCTATATATTCTTTTCTTTTTAAACGAGTTGGATTCTAAAAATCATAGAAATTTTTTAGAAAAATCACAAAAATATCAGAACAGTTTTGTTACACTCCTTTTTTGACCGGGCTACAATTTTATCGTGCGAAAAAAATAATTAGAAATTCACATAAGAACGCTATATAAGATATCACGACAAACTTCAAAACGAGGCAAGATTATGGGCCCTTAAGATTATGAATGTCATACAGGATATCATGACAAACATCAAAATGAACGCCTATAGGTCGCTAAATAACAAGCGCATATAGTGGAGTATTTCAAACTTTAGTGTAATTGTAATGGTACGGGGCATAGTTAGACGAATAGTAATGGTGTGCTTCAAAACATAAAAATTACAAGTGGTGTATATCCAATTAACCTTATATTGTCCACCACCCGCGTTTGCAACGCACGGGCACTTTTCCTAGTAGAGTCTAATTCAAAACCGTCTTGATCGGGTAAAGTTGGTTCCGGAGAACCTGCACAAAGTGAGTGTGCAGCACGCCCCTCCATAGCTTCGCCGCGCATAACCTCCGCGCCATCGATCGTAAGGAGCAAATGTAGTTTTTTTTCTATTACACCTTTAGATAATGTTTGGTGCATGTTTTGATGTTTATAGCATACGTGATTGACGGTTTTTTTGGTCAATTGAAATATGATGTAAAAAAATAGTATAATTTCTAAGGAATGGAGGTTTTATGGAAGGCTAGGGACGGTTGGTTGATCTTTAGTTGAATGTTGGACCTTTCAAATATAACAAGTGAAATACATTATTCCATGGGGTTTTGCTCTTAACTTTTAGACCAGTATGACTATTAGGAAGTCATCGAGCTGAGTATTGAGTTAGTACTCTCTCTGTTTCAAACTGTAAGTCAGGTTGAGTTTTCTAAAAGGCATAGTATAATTAGACATAACGCATATCTAGGTGCATAACAAAAGTTATGTGTCCTAAAAAAATACTTACAACTTGATGAAACCAAGTGAGTACAAATACTAATTCTTTTGGTCATCGTAACAATATGGTAAGAAAACAGAAGGGCAAGAATGCACAACTATGTACCTTTATAGTATGAATAGGAAAATCAATTATTTACCTCATTACGATGTCTATATATAATGACAGAATTATGTTTCGACTTGACTCTTTTTGTATTTGTTTAAGCTATTGTAACAAGGGAGGACTACTGATCCCCTTGGCTACAAGGAATGGAACCAGATATTTGTTCCTCTCTACATAAAAGTTGAGAGCACGCCTTCTTCCTTGAGCCACATATAATTAAGTTGGGGAGCACGCCTCACGAGAGACAGCCAGTGTGGCAGCAGTTGGCATGCACAGGACCAATGTATTATAGTTTCCATGCATGCAATGCTCGCGCGCAGTAACCACGTACGATTGGCAAAACATTATCACCAAGTTGCTGGGAGAGAAATTCGGTGATCACGCTGGGGAGGTGTAATTCGCTGTCGATGTCATAATTAGACTCATCAAGTGATCAAAAGATAACAGTACGTCATTGTACATTCTGATTCCGCTAGCTACTGATCGACAAGGGATTATTTTAGTAGTAAATAGAGCCACGAGGTCTGACCTTTAGAGCTAGCGCGCGATTATTGTATTTGTTTTGCAGCTATGGGATCGCTGGAGCTGCACGCGACTCCATGAAAAGTGAGTGATGAGGGATCCATCGGATTGAACATCTCGGTAGATCTTGACTAGCTAGTTACGCTCTGCTAGCTGTTACGAGCCGTTAGACCGGCTGGTTGATCGATTGTTGTTATATAATATATATATAAAAGGATCTGCAACCGCGTATCATGCTTCAACTGTCATAGCGTACGTGATGCTCATACATTTTGTAGGTGTGTCTACTTGCATCCATGATTCTGGTTGACTCCACACGTTAGAACATGCTTGCAGCTTGCATACTAATTATGTTTACCTTAGTTGTCATATGCTAAGGGGCGGCTAGCTAGAGAAGCTAATAAGGACTTATTTTGCATGATTGATTCTAACTGTATAGATATAATAGAAAAGACATAAAACTATTTGTCGGGATAAATATCACGGGTTAATGACAGCCTGAGGAAAATGTAGGGATGAAAGTGGTATGGGTAATTTCTCCGCGACCGATCCGTTCGAACCGAATTTAAGGGATATGGAGAAGTGTTTTTAATATCTGTGCTAACGCGGATAATCCGAATCCAACTATACGCTAATGTGGTGTATGGTATTGGCAAAATCCAGCAGATGGATTATCCGATAATTAAACACGGATCATCCTACGCCTATATTAGAATATCCTAATATTTTATGTATCCCAAATGGCAACAATAATTATCTTTTTGCTATATATAAAATGGTATTCCGGTGATAGCATATTTGCTTAATTTAGATGGTACTAGGCAAGGGAGATGGCACCCGTGATTGTCTATTTTCCTATTTGCCTAAGCCTAATACGTAGACACATGCAAATCGACTCGCCCCTATACTGTGACTCAGCCACGCCGGCGCCAACCAAATTTTGCTTAATTAAGAATATTTAGAACTTTATATGCTTTTTTTCGAAGTTGCATTGCCGCTTTATGACTTTGGTTAAAAAAAAAATTCTCATTATAAAAACAACATGTAAGCATATATTATCTCGACTTCTAAAAGTCCGCTTCCGCTCGACATTGGTCCAAACCCGCACCATTTCCGACATCCTAAAAACCCGTATTTGCATCCGAATCCATACAATATCCGATCCTCTCCGAATCCCATTAGAAAAAAAGAGGATTAGGATATGGGGAGCCATTATCCGGCCTCGACCTGTTTTCATCCCTAGGAAAATGGGATCAAGCAAAGTGACTTAGGGGCTAAGCATTTTGGCGGCCCACACGGGTATCGCTTGGCCCATTTGATCCATGAATGTGGGGCCCATACTTGAGGGTTCTCGAACGCTCGACTGAATCACCTAGCGTAGCCAAATGGGGGCTCTAGCCTAGGGCGGACGGTAATGATTCTCAACAAATAACCTTCTTTGCCAAGCCCGACTATAGGGCTAGACGCCACGCGCCTCTATCGAGTAGATTGGATGGGCCGTGCCACGGAAAGATTCCCCGCGACTTCGGCGGTGGCCTCCATGTCTTGAACATGGTGCGGCGCAAATGCCACGACAGGCGAGCCCAACTTGATCTCCTTTTTCGGGATCGGGCCGGGTGTCGCCACTAGTGTTAAAACAACAGACTGAAGTGTCATATCAAACTCTCCCAACCCCAATGCCACACGGCGAATGGGAGACTACAAGATAAAGATCGCAAGCGCCCGGACGGCACGACGCATGGAGTACCCTTCACAAGATGGGCGCAAGGGATGACGCTGGGCGTGATGGGAGGCACCGCCTCTCGCCTCCCACTCTTCCGGCCTCGGTTCCTTCCACCAAGACAAGCCCGAGGCTATACGTCCCTTTGTACCTACTTTTCTTCATCGCCACGACACTTCACATGCAACCTAGCCTCCCCTTGAAAATTATAAAAGGGGGAGGCGCACTCCACACTCGCTGATAACTTGAATAGGTTCACATACCTCACCAACTCTCAATAGGCTAGAACGCTATCCTCATCGCTAAGGAATTTTTCTCAACCTCACAATCCTTCCTGCATCTAAGCCTGCTCGCCCCTCTCGGGTCCGGATCCCTCCCAACACACACACACACGCTATTCACTAGAGACTCAAAAAGTTTCCCCTCTCTCGATCGCTTGTATACCCCTACTATAAGCAAAAACCCGCGGAGCTTGACGCCACCACTAGACTACTTAACATTCTACCCAAATTAAAACGAGGGATAAATCCTCATTGCCTCGATTCCCCTTTACCATCCGAAGCTAGACACACTAAGCATACGATTACACTCATTGGTCGATTGTCAAAACGCACGACATTATTAGTTCTTTTGGGAGTGGTAGCTATGTGTTGGTTGTTGTGGCTATGTAAAAATGTAGTTATATTTGGAAACAAATAACCTTCCTTTCTCGAGGTCATTTACTCAACCACACACATGTCTGCACATGGTCTATCCTTTAGAAGCCGATTACCTATCTTAGGAGGTGGTTGTAGCGCTTTTGAAATCGGGTTGGTCCTCGCAGGGTCTTTCATGTCTTTTTGAAATCGGTTGGTCCGACTTGCACCTCTCATGGGGGTACGTGTTAGTATTCATGCCCCTCGGGTCTCAACACTTGTTGTTTGCGGATGATAGCAAAGTTTTCTATCAAGCATCGAAATGGTTGATGGGCTAGCCGATGTGATCCATCACGACCAAAGAACATATAATAAATGGGGGTCCGGGCAATTGGTGAACAAAGAAAAGATCGCTATCTATTTCTAGGCTTAAAATGAGGTAAGCTTGTTGATGAGGACAAGGTGAGATGTGATCCATCTTGGAGTTAATCGAAAATGAGGCACCCGATTAAGAAATACTTGGGAATACGCCCTGCCAACAAAGAAGCATTTGAATATATGCCAACAAGATTAAAGAAGGAAGGGGGAGTCTATGGAAAGTAGAGAGAGGGTGTTGATATTTTATGATTTACACGATCCAAATTAGGAATGCGAAAAGAAATATATGAGGTATCTATCTAATCATGTTAGCTTGATGTGGAATTAATCTCTAATCATATGTCAATGAATACTATAATTAGTAAGTAAATCCAACAAAGGCACGGGAGTTAGGGCTTGGTGTTAGTTGTGGGGTGTAATCTCAAAGATCATTATCCATAGTGGAGTTAATCTCACTAGGATATGTACTCATAGTAAATACCACAAACTCCTACACAAGAAGAGTGAGGTGACAAGCATTACCTAACAAACACTAGTCTGTCATCCTAGCAATAACGCCTAAGAAATGACAAGGCTATGGTATTCTTGATAGGCCTTTATAAAAGAATAAACATGATATCCGTAAGTTTAGCTTGAGATAGATGACACCAAGTGGGATTTTTATCGGGAGGTCCGAAGCTTGCCAACTTCCCCCTACTCCTCGCTGTGACCAACACTTTAATACCTCGATCGAGACACTCACCATCGTAGCACTTCACCGAGTAATCCGTATCATATTTATATTTTACCAATGTGGAAGGGGAGTCTATGGAAAGTAGAGAGAGAGGTGTCTAATGATTTAGTTTATGATTTACTTGAGATCCACTTGCAATCGGTTGTATAATGCAGAGTAGCCATATGCATCTAACAATACTCAAGCACTCACAAGCATGGACACAAACAAGATAAGTCACAAGATAAAGATAATTGAATAAATGATAACTACCCAAGTCTAAGATCATCATATGCCACTAGTATCATATGAGCTATTTACATAATATAGAAAGAATAGAAAGAATATTCCTAAGTTACTCCTAATCATATGTCAATGAATATTATAATTAGTGCAAATACATCTAGCTATCATGACAAGGTTGCAATACATCTACACATGGTAAGCATTACCAATGACAATCAAGGATGAAACTTGATCATCCACCGTCATAAATTATGGCTCAACTTGGCCATTATCATTTGAGGGTGGACTCCAAAGGACTCAACAGCTATTGCGTTTGGCCCATCTACGCACAAGTCCGATTTGCTCCTTCACACTTGCAACCGTCCTTCGCCAACCGCTCACCACTTGGTCACACATGACTCCATTCACCCCGTTGATCTACCACACGCCCCATTGAATGTGTGGGGTATTATCTCAATGCACAATTAGTTCACCCTAATGTTGATAAACGGGACCTTTTAATTGTGCCATAAACACCACATTTATACATTGCTTATCACCCACATAGTGATCATCTAAGTCGATGCTATAATGCATTCCATGCATAAGATATAAGACAAACTCACTAAACTAAATATATAACTATAGCATGCATGGATACATATCAATAAGAATATAATCATTATATAGAACAAAGTCGTATCAATTGTATTCCAATAATAATACTTTTACAGATTGATACAAGAGAGAAGCCATGGAGAAACACCGCCTCCCCGCTACTTCTTGACTATCGTGAATCCAATATGAACTTGACTTCCTCTAGAACTAGCTAGGTAGCTAACTACTTCTAATATGATAAAACTAGGGCTTAGGTTTAGACTTGGTTGGACTTGATGTGAGTTGAGATGAAGTAGAATGAGTTGATAATGAATTAGCGCTTAGCCCCGGGGTCGTGGTCTTCTTTATATAGGCCTCGCTGCGATGAACAGGGACCCTTGATCAAACCGACCTCCAATAACTGGTGTAGATACAACCTCAAGGTCGGTGGTAAACCGACATACAAAGCCGAGGCCGACGGTGTGGGACCCACCGGGCGGCCGCCGCGGAATCTTTCCGGGCGCCGCCAGGGGGCAAGATCACAACGTGATCTCCCCTCCCCGTGTCTTCTCGTATCTTCTAGAGTGTTTTGGTCCACATTTTGGGTTGAGTTACTTCACGGTTAAGTCTTGTCATCGTGATGGGATGTAAACTCTTAGGTTTCTCACCGTTCTTATCTTCTTCTATCCGCTTAGTCCCCCGCGAAAGTCATAGAATACCAAAACTCGTGGAAATATGTTAGTTAGACACCTAGACTTATGTTGATATTCATCTTAAGCCCTTATTTCATGTTAATTGACTAATAATATTATGCTATAACATGTGTCAACAAGTGGGTACTTGGGCGGGAAGGAGGCTAGTGGAGCTGGAGGGAAGTACTCATCAAGTCGGGCTTGCACAGCTGTCCCCGACCTACCCTATGAGCCGCTTTCTTATTCCCCAAACAAACTTGCAAGAAAATGAGAACGTAATCTCAAACCATCGGGTGGGGTGGCTCACAGATAACAAGAGAATGCATTGGCAACGATGGGAGTAGCTCACAAAACCAAAGATTGATGGAGGCATGGGTTTTCTATAGGATATTGGTATTTTTAATCCGCTATGCCGGGTAAACAAGGGTGGAAGTTGGTCACTAAAACTAACTCACTATGTGCCGTGAGTTCTAAAAGGACGATACTATCATGACTCGACTTGCCATCGCCTACAAGGAGAAAGCATGCTAGCCAAACGGTGGCAAGCGATCCTAGCGGCGCAGACGCATCGAGAAAGGACCGATAAAACGGATTGGTGATGGAAGTACTATAAGTATTTGGCATGATAGATGGATACCTAATCATTTTGATGGTCGCCCACCGTTGCCCGTAAAAATCCATCGCAGTTAACAAGGTTTGACTTTTGACAGATAGTGGTGGCCGGAATGAAGAACCGGTCAAACACTTGTTTGTGAATGTTGATGCCCATGCTATATTGTGTACACCGATCGAGGAGCCGGGCGAAGATACATGGTCCGGGAGCTAGAAACTCATGGCCACTACCGTGAAATCTAGGCTTACAAACGAATTTTCAATGAATGGTGTAACAAGGGCTTACCAAGAGATGTCATCGACCTCGGGTGATGAAACGCGGAAACGACCGCATCTCTACGCTCCTCCAAAGGTACGGGTTTTCTAGTGGCGAGTGGTGAATGAGTTCTTGCCGCCCAAAGAGATCCTCCATCGCGATACACATTGAACCTCTACCAAACTGCGGATACTTGTGGTATGGAGGAGGAGTCGATCGTGCATGTTCTTTTGGAATGCACGATAGCTCGACGGTTTTGGGAAGAAGCTCGCGCCCGACGGGTACCAAGCTACCGGCCGCATCCAAAGGTGACATGGGCTAGAGACCGGTTGATCCATGTTTTTGTCCGTGAAAGGATGCGCAATTATCTTATGTGGGATGTGGTCTCTATGGATGGGAAGGAATAAACGGAGACATGGTGAATTTGAGCTCCCAAAGGAAGAAGGTTGTAGAGTGGATCAAGGACACGGCCTTTTTGATCTTTGGCAACTCTCGCGACCCGATCAAGAACAAAGGGCCTCCGGAGGGTGTTGCAACATTGCGCGCCGCCACCACCAGCCGGACTAAAATGCAACGCCAATGCTTCTTTCTTTGCCGAAGAAGGAAGAGGAGCAACCGGTTTCGCGGATTCGTGATGATGGTGGCCATGTTTGTGGTGGCAAAGCAAAATGGTATGACCACGCCTCGCAGTGCTATCCTTGAAGCTACAAAATTTGCCGCGATGGATCAGTAGACGCCATTGAGCGTGGAGCGCAACGCCTAATCCTGGAGACATAAACCGCGCTTGCCAATTTGTGGGGAGAAGCGCCGACAAAGAAAACTCAAGTCGGACCTATATCCTACGACCAGCATTGATGACTTAAGATGGAGCTTAGTTGATTTTTTTTTTAAAGTTTTCTAATAGATCTTGTAATCTTTTAGCTCATGAGTGTGCAAAACTTGTATCTCGCTCAAATCCGGTAGTGGAGTGGCTTATACCACCGGATTATGGGGATCATAGACAATGATTGTAATCGTGCTCATGATCATTAAATGAAATCCGCAGCCTCTAAAAAAACGCTTTTCTCAATTTTAGCGTAGGTGGCCAAGGAGTTTTTACCCGGGCACTTGAGTGGCGGTGTGTAGTCATTAGGAGTCATGATTATTTTTCTTTTTGTTTTTACTTTGGGTTGTGTGCCTTTCGTGCAGAGGCCGAGAGAATTTCAAGATGTTGTATCACCTTGATGTAACTTTTTGAAATTAATATGGACTCCCTTTTGAAAAAAATGTGTGGTAGACACATGTTCATCCTATTATAGTAGTACATCATAAATTCCATGACAATAGACAATAAGACAATAGATGGTCATTGAATTGAAAGGTATTTACATGATTATTTTTAATTTTGTGTCTACATTTGTTTGTGAGCTATATATGTAATTAAGGCTCCATCTAGAGTTTATTGATCTTCACTAGTTAGTACTTTATATAAGTTGTGATTTTAAGGATGTTTTAATTGCTATGCTTTAAAATTGTTGTGTTGACTGTTCGATTTCTAATGACGAACTAAATTCCGTGACTTTGAGGATTCAAGTGACAACCTTCAACACGAATAACACCTCTCTACAACTGCACTAAACGCCTTTCTAAGTATATATAGGATGCTGTCCTTTTATCATCATAACATAATCTTGCATCTAATATTTCATTTCCTAACGATTTCAAATGATAAAAACTATAAATCTCAATGATCTTTAACTTTGTTAAGAGGAGATAGTTTGAAAAATTTAAACATTTGAAGATCAAATCTAAGATTTTTGGATAAACATTGACTCAATATATTTTCAAACAAAAACTACTTGTCAACAACGAAGTTGGAGACTGTATTGTCGTCAACATTTTTGTGTAGATCATGCCAACGCCCAATGCCATTTAAAATTTCTATATTTTAAATTTCAAAATATTACAACGTAAATGAATATTTAGGAATGTAAATAACTATGAACCAAGTATTGTTAAGAAAAAGATGTAGATTGTATTAAAGAGTACAACTTTCATGTCATTTGAATATCCGAGGTTGTATAAAAAACTTGAGTGTGAAGTTGAGCATCTAAGAGCTTGAAATATTTTTTAGGACCAAGTATTTGAAATAGAAAAAAAAAAATATCAACTACAAAGTTGTAGATTACACGAGCTCTATAATTTTTATATAAAATAAAATGTCTTCATCTGAAATCATATGAAAGTTTGCTCCCCGATGAAATTCTCTACAAAATTATTTACTTGACCCTTAATATGTTCCGCCTCGTTAATCGACTTGTAGAAATAGAAACTTATAATGCCCATCTCTGAAAATAATTAATAGAGGCTTAGTATTTGACCGAAGGTCGCCTAACTATATATAAACAGAGCTGGTACAACTCATGCAATAGCTAACACCCTGTGGTCCGGTTTATGTTCTGAAAAACAGTCTTTTCTAGTTTCTAAATGCGCATAACCATGTAGATATGTCGCCCTATGGTCAAAGAAGTGTAACTCCACAAGCCATGCAGATTATGAGGCGAGTCCGAAACTCAAGAATTGCCCTCCAAATCTAAAAACTTTCTTCCGAGACTTATCGAAGGGCCTTGGCTACTGTGTATGAGAGCGTGTCAATACTCTGACAATATCTCCAAGTTATTCTAGTAGTTGTAATTCTATAGAAAATGATAGTTAGCTCTTCTTTCAATGCAATCTTCCCAGAGCTACTTGGTTCACCTATAACCCACATCCTCATGAAGATGATGGTGTTCAAATCATTATTGCTACCTTAATTAATGATCAAACTACAGATGACAGTCTTACTCATTTCATTTATACTATGTGGTATCTTTGGAAGGCTAGAAATGATAGAACATTAAACAATAAAGAGTGGACTATTTGGCAAGTACATAGCATTGTAAATGTTGACTTGCGTGTTTTAGATCCTTAGCTCAGGGAAGTACAAATCTCCCAGATGATTTGTCACCCACACCAAAGATCATGCCGACAACGGCGCCCACCCCATACTCTCCCAACTTTTGGTTCCTACTCATAATCCTCTCCATACCGCCACTCATGCTTTACAGAACATCCTTGTGCACCTCTTTACAGATGTTTGTCTGGTCACTTTGGAGGGAATTCGTGTGTACACAGATGCTTCTATTACTCCCCGATCAAAATCAACTCATCAATGTAAATGCGTGTCTCATTTCTTTGTCATTAATTCCACTCAGTGGTCGCCAATACAAAGGCTTACATAAAAGCTCATCTCCCCGATCAAAATCAACTCTTGCTCTTGCAGGTACCATTCTATGCAAGTTGGGTGTCAATGAAGAATCCTTCCTCTCTCTCGATAACCAAAGAACTTGTCACCCACATAAATTCTATCTCAAATGAAAGCATTCCAAAATGGGACGCCAATGAAAGCATTCCAAAATGGAACGCCAGATCTTCACTCATAGTTTCGTGAACATGGCCGCAGGAAGGAACTACAAAGTCTCTAGAAATAGAAACACCTCTACTCATGTTCTTGCTCCCCGTGAAAGAATTTCTCAAGATTTAGTTGCATGTGTCAATGTAATCTGCCATTTGTAAGGCACACATCTCGAGCTGTCCATTCCTGCATCGCTTTTGATTTTGTACAAAGGGTACATCTTACCCACTTAGTAGCTTTGTGCTGTTAATTAATATATGTGTTTGTTAAAAAAACAGAGGCGTACAAGTAATGGCCGCGATCTAATACCGAGGGGACGGACGTGTCTACTAAAATTCCTTCTATAGTAATGTATGTCATCACTTGCCGATGCTAATAAGGCTAGTCTCAATGGAGAGTTTCACCTCCCGGTTTTTAAGATATGAAACTTTAGCATGAAATAAGCGCCTCCCTCAATGCACGTTTCATTGCAAAGTTTTATAGGCTCACGTGTCCCATAGCATCTCTCTAATTGCATGGTTTAATTACATAGTTTCATGGTGAAACACTATTTTTGTCTCAATGGGGATTTCACCCTCGCTTCTAACGCATGTGAAAAAAAGGCCCAAAGGTTTCACTATTGTGAAACTTTTTCCTTCTCTCTCCTAGGAGTTTCATGCAAAAAAGTGAAGTTTAGCTAATGTGGCGCTGCATTTAATATGTATAAAACACTTATGAAACCTCCATTGAGATGGCCTAAGTTTCCGTGAACTTTTGTTACTTAGATTAGAGAAGTTCGATCTAACAATTGATTTAATTAATTTAGATACAAATGGTGCCAGACTTGATCGAAAAGTCAGAATTCATGAGTAATAAGCTACAAGTACCAATTCAAAAGCAAGGCGTATATATGCCATTCAACGATGTGCACGGCATGAACGAATTTTTAGTGTAACATGTCAACATCGGCCAAGAATTATATATTAAAAATTTTTAGTGAATAAGTTTTTTTAAAAAATCTAGAGATATAAAGTATTTTCTACAAACCTTGCATGCATCTAATTGTAAGAACTATAAAGTACAAACCTTGCTGCCTTTGTGATGACTTACACGATGGCGGCTACTTCCTCATCTGACCAAGCACTCATATCAGCTACGTACTTAGCCTGCTACCACATGGAAGTAGGTCCGGTTCGCTAGCTATGCTACTCAACTTCACAACTGGAGTGAGAATTGTCAAAGGACATGTAGCTGCACGTCTACACCCTATAGCTGGATGTGGATGGACTCAGCGCAGGCGTTGACAATGCTAATGTGAAGGTTTTTTTTTTACAACAAACACTGAATTGATTGCTTAATAGCATGGAGTTGTTAGAACCATTACATCGTTAATGGTTATAGATTGGAGTGCATTGAGAAAAGGGAGCATGGCTAGGATTCACACATAATCCTGACAAGCCTAACTGATTGGCCTGAACACCAGAAGCACCTTGTTTAGCTAGCAAATCAGTCATTTGATTGTGCTCCCTTCTAATCTTGCGGGCTGTAATAGTTCTAACAGCTTCATGTTGTTAAGTAATGAGTGTAGTCTTTGTTGTCAAAAAAAAAAAAAAAGACTCACGGTAAGAACAACCTATATTTTTAGTAGGAGCGGCTCTGTCTAAAAGAGCCCCTACAATGGTCGTTTCTCCCCCAACTACAGCAGTCGTTCCTACAAATTGGATAGTGTGGATAGAGGATCACCAAAGAACTCTACCGAAGTTGTACGCTAGGGTTCTATCCATCCCTCGCGCCACAAACAACTCCCGTAAGGCAATGGAAGCATAGCTACGGTGACTTTTGTTGTAACTAGGATAGAACACTAGTCGTTACCTTGTAAAGGGTTCGGGTGTTCGGTTCCTCTACGGACAACCCCTCTCAGATCCGATTAGGATCGAAGGAAGTTCCTTGGCCCCTTGACTATAAAAGGCGCCAAGGAGCACCTCATAGAGGAGAGCGAGATAGAACATACAGAACAAGCTTTGGCCACCCACCAAGCGGTAGTTTCATAGCCACCCAGGCTAACCCCATCACGAAAAACAAAGGCTCACGCCGACCGGACGAAGGGTCTTTACCGATCCTTGATCGGGCCCGAACCAAGATAAAACCCCGCTCTCCATGTCAAAATTCAGAACAAACCGCCGGGCCTCCAGGGCTTCGGCGAGGTCCGAAACAACCGCCCGGTTCACCCCGTGGGCGTGCTCTCGGTCGTGAAAACATCGGCCACCCGGCACGCCGTAGGGGCTCGTCACTTCAGCACGAGGGTCCCGCGACCAATTTACATCATGAGTACATCGGCGAGGAAGACGATCTTCGATCATGGGCTTGCGAGATCGACGACGACGGCGAAGCCCTCGAAAACCGCACCATCAAGGAGCCCAAGACCGAAGAACCGAACTGCCGAGAAGCTCCAAGAATCGACGTCCGCCGCCCTCGAAAAACGGAGAACAAACTCGAAGCTCGCTGGGAACCAAGACGGAAGGGCCCAAACCCAAAACCAACTCGGGAAAGGTAGTCAACCAAGGCTCGCGCGGATCCCGGAGGCAAATCCCTCGGCACGACTCCAACTCGGGTTTGATATGGGAAGCTACTCCAACTCGAAAAACTTTTTAACCAATACTTTTCCAACTCGGAGAAAGAAGGCGAAGTTCGATATAACCCCGACACCAGTCCGCATTACCTTTTCAATTTCCTACAGGATTACGCAACGCATCATACGCCGTATTCAAGGAGCGCCAGGACTACTCAAGAGAAGATTGAGATTCCTTTGAGGGCGCCAAGAAAGAGGGCTCATATTGACAAGAACCCCCCATCGGCCGAGAACCCTTTTGCAAGACCGATCGTCAAGCAACGGGACAAAAACAGGAGGACCAACATCACAAAGTCTATCCCAGCGGAAGGAGGGCGCCCAAAGCTACACCGCAAAGGAAGTCTTCATGGTGGTGGCTACAAATCGCGGCTCCACTTAACCGGCCCGAGGCCCCCGACATCGTCCATCGACGAAGGCCTATCCAACATCTCGGCAGTATCTAAAAGAACCCTCGATTTACTAAGGAGAACACCAATGTCAAGAAAGGCTAAGAAGAAACAAGCTGAAGGGAGGACGCCGAATCGTGGCAAACGCTACAAGATGCAAGCTCAACAAATATCGCCGATCTACATGAATACGTAGAGGTCGAAACCGGAGAGAGAAGCCGAGGACGATCGAGGGCAACCCGAGAGACTACAAGGGTTGATTGACCGCCTCAAGATCGCCATGCACCAATGACGGGGAGAGGCTCATCAAGGAGGCATTGCAAAAGGCTGTCCGAGAAAGAGACTCCGTGACGCCGCAGCCAAAGGCAAACAGCTCTCATGTTCCAAGAAGTCGATCCAACGCCTTTGAAAGGCCGGAAAGCCGGAGGGTTCCAACAACCAGGCCACCCGGAGGGATGGCAGACAATACCGAGACCCCCAAGGAAAGCCCCGCACTAAGACTAAAACCGACGGGAAGAAGTCGCGAATCAACATATCGACCTATCGAACTCATCCAAAAGGTGGAAGAACCTCAGAGGATTTGAAGAGAAAACGACGGAAAGCTACGACAGTTTCTTGCTTCTTCCGAAAAGATTGCGGAAGTCAAGCTACCCTCAAAGTTCAAGCCTTCAAACCACTCAAAATATGATGGGAAAAACAGAGCCCGCATAATGGCTCGAAGTCTACTCACAATCCATTGAGCCGGGCCGGAGGAGATGATGAAGCAAAAGCCGCCTTCTTTCCCATGGCCCTAGAGGCTCTACCGCCCAATGGTTCGACAAGATCAAGAGGGCTCAATCCGACATCGAAAGACTTACAGAAAGCATTCTCGCAAAGAACTTCACAGAATCATCACCCATCCTATTACTCAGCCGAAGTTGAAAAGCCTCAAGCGGCCGCCGAGAATCCCCGAGATTACTACCAAGATTTGGGGAGATGAGGTCCCAAGCGCATGACATCACCGAAAGGGAAGTGATAGACGCCTTCGCAACGGATTTTTTCAAGATGGCGTTCTCGATTTCTACAAGGACAACCCGAGGACAAACGTCAGCTCAAGCTCATCCGTTGAGAAGATGATCGGCCGAAGAAAGAACCCGAGATTGCGCCTTAAAAAGAAAGAACTCGAAGCCCCCAAGAAAGATCCGAACAACTCTCAACAAAGAAAAAAGAAGCGAGGACCGCATAATACCGCCGCGAATGGCGAGAAGTCAAAGAAACCTTACAAACAGAGGTTCAACAACAACAACAATGCCGAATGTGAATGTATAATATCAAGCTAGAAGACCTACCCCAAGATCTACCACCCCGAGCTCCTCACGACACACTGAAATTGTACCACTTTCCAGAAAAGTACAAGGGAGGAAACAACTCGCCGTAAGGGAAACAATCAAGAAAAACAGAGAAGAAGCCATTGAAGAGCCAAAGACAGGGGATTTCAAAAAGCAACGAGATCCTTGAACGCCATATTCTCCGAGTACCCGGATCAAAGAGCAAGAGACAAGACAAGCTAGCACTGATCAATCATGGCAACAGAACCCGCAGCATCAAGGCTACCTTAATTGGTCCCAATATCCGATTCGGGCCCACAAGGGAGGATCAATGGACAAGTGTGGGCAACGCCGCCTATATCCTTTGGTGCTAGAACCCACAATAGTCGAGTAACCGCTACAAAGTGTTGATCGACCGGAGGTGCCGGGTTGAACATAATATTCTCGTAAAACACCGACAAGATGGGACTAGACCTCTCCGGACTTATCGCCCCTTCAAGCACTCATTTCTATGGAATAGTACCCTGACGAAAGCAGCCATACCGGTCGGGACAAGTCACTTTTTGCCGCATACATTTGGATCTCCATCAAATTACCTGACAGACAGTAGTACATCAAGTTCGGTGGCAGATCTCGAGTCACCATACCACGCCATCATGGGAAGACCCGCTTATTGCAAAAATTCATGGCTATTCCACACTACCCGTGATCTTCTACTAAAGATGCCGATTAGCACCTTTGGGGTTCTTTCCATCAAAGGAGACCTCAAGAAAGCTTTCGAATGTGACGAGAAGCCGTGGAAATCGCAAACAAGACAGAGAACTCTTGGAGAAAAAAGGAACTCAACCGATGGCAGAGGATACAAATCCGTAAGAACTCGAGATACCGCCAAGAAGCAAGCAATTCGATTCCACCGTAAGAGGCCGATGTCAAGCAATATTGATCTACGTGACGGCGATCCGGCCCAAGATGGCGATAATCACCACCACCTATCTCCAAAATAGAATTAAGGGCCACCCCTTCCTAAGGCAACACAAAGATATATTTGCCCGAAACCGTAGACATGCCCCGGCGCATCAAAGGAGTCGGGCCGAAAGCATGTAATTGACATCAATATGGGATCCAAAACCCATCAAGCAAAGACTAAGGAGATTTTCACCGTAAAAGAAGGAAGCCATCAAAAAGGAGATTGCAAAACTACCAAACAGGATTCATCGAGAAATCCTACATCCCCGACCGGGCTAGCCAACCCGGGTTCCTCGTTCGTAAGAAGAACACCTCGTGACTAGAGAATGTGCGTGGACTACACAGACCTGAATAAGCATTGCCCAAAAAGATCCCTTCGGGCTACCAAGGATCGACCAAATAGTTGACTCTACGCAGATCAGCTCTACTATCATTCTTGGACCGCTACTCGTGATATCACCGATTGCACTAAAGAAAGAAGAACGAGCAAAACCTCTTTCATCACCCCCTTCGGGTGCCTACTACTAAAAAACAATGTCCTTCGGATCGAAGAACGCTGGAGCAACGATCAAAGAGCCGATACGCACTTGTTTGGGAGAGCAGATTGGCAAAAATGCCGGCTTACGTGAGACGACGTGGTGGTGAAGACTAGGAGAACCGTAAACTCGATTCAAGACCTAGAAGAGACTTTCAAGAACCTCAACAAGTGGAAGTGGAAGCTTAACCCAACAAAATGCGCCTTTGGAGTACCTTCGACGTTTTAATGGGATTCTTGGTCGAACAGAGGCATTGAAGCCAGCACTGCCAGATCAAGGCAATCAACGATGACACAACCCCCGGTGTCAAGGACGCCCGAAGCTCACTAGGTGCATGGCAAAGACTCAACAGATTCATATCCAAGCTTGGAGAAAAAGGGCTACCTTCTTCAAACTCATCAACACAAAAGGAGAATTCAAGTGGGACAGAGGAAGTCGAAAAGCGCTTGAAGAACTCAAGCAAGACCTTACAAATGGCCAAACCCTAACACCTCCAAAGGATCAAGAAGAACCACCGCTATACATAGCAAAAAAGAACGTATCATACGCTGGTCGGCTCAAAGAATCATCGCGGGAAAGACAAGAGCCCGAAAGCAACCTAACAAGGTCCAGAGGCCAGCTTTACTATGTGAGCGAAGTTCTATCTCGAGTCCAAGGCTCGATACCCTCACGCACAAAAACTACTCTATACCATACCGATCACATCAAGGAAGCTACGACACTACTCGACAAATTATTAAGATAACAAAGGGTGGTAACCGACTTACCACTAGGCAACATCCCCGAGGAACAGATTCAACAAAGCCGCATATCAAAATGGGCAAAGAGAACCCTGAGCAATGAATCTAGAGTTCACCCAAAAGAGCAATCAAATCCCAGGCGCCACCGGATTTCATAGCAGAATGGACTGAGCTCCAACAACCCTTATCCCATCATTATCAAGAAATAATGGAACATGTACTTCATGGATCGTTGAAGCTTAGTGGGGTGAGGAGGGATTTTATTCATATCTCCGTAAGGAAGACAAATCAAGCACGCGCCGCGAAATCATGTGGCAAGTTACAAACAACGAGGTGCAGTATGAAGCACTCCATCCATGGCCTCAAGATAGCAAGAACTCGGGAATCAAGAGACTACAAGTATAC
>JADLZK010001441.1:0-242447 GCA_015847255.1 Hyparrhenia diplandra
ATACGCGTACGCACAGGACGAGACACACTGTGTATTTGGCATATTTGCATGTGGTTTTGTTTCTCCTTTGACACGGCGTATATTGAATTTTTAAGTGTATAATATTTTTCTTCTTGTACTGTGTGTACAGGCCTGGGTGTATATGGATGGTTCTGATGATGATGGATCCATCTGGCGTGTCCTCGAATTGCCGAATGTCAACGACAAGAACAACAGAAACAGTAAACGTTGGCATATCTCCATCCAGATCTCCGAGAGAGAGAGAGAAAAAGGCTACTTCTTTCCATCACCAACGGCGCGTGCGGGTCCCACGTGGACGATTTCGGCGCCGCGCGGTCCCGTCCAGCTTGTTTTCCGGCTGCTGTTTGAGGCGGGCGCGCGCGTCGCCCTCGCCTCGCCTGACCTGACGATCACGACGGGCACCAGTCGGTCGCCAAAATCGGCGAACCAAATCCAGCCCGCGGTCCGGCGTCAATCGGACGCACCGGCACGCTTAACGTACACGCAACAGTACTACTACTAGCTGCAGTTGATGACAGATGGTGTAGCGAGACGTGGCATGTGGAAGCTGGTTGCCAGTCGTGATGATGGCGCGTTCTCCGCCCCGGGAAGGCGGCACGCTTGCGCGGGTCCTTTCTGCCGGCGACGGTCGAAAAGCGTGGAAGAAACGACCAGGAAGCCTGTTGCTTCGTTGTTGGGATACACGGCTTTTGGTTGGGATCAGAACGGTGGTGGAATGTGTAGCGGTCGCAACACAACAAGACGTCACCGTCATCTTCTCCTTCTGACCCCCAAACAGCATTCCTTACGAAATTACAAATTCGTCGTCCACGACCTAAGAAAACGGCTTTGCGCGAGAGGAGAGGTCCATTTGGCAATGTATATACACAGAGTTCCTTCTTTACAATTGACGCATAGTGTCCCATACGCTGCATGGCTTCTCACCTCCTCTTTTTTCCTTCCCACCTATTCGGCCCGCCTTTCTCATCTCCCTTCGATTAGCCAAGGTTCCTTCACATTTCCAAGTGGTTTACGTAATACATAAACTATAATCTATAAATCTTCTTTTTTCTAATGAAATATGGAGTGGCACGCTCGCTTAAAAAGAAAAGCTAATCTAAAGTCCCAGTTTGACACTTACTGACAAAGCGGTACCTATGTTGTTATCGCAAAACCTTTTTCATATGTCTGACTAAATGTTAGATTGGTCGGGGGTTCGATGTCGTTTTGCCCCGTTTTTACCTTTATTGTAGCAAACTCAGCCACGCTTAATGAAATATCGTCGACTGTTGGCGATCATCGATGAAAAAAAAGAAAGGAAAAACAAGCTGACCAAACCAAGGAGGATAAACACGACACAAAAAGTGAAGCATCGAGGTTGCCTCGAGAAGGGAGGAGAACTCTAAAACTTTGATAGGTCACATTTTTCTCTATTATATATCTCCAAACAAGCTTTATTATAGCAATATATTCAATACCATACACACAAAAAATGTTACTGATCAAGGGAGCTATTTGGATACCATAGAGATTTGATGTGCCTCAACTCTTTAAAATTCTTGGAATGACTTACAATTTACGGTGGAGGGTAGATGTTTTTTTAAAATCCGGTCAAATATTGAGAGATACAGTTTGGTTCTGTTTTTAATTATAATAAAACCGTCGAAGGATGTTGGCAATCCTTAAAATAGCAAAATAGCAATGGCGGAAGAATAATCCTGGCTGTCCAATCAATTTCCCAATCATAAACTTGAGGAGGATGACGTATACAATTACAAAAAATCAAAAATAGTGGTGGAATAAAATCATGACAATAGTAGGAAAAAAAAAAAAATAATGAAATAAACCTTGGAGGATGCTGGATGCAGCAAGTACAACTAAGTAGACATCGAAACAGGAACAATCATCACAAACCATTTATACTGCTGTAAAAAACTAAAAAAAACACTGAAATTGAACACACATTGTTGCCAAATTAAAAATTCAGAACAAAACGAGGGAAGGCAACAACAACACCTTTGGCGCCGGCGCGCCTCCCCTCGTGGTGTGTACTATCAAATCAAAACAAACAAAACCGCCTCGTCCTTTTCCTCGTCCTTTTCTCGTCTCTCTCTGTCTCTCCTTTTTTTCTTCAGCGCGGTGCGGTCGCGGGTCACAACCGCCGCCGGCTGCCGCGCCGTCCCCTTCCCCGGAACCCCACCTCCAGGCACGTATAAATCAATCTGTGCATTCGTCCTTGGCATGACTTGATTCCTTGATTCCCTCTGCTATTCTCCTCCCGCGCGCGCACTCTCGCGTGGCCTTTTCTTCCTGTCAGCGATGACGACTTGGAGCGCGCCGCCGCCGCCGCTTGCCCAGGCCTTCGCCGGACCCTTCGCCAGGTCGTCGCCGGCGACAAGCACCCACCAGGTATGCCTACCTCCTCGTCCCTCCCTTAATGACCCGCGGAATCGAGCGCGCTCACCCCCCAAACCTAAATGTAAACTGGCATTCGTATTTTGGTAATCGGATCTGATTTGGTTTGACTAGTGCATACTGACTGAATCTCACCTATTAACATCGTTTCCTCTGTAAAAAATCACCTGGTGTATATGTGATGATCAACCAAACTGTTTATATCTCCTATTGCAGACGGACTTGTAGAAGCTTGAGAGGAAATTATCTGCCAGCCATATTTCACTGAAACTGGTGGATTCCGAGAGTAATGAGACTTGTGAAGCTTAGATAGATGAAGCTGCATCAAGTTTGGCAGTTAGGCATCAGGACATGAAGGCCGTTCCACTTCCTCGCCCGAGACCAGCTCGAAAGGCGTGGTGGATACTTGCCGTTGCGGCTTTTATCTTCATCGCGCTAGCCTGGGCTTATATGTATCCTCCCCCATTACAATTCTCCTGTGAGATTGGCTTCCTGGAAGGCTTCCTGCGGAGCCTGTCAGGAATTGACTGATGACGAGAGGGCCTCGCGTGTTGTTTTCAGACAGATCCTAACAACACCTGTTCGGTCCAAGAATTCGAAAATAGCTTTCATGTTCTTGACCCCAGGGACGTTGCCATTTGAAAGATTATGGGAAAAAATTCTTTGAGGTAAACATCCCCTGTTTGTTTGTTCTGTTGGTTGATTCATACATTTTTATCATAGCTCTTGCAGAGTGAATGCATATTGTCTTTCATAATTGGTATTGGTCTATGCTACACAACTAGGCTTCCATTAGAACTACTTCCGAGATTCAAACATTAATTAATCTTATAGTTTACGTAACAGTTTGCTCTCAGTACAACTAGGCATTGACATTGCTTGTGTGTGTGTGGCTGGTTGTTACTCATTTTGCTTGTGGCATGTGTGTCTCTGTACTGCTCTGCTGCAGGTTTTGTGTGTAGGTTGATTCCTTTCTCTTTTTCTCTGCGCATAATCAGCTTTGTATCTCTTATTTTTTCTCCTATATTAATACAATGATGCGCAGCTCTCCTGTGTGTTCAAGTAAAGAAAAACAAATTTGATACTTATATACAGGAAGGACACAAATTTTGGAATTTAACAATCATTCAAGATAACAAGCAAGACTGATCTTTTTGAAGTTCTGTTTTTGTTTCAAAAAATTCTGTTCTTTTTTTTGAAGTTCTGCATAACTACTATAGCTTGAAGCCACTCTTTTGCATGATGAAGACCTTTTATTGTACAGACATATTGCATTACTGTTTAGGATCATTTATAGTAGTAATTTCATTTTGTAACAGCTACAATTTAATGATGCGCCCTGAGCATTTTGTTTAAAAGTACAGTATGGGTATTGCCAAGGCCATTAATCTTTGAAGGAATATCATAATCATTGTGTCATTGTCTTTATTTATAAGTCTGTTTCTCCATGACCTCCTGTTATTTCTGTAGGGCCATGAGGGAAGGTATACCATATATATTCATGCCTCAAGGGGAGAAGCCAGAACATGTCAGTCCCATATTTGTTGGTCGAGAGATACACAGTGAAAAGGTAAAACCCTAGTTCCACATGAAGAAGGAACTGAGCTCAGTTGGTGGGAGGTGGTTCTACACAGTTACACAACCACTACCCAAGTTCAACTGTTCAAGTCCCTCTTTAACTCGAATATTATTGCCTATTTTTTTTTATTAACAGTGTCAGCTAGTTCCTCCTAGGTTGGTATCTTTTTTGTTCTACACATGAAGAGTTAACTATTTTTTAAGAAAAAACAGATTAGTTTCAGCATTATGTTTTTTGACAAAGTTATTTCCTATGCCGTAGATTGATACTGGTAAGAACTCATCAGAAGCTAAGCGAAAGATAACCTGAATGATCTTATTCCCATTGCAGGTAACTTGGGGTAAAATTTCTATGGTTGATGCTGAGAGGAGACTGTTGGCAAATGCTCTACAAGACATTGACAATCAGCATTTTGTTTTGCTATCTGATAGGTATGTATCATGGTTTTGCTTTCATCCCATTTTATTTCATAATTTGTTCTTTCAGGTCTTTACTATTCTTTTGTTTGTTTGCAGCTGTGTACCTTTGCACAATTTTGATTATGTATATGACTACCTGATGGGGGCAAATCTCAGTTTTGTTGACTGGTAAGTTTTTTTTTTTCTTTATCTAAAATTCATATCTGACTATAAATTAGAATATACCTAATAGCTCTTGGTTCTACTTTTTTACACTGGATGGTTTCACTGATCTCTCAGCTGAGTTTTCTGTTGAGCTATTATTCATTTAGCTTACATCATGTTTTGTTTTCTTGATCAGTTTTTATGATCCTGGACCACATGGAAATTTTAGATATTCACAGAATATGTTACCTGAGGTCACAGAGACTGATTTTAGGAAGGGTTCACAGGTAATCTTGCAATCATCTTACCTTTTTAAAAAAAAATCTGGGGGTCATTCTGATGGAAGAGTTTGTTTTGACTTTAACTATTTCAGTGGTTCTCAGTCAAACGCCAACATGCGTTGATGATCATTGCAGACAGCCTTTACTATACTAAGTTCAAGCTTCATTGCAGGGTGAGATCTTGTCTTCTATTTACTTCTTTCTTTATGCAGTATAGGATCGGGCGGAATGTATGATTGTCCTATTGCGCAAAAAATCATCAATCTTTTGAAATTGTGCGGAGTCAAATGTATATTAGAAATCAAGTTGGAGATTGTGCCAAGTCAAAGCACACCTATATTTTGGAATGGACAGAGTAATACTGCAACCGATCTGCGCTGACAATAGTTTGATCTAAAAGATAGATGTGGCCTTGTATTAGTTTGCATTCATTTTGTTCTTTTTTAAACTAATTTACAAACTACTGTTGATGGATTTAGTTAACCCCTTTTTCCTTCATTTTACCACATTGGACTTTCATGTATTTTCTGCTACATAACATGCCTATATCAATGTTTTTTATCTGTCCTTTCAGCCTGGGATGGAAGATGGTCGCAACTGCTATGCTGATGAACATTATTTGCCAACAGTATTCCATGTCAGTACACAATGACCTTTCAGTTGCTGAAATTAATTTGTCATCTATATAATGCCACTGCAGCCTGTTGACATTGCAAATTTGCATATTTGTATCAACCAGATGATGGACCCAGATGGAATTGCTAACTGGTCTGTAACCCATGTTGACTGGTCTGAAGGGAAGTGGCATCCGAAAGCTTACAGGGCAAAGGATGTCACTTTTCGAGCTTCTAAGGAATATAACAGTATGTGTTCGCCTGCTCATCTCCTGTCTATTTTCCAGGTGGTTATTTGCCCATAGCATCCTTTTCTAACCTTAAACCCCTTTGATCTGTGCTGCAGTCAATTGACATGAGCCACCATGTCACTAGTGATAGCAAGGTACCTCCCTTTCCCCTGTTTCTCTCTCCCAGTGATGGATAAAAAATCACGAGTATGCTTAAAGGTTTTTGCTGTTCTGCAGAAAGTGATTACAGAGAAGCCCTGCCTATGGAATGGAGCAAAGAGACCATGCTATCTGTTTGCAAGGAAGTTCTACCCTGAATCCATAGATAATCTCTTGACCTTGTTCGCAAATTATACACTTATTTGAGCTTCTAGGTGGGCTTAGAGGCTACAGGGATACACAGGAAATCTTTTGTTATAGAAATCCTTGTACATTGGATAGCAACAGAATAGGAGATTAATTAACAGAATAGCAATTGGTGAGAAGGCTTTCGCTGCAGCAACAGTGGCTTTGGATTTACCACGACAAGCCATTGCTGCTCCTTTAGCCTCGTGTTACTTTTCATAGTTTTTCCTCACCACATTTTTTAGCTGTGGCGTTTTACCATGTACGTACATCAAAGCTTATTAAATGGAAAATTTGAGACCATGGTCTTATATTTTCTCCGCTCCGACACTACGAGGGTAGTCTTGGCCATCAGAGTTTCATTTGTACCATTTGCATTTAATAAGTTGCAGCATAAATGTTTTTTGTTGATGTGACGTCTTTTAAGAGAAGAAATGTATTATGGGGATGAAACTCTCTTGAAACAATTACTGACAACTCTATATGAGTCAAAATTTAATGTTTTTAAACTATAAAATAAAATGAAGTTTTTCATTGAGAGTGAGTTTCATCTTTGTTCTATTTCATTTTGCATGACATGATAGTTTGAAAACAAACCCTATTTGTTTCATTTAGGCAGCGTATCAAGTGCAAAACTAACCTCTCCGTGAAACCATGCAAAACTTCTAACGTGGGTAATAGGATGTTGATCAAGGGACATGAGAGGATTACATAATTTTACACTTAACCGTTTTGCCTCTAATCACACTTTTGTAAATCTATCTTCCCGGTGGTTATAACCTCATAAATGCTGGATCTGCATCCGCATGGGCCCAAATTAAGTTTGCATAGTTTCCACGGAGGGGTTGGTTTGCATAAGATATATTTCCTTCATTTATGTGATGGTGACATGACAAGTACCATAAAACTCTTCATTGAGACTACTCTCTCCGTCCCCAAAATAAAAACATTCTCGCTTCCCAATAAGTCAACGTTTCCAAAATACCGAAGCAATTTATATATTAAAATATGTAAATATTTATGCTAAGTAATTAGTATCATCGGAAAAAAAAATTTAAGTCTAGTTTTTTTTTAATAAATTTATTTGAAGATTTAAAATGGTGCACATATTTTTACAAATCTACCAAAGTTGGAAAGGCGGCATGCTTCCCATAACGCCATTTATTTTGGGGACGGAGGGTGTAGCTGAGATTGACCACTTGTTTCAACTTAAGATAAGACTGCAGGTTGTTCAGTTAGCTATTCTATATTTCTATTCTATAGCTGGCTGGGTTAAGTGATAAACAGACGTATGATAAGTGAACATCATTGAGTACCTATGTAGCGCTTAATCACGTTTCGGAGAGAGAAGCTATTCAGTGGCAGAAGTACCTTGTCTTTGCAAAATAAAAAGAAATAATGAGTATATGAAAAAAACGGAAACGAGGCAGGAAAACCCTCGATCAGGAAATTTTGTTTTTCTGTTTGGAAAAAAAAAAAAGAAAATTAGAAATGGGTGAGGGACAAGGTCCAGCTATCGCCACACGAAGAGCAGACGATGAAAATGTCAGCTTCCGCTGCGGCCGCCTCCCCGCCCTTCGCTTCTCCTCCACCACTCCGCCACTAGCTCCTCTCCGCCGGCGGCTCCTGTCCGTCCGGTGCTCCTAACCGCCGCCCCCGGTGTCCGGGCGCCACCGGAGCTCGTGGACTCCGTCCTCTCCAAGGTAACACTGACGCCGGTAGTCTCTTGCTTCCTGGGTTTCTGCTTCGTTTCAGTTCGTTTGTTGCGAGAAACTCGGTTTCTTCAGAGCCTCAGATTCGTATAGTTACATACATGTCTGCAACTATGTTAAACGCGATGTCTCAGCTTGGTACTACCGACCGACTTTCAGGTGAAGGGAACTGACCGAGGAGTGCTGCTGCCTGAAGATGGGCACCAGCAAGTGGCTGATGTCGCCCTGCAGCTGGGGAAGTACTGCATAGACGAACCCGTCAAGTCCCCGCTTATATTTGGAGGTAAAATAAAAAAGCTTGGTTTGCCCAACGTTGCATTTCTATGTGGTCTTGTGGCAGTGGCACAGCCAGACAATTAACAGGGTAAAAGAACCATCTTGCAACCTACCATATGAGGAGGGCGCCTGTCGCCGCAAATGAGAGCGCAAGTTAATCTTTTACGTCTGATGATGGCTGCCGCTGCTATTACAGAGTTTGATCTTTTTATCCATGGTTGGTGTGCCATCCTGATTAAGTCAGCTTTGCATAATTCGTTCAATTGACCAGAATGGGAGGTTGTGTATTGCTCGGTGCCAACTTCGCCAGGAGGAGGGCTTTACCGGACGCCTCTCGGCCGCCTGATATTCAAAACTGATGAGATGATTCAGGTGGTGGAAGCACCTGATATAGTCAGGAACAAGGTGTCATTCTCCGTCTTTGGCCTTGAGGGTGCAGTATCATTGAAAGGTAGATCAAATGTTTTCTAACAAGCCGTTTCATGTGTCAGGTTTGTGCACATTTAGTAATTTGATTTATGTTATCTTCTTTGTATGTTGGGCATGCAGGTAAGCTGAATGTATTGGACAGTAAATGGATTCAGGTCATATTTGAAGCCCCAGAGCTGAAGGTAGGTCCTTGGGGTTCCAATACGGTGGCGAGAGCGAAGTCAAGTTGGAGATCACCTATGTCGACGAGAAGATCAGGCTAGGAAAAGGATCCAGAGGCTCGCTCTTTGTCTTCCTTAGACGATGATAGAATGGCATCATGTGTGTAACATCATATGCTTTGAATTGAGACCACAAGCACAAGCACACTGCACACGGGATGGCACTGATGTGGTCGTCTGTACAATATTGTATTCAGGATTTTTACATGATAATTCAGGAGTCAATCTGGGTAGCTGTTTCTCTGCAGACTTAACCTGAAAAACGTTGCCGCGTAGTTTGTGGTCGATGATGATAATGCATGTAGCATTTATTTGGTTGTAAGATGATGTTTCGGATTCCTATACACAGACTGATGAAACAAATCAACACATGTTTGAACTTTGAACCATGGAAATTCAAATTCTGTAGGACGAACTTGCAGAAAGTAGCAGGAGATATCCTTGGCAGCCAAAGAAACGTGTAGGAAATCATCAGAGCGCTGTCCAGTTTCAGTACGTGTTCTGAATTTCTGATGATGCGGTTGTGTAGTTTTAACTATAGGAAATACGCCTGTCTAGCAGACGTGCCTTGGTTTGGCAGATAGGTGCTCTTCGGCTATTTTTTTAAAAATGCTTTTTAATTACTAATTGCAAATTTAGACGCTGTTATATGAAAAATTGAGATAGGGCCTCGTATCGGCTTCTTGAGGCCCGTGGAAGGCCGACGGATATCTGTGTCTTCCTCAGTTCCTCACTATGACGAGCAGACGGGTCGAGATGCCAGCAGATGCACCCCCAGACCTCCCGTGACTCTGCAAGTCCCCCTCCCGTCCGTCTCGGCGATGGCAGTCTTGCTGTGGCGGTGCAGATGCGAGCACGGGCCCGAGCAATCCTTCAACAAGAATCGAGGCGCGTCCGCCCCTTCTCTTGGTAAGCCATAGCCATCGAACCACTCCCCCCCCCCTCAGGCCTCAGGACGTTTCCATTTCTTCTTTTGATGCTTCTGAATTCTGTCTAAGTTATGTTAGTTACCTTTGCCTTTTACCGTTCAGTTCTTGAATATCCTTCTGACTTCCCGAGGATTCCGCTCTCTAACATTGATAATTCCTACTTTTCCTTCATGCAGCCAGGAGATCCAAGTACTCGGGACAATCTGTGGTAAGGAGTGCACGCATTAGCCTTTTCTAGCTACATCGATTCATTTCTCCTTACAAAAAACAACAACAAAAAAACTCTGCATTTTTGTGGATATAAAGCAAAAGCTTGCAAAAAGATGCATTGTGAAGAGCTCGTGCTCCAGTTCTAATAATTCGTGTAACCTTATAATGGTCAAATGTTCTTATGTCAAGTTTCTGATTCTGATGCCTGCATTTCCATGTTTGCAGAAAGCAATGCCCATGCGTTTGTTAACGGTTGGAAAGAAGAGGTCTCGAGGGACACAGCTCCTTGTTGAAGAATACAAGGAGAAGCTCGGTTACTATTGCGATTTCGAGGACACACTTATCAGGTCCAACCCAAAACTTACCAGGTATACTTCGTTAAGTGATCCTCCAACTTTAAAGATGGTAGTCGATGCATCAATACAGGGGATTCACTGCAGTGTGCATATCAATATGTGCGGCATCAGCATACAACATATTAACATACTATGTTTTTGTGTATGTTGCTATTTTCCTGATATTCTTAGACTAGCTTGTGACTGGTGATCTCCATAAAACCTAAAAAGAGAGGGTACTCGATGCATCAATACAGTCGATTCACTGCAGTGTGCATATCAATATGTGCGGCATCAGCATACAACATATTAACGTACTATGTTTTTGTGTATGGTGCTATTTTCCTGATAATGTTAGACTAGCTTGTGACTGATGATTTTCACAAAACCTAAAAACAGAAGTCAGACAAGGTACCATTAAATACCAAAAGTTCTTCCTCCATCTGTACTGTTTTCTAATGCTTTCTTCAGTGATGTAAAGGTGCAAGTTGAAGCAGAAGACACGGCTATGATGCAGCAGCTCAAGTCTGACGATTTTGTATGTTTCAGTTAATCAGTTCCCTCTTGCTTCGGTTCACATGTGCTCTGCTATAACTTCTGCATAATGCAGTCGCTTTTTGTGTCCTAACGTTTTCCACGTATGGCAGGTGGTTGTGTTGGATGAAAATGGGAAGGATGTCATATCGAGCAGATAGCTGATCTGATCGGGGATGCTGGCAACACAGTATGCTCTGGAACTTGGTCCATCATAGATTCATAGCTGAGCTATTCTTTAATTGATTTTTGTGATCGTAACTTCTGTTATCTCAATTTTTCTATTTGAGGTTTGAACTCCTGGAAAAAAATATAGAATGGCAAGATGTCTATAAGCGGTCAATAATGTTTCATATCTTGTAGGGATCATCAAGGCTGACATTTTGTATTGGTGGACCATATGGTCTCGGGGTACAAGTCGAGAGCGTGCAGATGCAACAATTAGGCTGTCCTCACTAGTTTTGAACCATCAAGTTGCTTTGATAGTTCTAATGGAGCAGCTCTACAGGTAAAGCAATTAGCCTATCTGATGCCATTTCTGCACTTGAACACAGTTTCTGTGGAACACCCCTGTATGGTTGTATGATCTATGGTGTGAGATAGGCACAATGTAACACAACTATTTAAATACTTGCTTTTCACCTGTGACCAGTCACACGTCAGCTATTGCATTAATTTGCAGGGCATGGACTATAATAAAAGGACAGAAGTATCACCATTAGGCTATGTGCTATCATCGTCATTCGCTGCTGTTTGTAGGACTTGGGAAATGGAAGACTCTGCATCTGCATGCATGAAATTGCAGGTATAGTATTCAAGGACTCATTGTACTTTACAGTTATAGAACCCCAAATTTCTCAAAATGGTTCATTTAATATGCTCGTTGATTGATGACGTTCAGTTTCCAGCACAGCATGGACACATGTAAATAAGAAGAAAATCTGCTGGATGCTTTACTTGTTGCTGGGCGGCTTCGTGCTTCAAGCTGTAAGCAAGATAGACACCTCGTGCAGCCAATGAATATGCTATCTGCAGCTGAAGTTCTGCAAAAACGAATGGCACGCCTGAACATTCTGCCAAGAGAATGACTGAGATTATGCAGTCATGAGATTTTGTTCCTCTTTCATTAAAACTAGTAGCAGGGCGCGCGCATTCACGCGCCCGCACGGTAAAAGTGCGAGAATGACTATATTGAATCCATAGCATTTTTTGCAAAAGTCGAGTGTTAGAACACGAATGGCAGTAGGCAACTGCTAAACAAAATTTGCAAGTACTATCATTTTGCCAGGGCTTAGTACACATATTTGGTTCAAATTCGAGAAGAGTGTTGGTCTTCTGGTTGAAGTTCTGATCCTGGCCAATTATTTGAGTAATCATGCTAACAGCAATCGTGCGCCTAGACAACCTCAAGTATGCTCCCTAAGAGATTGGCTCTTACAGAATTCTTGGACACATTGAACTGAATAGTGTGACCTGGAAAATTTAAAATATATAAGCATCTCTCGATATAATTGACAACCATTCAAATGAATAGTAAAGAAAGAATGGGAAAGCATCTCCATATGATTCCCCAGGACATGTTATTTAACAACTTAGATGCAGCTGTATTCCCGTATCTTGATACTGAAAGGTCAAGGATTAACATCACATGGCCAAGATCTTGGTTTTAAAACCTGCTGGAAGTCTAGAACCTTATCCACTTCATATTAAATTCCAAATGCAATAGTGGATCATTTAACGCATTTATAGGGAAGAGAAGCTCCATGAAAACATACCTTAGAACCATTTTGAATGGGTCAAGTTTCCAATTTCCATAAGCTGCCAACTATCCTGTTCACAGATTGGAAGAATCAAGGGCCTTGAAACATCCCGAGAAGGAAGCTGCAGGGAATATAGCATCCAAGAGGCAGAACACTTGATACCTAACATGAAATCTCCATTTTAGATACACAAAAGAAACAAAATACTCCTAGTGACATAGAAACCCCTCATCCCCACCTCAAATGAATCAATTTGTGCCTGCTTTCTAAGTGCTGCACTAATGTGGCGATTATTAACCACTTGTTCTGTTAACTAATTACAAAGGAGCATGTAGTACTACTGTGATAACCTATATTTTGATGAATTGGCCCACCTAACACTTTGGCAGTCAAAAATGATACATTGTCTCCACAGGCTACAGTCAAGTATTTATGGCAGACAAAAATTTGAAGAACATGAAAAAACTAGGGCAATGGAAACGGCACCAATGCCTGTGATATTTGTGGCAAGTGGCCAATTCACAAACATAAAGCATCCATACGATATTATTAGTAAGTTGCTTCTCAGCTGAATTAGCCGTAATGAGAAAAGCCATGTTTGGATCAGGACCCTAAACAATTCGCACAATGACAACATAGTCAATACTTTCATCATGTTAGATAGCATATGCCGTAAAAGGCAATGCAATAATATTGTTTTCTATCATCATGTGGAGCAAACAGTCCAAACTTTTCTGTTGGGTGACACGTGGATAATGCAGAGCTTTTGTTACAGGATTAACACTCTTGACTGTTACAGGATTTACAGTAGAAAACACATTACAACAAACACGGATGCAAAATTTAAAAGGTTATTGAATTTCAGTTAGTAGTACCTTGCAATGATCCAAGAGATCCAGCTGGGCCGTGCTCTCCAAAGTTGAGCCGAAAGATGTCTATTATATCTTTTGTTACGTTTAATTGGATGAGTATCGCAGGGTCCTATTCACTTCTATATACATCTGTAAACACCTCCTCCATTGAGCATTTTCTTCCTTTATCTATAAAGGATAAAGATCAATTGTCAGTTAGATACCTCCATCTATGATCTTAATTTAATTTCACAAAAATAAATGTAATAGACCAAAAACAGCCTTTAAATCAAACCAAAAGAAGGGTAGCATAAATCAAAAGTTTTTGTTCTTTAACAGAACCTGAGACAGACAAAAGAAAACATATAGTGCAACACAGCAACCACTTCTTTTAGCACTGGACGATGGGAAACCTTGGTACGATGAATCACTAGACGTTGGAAAAATAACCTCAAATGGAATTGAAGTGAGCACAGCAAAATATGTCACAGGAGCTCTATTGGTCCTCATATGCGTACAGAAAAAAATAGGAAATTGAAGGACCATGTGGAGGGAGGAGAAACCATGGCCATCCTTTCATTAATCCTCGAGCATTGAAGAAGAACCTCTACAACTATTTACAGTGGCGGAGCCAAAAATTATATATAAGGGGGCCAACTACAAAAGTCCAACTTCTAATAATGAACATAACTCATTTGGTCAAGTTTCTATGGTGATCTTTTAAGCTAATTCATCGACTTGACATGGGTGCCCGGATTTAATTTTATATGGATTCTAAGATATAAGATGCTATTTTTTAGTGTTAGGCAGCATGCCCGTTAACAACAAAGATCTACGATGATTTCATAAATCTCATCAAGGTCGGTGTGCTAGTCTTTTTCATACTCCCTCTATCCCTAATTGATCGCCGCCGCCGGTTTTCATGCCACAAGTTTATTTCGATTTGTACAAAAATACATGAAACATTTATATCTCCAAATAAATTTATTAAAAAACTAGACAAAAAAGATCTTTCTCGATGATACTAATTACTTATCATAAGTATTTATATATTTTAATATATAATTGCTGGTAGTATTTTCTTGGAAAGCGAGAACATTTAACATTTAGGAACGGAGGGAGTATGTGTTTATAGGAGAATTTTATTATCTAATGTTTTTTAGATGTGTTCATATAAGTTATTTTAATTTAATATAGTTGTGCTTAGTATGATTTTATAATCTATAGGATATTAACATGTATATATAATAACAATTTGTTATATTCACTCTTTTAAATGTAAATAAAATTTATAAATACATACTTAGAATTTTTTTGCCACATGTTAGGGGCATGGCCCTTGCCAGCCCCCTTGGCTCCGCCACTGACTATTTACATGCATATATTAATAAATAGCTAAAAATAGTTGTAAAACAACTGACTATTCAAAAGCTTCACTACTATCCAGAGCTTCTGACCTACTCTCTAATGCAGGTTTCTATTGTCCTGATTTTCATCAGCCATAAGGCATAAGTTTCTGCCTCCAGTATAAATCTTTGATGGATATGCTATGCACAAAAACATTAGGCAAAGATACATAGAAGTAAAATGCTTATTAAACCAAGAACCATGGACAAAGTGAGTAGTTTATCCTAAGATAACTAACCTGTAAGACAAAAATACCTGGTAAATTAATAAGCAATAGGTAGTCACTCTTGTCTAGAAAAATCAAACCATGACAAAGAATGCTAATCATCTAGGCTGCTAATCAGTGGCATTTTTTCTCAGAGTAAAAAAAAGAATGCAATGCACATCCCTTATAGAAGAAGACTAAAATATCACTTTTTGGGAGCTGGAATCTTGTCCATATGACAAACTTATTGAAACCAAAGTCTTTGCATAATCAATCTTAACAGAGTGTTCAGATTATTTGAAACTTTCATAACAAAAGCCTCATAATGCATTAGCATATTTTCCAGAAAAATTATATGAACACATCATGTAGATTTGTGATTTTTCTGAGTGCTAAAGATAAGGCTTTTGATGAACCTTCTTTTATTTTAGTAACATGTACCATGCAAAATAGACTTAATTAGCATGCAGTGAGAGCCTTACCAAACTGCTGTAACTAAACTTCAACAGAAGGCAGAGAACATACCGACTTAAATTTGGAAGACCTAACCACTGCTATGCCCACATCCACTATTTGGGAATTGCCTACAACCCACTTGCTTCATTACATGACATATCCAGTAGTAAACAATGAGTAAGAACAACACTTTTGACTAACTAAAACCCACGGTGTTGGTCAAAAATGCAGTACAGTAGCATAATGATATTCTAAGAAAATCCAGTAGTGACTAAACACAGCTGCGAACTATTTTCACTCGGATGGCCATCTCCTCTTCATCCATTGCTAAAATCAATCAATAGGTAGGAAGCAGGGGCATAACAGAGTCTCGGGGTTTGACCATACCTAGGGGTTTCGACAAGCGGAGGGCACAAACCACGGAAGGAGGAGGCATCGAGGAGGTCGCGCGGAAGATGAGGAAGATGGAAGGGGCTTGGGCCCCATCACCGGCGCTAAGCGGCGCCGCTAGGCGACGGCAGCCGGGTTTGTCGCCTCGCCACCGTAGGGAGAGGGCGCCGCCCTTTGCTCTCCCGAGGAAATCTCATGAGGAAAGGGGACAGAGGGAGAGGACATGGAGGAGGAGGGCAGCCGCAAAGACGCCGCATGCACGCCTTCGGTGCGTCGCCGCCGCCTCCGCCCCTTTTGGCACCCAGGCGTCGAGAGATCGAGAGGGATGGGGAAAGGCCGTTTTTTTTTTTTTTTTGACAGGAATTGGAAGGCCAATATATATTGGGTGGCCTAGCTCGCACGAGAAGCTGGCCAACACGAGAGAAGCAGGAAGAATCGGGCCAAAAGCCGCCCCGGGAGAATCCGTTAAAGTTGAATCGCCTCGGAACCATCGCGGGCCACACGTTCAAGGATCCAACGGCGGGGAGTTAATTCAGCGACGTGGCGGGTGCTTCTGGCGGAGAAGCCCCTGGGCTTTGTGGGGAGTAAATGAGCATAGTGAACGGAGATTTTTAATGTAATTCTTTGGAGCGCACACCCTCCATCCCATTGAGTTTGTCACCCTGGATTCCGTGCCATCTTGTTCGATGGTTTTGTCTTATTCAAATTTTTTACACAAATATAATTTATTTTGTTATGACTTGTTTTAGTCAATAAAGATACTTAAATATTAATTAATTTATTTTATTATTTACATAAATATTTTGAATAAGATGGATGGTCAAAAATTTTTTTAACACGAGGACTTGCCCCATTTCCATTCATTCAAACGGAAATACATGAGTTTTAGGATAGCTAAGACCAGAGAAAGACAAGGAAAAACAAGAGCAACTCCTATCAGCTACTAGCAATGCCAGCTCAAGAAGCTAAACAGAAGAAGCAACCAGGAGTTTAGCAGAGTTCCTAGAAAGGCAGAGATCGAAGCTCATGCCATAAGCCAGACTTCAGTTATTACATGCCACATACAAAATAACGACATCAGAAACTTCTTTTTTTGTCACATAAACATGTGTTGAGACAATCCTTCAACTTCTCTTCTCCTTCAGATTGATTGACATCTTCTTTAGATATCTTGATCGTCATCCTCTTTCTGACTTGTGCTCGTCACCATCCTTAGCATACTGTTGATCCCATTGATGACTACGGATGGTCAAATATGAAGTTTTAAAAGTCAAAAACATCAAACTGTACTTCATGCTGAATGTTTGTTTGCGACTTCGACTGAGTTGATTCATCGACAAGAGCTACTGAGGTAGCTGACAAAATCAACCGAGAAAAATAATAATTGTTGTACTTCACTCTGACATAAATTTCTAGCACTCTTAAGTACAACGGGGAGCATCCATCTGGATGTAACTCACAAATTATAAATCAAGGTTTCAGCCCTGAAAAAAGTTCACATCCTTCATGTTTCAGACATTTTACAACAGGGACTGATACTGTATTTAGGTGAAACCATCCCATATTTCTACAACTCAAATAATAGTTCATTTGATAGGGTGTCAGGCTACTCTTTACATGTGAGCTGCAAATATTGCTGGAAGCAGGAAAGGATTGGTTCAAGAAGTCATTGAACACCTAAACATAACAATATTGACTAACACCAAAGATGTATTCAGGTGTATAAACAGAAATCGTTGAGCCGCTTCATACGCTTCATATAATTATTTCCCCTATGTCGCCATAATTATATCACTGTTGATAGCTTATTCCACTGACGAGATGAGGCCTAGTCATTGTGCTGAAAACCAGGAAGAAGCGATGCAACAAACCCTACAACAACCAGCTGGACCTCTTTCAAGACACCACCAAGCCAATTGCGCTGATTTCCTTCTACCTCTGCCTCTTGTGGATTCTCGTTACCAGCTGCAGCATCTTGTTCATGATTCTCAGCAGCTTGGTCAGGGTTTGCAGGCCCTGCGATTTTCCACAACAGCAGAAGTGATTAGTCGCATTAACACTTCCTTAGAAAAAAGAGACATATGTATCATTATTGGTACTTGTAGTCAAATCAAAAGCAGAAAACAACCTGGCTGTTAAAAAGCATGAAACACCATTCCATCAAAAACAGGAATCAACATGAGACATTAGACAGCTATAACATGTCTCGTCTGTTGGTGCTAATTATCGCCACTGGCCATTTACAATTTTATTTCATGCAAGGGCTACTGCTGTTTTATATGAACCTCCCATTGAAAAACAGATGGTAGTGAAAAGGAAGGTTATAACATTATGGTGAGATTATTAATATACTAAAAAGTGAAATTGGTGTTTCAATATGATGAATAATCATGCATAGAGCACAAATAATACAGAGAGAAGTATAGGGAAGCTACCATTGGGCTGCTCATTGCCATCATTCTGGGCAGGCAGAGGGGCACGGTTCTCGACCCCCGAGCAGGAGCCTGTGGTGGACGAGCAGCTGCCCCCCCCCCCCGCTGAAGCCATCTTACAAAAGGTGTAATAGCTCGGTTTGATATCTGTATGATACAGATCCCATGAGGTTATCTAGCAGCACCATATATAGGTTATACAAGTAATGGAGAGTAAACTGTGAAATGACATCAAGTATTTTGGAGACAATTTGAGCAAAGTACTCACAAGTAAATCAATGAGGCAAACAGTATGAGAAGAAACAGCCTTTGTTTCGAGCCTTCCTGGCTAAAAGAGAAACACCACTGCAGCTAGTTTGATGATCAGGGCCAAGTCAAGCTGAAAAGCAAAGTGAAACCTCCTCACAACAACTTGTCTTTGAGGTCCATTTTGCTGCCTAGCATCCTGTACATTCTCTTCACCAGCGGGGCCACCGGACGCTTTCCCTTCAAGCACAAAAAAGGGTGGATATAAGCAAGCAGTTGGACAGTTCAAAACTTCATAATGCTTTGCACTGGTCCCAAGTATCCCCACTCCCCAATGACTAAACCAGAAATAAAATGGAATGCCATAGCCCATAGTAGCAAACTACATTGGCTTCATCATTCTTGCAGCAGAAGTTGTTTCTTTTTTTAAACTGCTCAAAATCTGTAACCAAGTTTCACATGTTAGCTGTAGTTCCATTCTATCTTCCAGCATGGCAGCATCAAAAACAGCACTTGGGCAACATTCAAGTAAAAGTTTAAAAGGTGTTTGTGTTGTCGTATTCTCAATCAAATTAGTCATTACTAACTAGTCAGTTATAGCAAGTCCCTGATGTCAGTCCCTGATGTCATAATGATGGCAATTGTATTATTATTTCAGGACTGAGGTAAACATCGTTATATGTTCTGTTCTGCTTTTGCTCCTGTTCTACAAGTTACAACATCCCTATACAAATAAGAGAGATAGCTGAAATTATTCAGCTTGATTTTGAGAACCTACTGCAACAGTTTTTTTTTTTCCCTTCTAAATATCGAGTGGCTGAGTTAATCAGTAAGCGAACATTCCTTCATGAGTAGATCAGGTGGCCAGGTGCATGTATGATTATTCATGGAAACACTTACAATAGTGAAAGTTGATTCACCTTTTTTTAGATACCCGAGCTCCGCTAGCTCATAACAGATCCTAAAAGGTATGTATAAAGTATAATTCAAATAAAGATCCTTAAATTAAGATTATACTGCCGCTGCTGAGCATGCTTTTACTCAGAAAATTTCTACCAAGGCCCGATGGAAAAAAAGCACCTGGATTTCAACATATCTACTATGAACCCCTTATCACACTAGTTCCATACAACCACCCAAATGTGCCCAAGATTTTCGACAGCACAATTCTATGAGACTGACTGCATATATCACTTTCGCATAAGTGACTTATGATGACTACTGCAATGGCATGTGAGCAGATCTCACCAATTCAATGATGGTACAAAATAGGCAGATGTTGATTGTTCAGTACCAAAAGGTGACAACTTACGTTGGGATCTTATAAGTCAGGGGAACGAGTGTGGTTGGAGCATAGCACCCCATTCCCATCGCAGCTGCTAACTGGTTCTGTTGTATGGCATATATCCCCGGACCTTGAGCCTGATCATCCCCCGGCTTGCTGGGGAATGCTCCGTGAGGTAGACAGGGTACACCATCGGAGAAGCAGCAGGACCGTCCGGCGCGGCCATCTGGATTATCATCACCAGCAACAACAGCAGCAGTATTATCATCAGCATCAGGCGTAAGCACAGATTAGATAAAATTCTTATCTTAAAAGGAACAAAAAAGCTAGTGGCCTGGATCAGGGGCGGCCCAGTAGGGGCATGGTTGTACAACCCAACAAAAAAATCGAAGCTAGTGTACATGCATAGGCTTGTAATTTGATCAGATCCGAATACAATTCGCCGAATAGCTCAAGTTAGGGTTCGGGTTCTCGGTTTCGCATAGCAGGAATGGAAAGTAAGGATCCGCATACCTGGTGGGTGCGGGTGGTAGTCTCCGACGAAGGACGCGACGATGGCCTGCCGAAGGGGCTGACGATGGCCTGGGCACCGCCGGTGGCTGCCTGCCTGGATGCCGCACGCGAGAGAGAGACACGGGAGGGAACGAGTCGACGTTGTGAGCCCCCCGATCGAAAAGTCTACTTCACGATCGTCCGCCCCCGCCCGATTCCTGTCCAAGTCCAACGTGAGCAGGGGATTTGGAAACACAGGCCTCTGTAACCAGGCCCATATCAGCCCAACAGCGCGACCCTTCACCCTCTCGTTCACTCCGTCCGCCGCAGCGCAGACGCCGTTAGCCGGGTCGGCGTTCCCCTTCCCGACCGGCCGCCACCGCTATGCTCGAAGGTCCTCGCCGGCGCTCCTCCCTAAACTCCGGCGGCGTGCCACGGCAGCATAGTTCTCACCTCGCCTGCGCCGGCCTTCCCCGTCCCCTGCCACCACGCTCAAGCCATCGAGTGTTTTTCCTCACCGCCCCGCTCCGGCATCCATGGCTCGTCTTCTCGCGGCGCGAGCCCTTAAGCTGGCCCGCCCCTCGGCGGCGCCCTCCGCCCTCCGCTTCTGCCTCTGCCCCTCCCGTGCGCTGTCGGATAAGGTGGATTTCGTCGAGATCGACCTCTCCGAGGAGTCCCCTACCTCTTCGTCCGGAGAGGGGAGGGAGAGGGAGGCGCGGGCGACTCCGCCACGGTTAAGGCGCAGATGGGGTCGCGCCGCCTGCAGGAAGCCATTCATGGTGTGCTCGTGCGCCGGGCCGCGCCTGATTGGCTCCCCTTCGTGCCAGGGGGTCTTACTGGGTCCGGCCGTTGCCGCAGCCGCTTGGGGTGGCGAACCTCCTCGGCGCGGCTTTGTACACCGCGAGGGGCGACGCGGCGATGACCGAGGAGGAGGTGTTGAGCTTCACTACTGTGCGGGGGTGGCCATCCGCGGCTTACTTTGTGGGAGGTGAGGTGAATTTAGCAAGCATTTCATTGCGGTTGCGAAAATGATGATGTGTTAGGGTGGCATGGTTTTGATTTGCCACTGAATCATAGGAAGTTCGGTACTCTTGTGTTTGGAGGTTGACAGGTTGTGCCTGAATGATTTGGCGCTTTTATCTTTAATACATGGCTAGCTAAATGCATTGTTTATATTGGATTGATGTGTAAGTTAGAAACATACTAGCTTCAGGTCCACATTGGATGTATAATTGGTTCGTTCTAGTTTTGTATGGATGGTTATCGGTGTTTCAGAAATGGGGCCTGTCCAATACAAGTTTTGTTCCCAACATTTTTTTGTTCCATGCTATGAGTTTTTCCATTTTGATATGCAATGTAATAAGTCTAGGGTACAGTGTTTGTACTGATGAAGTTGAAACGTTTTAAGTTGATATGATGGATTATGTTCTGTCTTAACTTCAACTGATGTCTGATGGTGAAACCTGTGTCTTTGAAAACTTAATGTTAGTCCAAACAATGCCTAAACTGCAAAGCAATATGCCTTTGGGCAATCTAGATCTTGTAACTATAGATGTTGGAGGGTTATGTGCTCCAAACAGGTTCTTAGAATTTTGATATATATTTTGTAAATGATGTTCATAGGGTCAGTGTATACATTTGATTGCTTTGATGAATTTTCATGAACGTAGTTGGCATATAAGTTTGTAAAAAATAATAGTGATCCTAAATGGCATCGGAACTCAAATGGTAGGATTGCAAACCTTAGGATCATAACTAACAGAATCGCAAAATCATAGATTGTACTCAATGCTTGCACTAGGGCCGCCCTCTATAGATTGTACTCGATAGAATTGTAAAATCAATCCGATCAACAAGATTGCAAAGTCATAAAATCAGATGATAGAATTGCATTTTCTTTATAACCATGCCGCTTGTCATATCAATCCTCATGAAATTTACATGGATGTTGGTTAGGTATCCATTTCACTCAGAATATATGGCATTCACTTAAGGTCTTTTGCTAATGACATTTAGTTCTGAGAGGTCTAAAAGCCACTATTTTTGTATTGTCTATGGTAGTTTCTGAGATATAGCAAGGCTGAAACAACAGCTACCATAACTTACCATGTTCACATTTCTATTTGCATGTTATTCCCTTTCTTATGTTGTTATCTTACAATTATTCCCTCTCCTACTTGTTAAGTTGAAAACTTCTTTGCTATCTGTATACATGATACCATGGTTTTGTAGTTGGCTGTGTTTTCCCTACAGAATTAATTTATGTATACCCTCAGTTTCTCACAAACTTCTGTAAACCAAAACTTTTGCATCCAATTATGCATTAAAGTAATTCCTTAGATGTGCTATTACAACAGAATCATTTCAGGAATTGAAAGCATTAGGCACATACTATTTTTTCCAGCACTTGTTGATTCAGTAAAAATCTGGCCATGCTGCATTAAACTGCTAGCAAACATTCATCTTCGTATTTGGTTTGCCATGTTACTGGTCACAAGGCAAGATGTGGACTTCAAATTTCTTTTTGTTACTTTGGAATTTTGTTGTTTGCATGGTCAAAATTTCACAAATATACGGGTGATCAGAGTTTTTGGTCTCCTTAGTCTCCATAGTGTCCAGGGCCAGAAATGTTTTTTGGTAAAGCAGGTCACAATTTCAGTAGTATGTGCGGTGCGTTGAAACCAGGTTTCATTGTCTTGGTGGTTAGTTCATGTTGCAAGAGGAATTAAGTTGGGTAGTTAGTTCATGCTGCATGTAAGGCCTGGCATTGGGCATAGTTCGACAACGGTTTTGTTTGTCAGCACTCAACAGTTGGCACTCGTTTGACTGTATCTAACAAATATCAAGTCTTGTATCTGATTGTCTGGCAACCATATATACATGGTTTTGATTTGGAGAAAAAACTATATTCTTTTGGCTTTTAGAGTGCAGATTTCTAAGCTTATCCTGATTATTTAAGCGGGATAAACAAAACCTTCCTTTTCTTTCAGTTTGGATACCAGGAGTCAGGACATTTGGTTCTGCACTGAGTGCACTGAGACCACCATGATATTTTTATTCTAGAATTTGATTTATTTTCATTTTGCTCTCTTGCTCTGCTGTTCTAATTGTCTGTTACTTGTTAGTCTAAATAGTTAATGCTTTTCAAAGGTAAACTCCCGCTGCCAGTGGAGAAATCATGGAAAGATGCTGCTCAAACTGATGATGATGAAAGCTAATCCTATGCTGCTTCACTTGGGGTAAGTTGATTCACTTTCATAAAGGAAGCATTTTATGCTGATGTTATTCTGTATCCTAGGGCTGCATTTCAGGCCAAGCCGTTGCTACCATGCTTAAATCTGTCCCAAAACACTTGGCCCTCAACTCAGTATGTGCATACAGTCAGTGTCAAGAGTTAGATTTTTTAGCAAACCTTCTGAAGTGTCTCCCTGTTGTAAAAAGAACATTTTGAAATGGTATTTGAGTATGAATTTCGTCTCTAATCTGGCGCCTCACTGTTTTTGTTGTGTAGGCTCCTACTGAAGAGTCAGCTCGGGGTTGTGAAGCTCCTCTGATGATTGTAGATATTGTCAGCAAGGGAGCCCGCAGCAATGAACCCCCAAACATCTTTGGATGGTGTGCTCAGCACTGTTAAAATGACACTTTATTCGATCTTATGTATTTGGTAGAATCTCGCGCCAAGACATGTTGTGTACGTTCACACACAATAATTTTTTGTGATAAAACATTTGAAGTAGTAGGGATAATACATGCATATACACTTGTAATTAGATTCAGATCCGATTACGAATAGTATGTTTAGGGTTTGGGCGCACGAATCCTCATGCATATACTAACAATTATTAGCTTGGGAGGAGGAATGAGGTGATCATGGTTTAACTCATTCTATTTCACAAACTAAATAAAAGATTAATGAGTGAGAAGAAGATGGTCTACCTTATTTCTCAAACCAAACACATCATAGTTGTCCTATACATATACATATATTATTTTAAATGAAAGAAAAAACATCATAGTTGTCATATACATATACACTAGGATCATATAAGGCGTTGCTACGGGTGTTATATCGCTTCACTTGACACTTCGTTCAATAAGATTACATGCTTTCAATAAGATTATCGACACAATAAGATTCTTGACTTGTACTCATAATAGTTGTGTGAGAAAAGAAGAGAACAATATACCACGGTTGTAGGCCTTAGATTTTGTATTTCCTATGCTTACAATTTTTTAAGCTACCTTTGTTTTTCTCAACGGTTTAGATCATTATACTTTGTATAAGACAAATACTTTCTTCTCGAACACGAGTTTGCTTGATCCCCATAATTCTTATCTTAAAATAGGCGGTGCATATACCATAAAAAATTTTATACATATCGAACTAATTGCATGTGAACTATAATTCTTTCTTGAAGCAAGAAACCTGAATAAAATTTTATTTGTTCAACTATAATTCATAAATAATACTTTTTGATTTTAGAATGTGTGCATAGTATGGATACAAATTCTAGGGAGGTAGTGAATCATGATCGGGGATGCGGTTAGCTACATTCATCAAAGCTCACGATTGCTAATACAACGCTCTCTCATTCTTGCTTTCTCGGCATCAAGCTCCGGCCCGCTTGAGGTGAAACGTATGCCCCAAAGCTTTTCAATTTTCTTGTTAGCGGCATTGAATTTTTAATAGAACCAAATCGAATCCATAGAGATTTGTTTAGTTTTTTTTCCTTCTATTTTTTTTCGATGGTCTAATCATATTCCCTGCGTTCACTTGTGTCTATCCATTCTAATCTATCGTGTACTAAATATTTGATTAGATCTTCTTCCTTATATTTTTTTTCTATCTAATGTGTTTTGTACCGGACTTTGTTCCAAAAACACGTAATTATAGAAAGCGTGCTAGTCAAACGATGTCATCTTTATTATGACTCGAATAAATTTATTATGAAAATATATTTTAAAACTAATCTAAATGTACTTATTTTGTCTCATAAATGTTTGTACTTTTTCAAATAATTTTAGTCGAAGTTTGCCATGATTGACTCCTTCGGATGTGAGAATTGCATGTTTTGTGGAACCAAGGGAGTACATCTTTCATACCAGAGAATTTTTATTCCTACCATAGAATTTTTTCAATCCTTTCTTTTAGATTTCGATCATATACATTTGAAGTTTTTTTTTCCATCTAAAATAGGGTCGGAGTTCTTCATCATGCACACGTATCTTTTTTTTTTCATTGCATGCGGTCATGCAAATCTAGTGGGATAAAAATATTAGTTTCCTATTATTAGCATGCAAACTGCGGGGGTTGTCCTAGCCACATGTGGGGAAGCGGCGAGGGCAGGGAAGGTAAGCGGGCGACGCACGTCGCTCCGCCGGTAGAGTCTCGTGTTTTCGTTCTTTTTAGTAGTAGGATATATTATTTTAAATAAAAGAAAACGAGTGTAGACTTGAAGGTGTGTGGAAAGGTCTAAAAAAATCTCCGGTCCACCTTATCTACTACACTTCTCTAACCAAGTCACCACCTTGCCAACCAGTGCTCCATTTTTGCTTGCTAGGGGCAGGCTTGGGCTTTCTTGTTTAGTTTTGTTAGCTAAGAAACGAACCAACACACCCAATGCAACATTGTGCCCAACACCTCCGCTTGCCCTCCTACCAGCCTTTGCCTGCTACCTCCAATTGCACCCATAGCGTGTATGCCTGTCTTCTGGCCACGCCTGCCACTAGCCTACTCCTAGTCACCCTGGGCACAAAATATCGGGAAACGAGAACTGAACCAAAATTACCAAGAACCAAACTAAAATTTACCGAAATCAAAATATTTGGTTCGAAGTTTTCGGGAACCGAAGTGCTGAGGTTAAATACCTAAAACCGAATCAATTTCTTTGAACTTACCAAAGTTACCCGAAATGTGATAAGTTTATGTGTTATTATATTGATTGTACTAATATAGACTATTATATTATGTAATTTTGGCACTCACACTTATAGTTATGTGTATGTATTTGCATTTTGCACTATTATTATCTATGGAATCATGTCAAAATTAGTTTTTTGAACATGCTATTATATGTTCTTTACGATCAGTTCGGTCTTGTTTGGTAAATACCGGAACCGAACGAATTTACCAAAACCGAATTCCTCGATCTTCGAGTTTTTAGATCCGATCTTTATGATGAACCGAATTTGCATAGGTGCCGAAGAACCGAACCGGTCGGTTCGGTATTTACCGAATGCCTAGGCTAAACTCCTAGTGCACTTTCGCCGCCTCCACCACCCACTGTCATCCTTCCCTCAAGCAAGTAGTGTTGCCCTGGACCTAGGGCACACCACCTACTCTCTACCTCCGCACCGCAAGGCGGTACCCCTCCGCCTAGCACATAAGTGCGCCTAAGCGAGCACCTTGTGGAGCATAGGGCGAGCTCAGGTAGCGAGGGGATAGGAGGTTGGTGCCACCCTACAGATGGATCGGGAATAGGAAGAACCGACTAATAAGGAGAGGTGAAGAAAATATAAAGGCTATAGGTCGACAAATGTATCCACATATGTTCAAGTGTGACATCCCATGTTCTTGTTAACAAACTTGAGCAACATCATGTGTATCCAAAGCAGCTAATAAAATGAACTGTATTTGGGATGATGATTGTTATTGTTCATTGCATTCTCGACTACTCATGTGACGATGTGGATGACGACGACTTGTTGACCGACGAGTAAGGAGTATGTGTGATGCATGACCCATCCCAGCAGCATTACATTTTCACCTAGCTAGCTAGCTAGCTAGCTATACGTGAGTGACTAAGTGAGCTACTGGAACTGCTGCTACCATGTTCCCTTGCAGCGTCGCCGTCCTCCCTTTCCTCTTTAGTTGCTGCTCCAATCATGGAGCTATGCAGGAGCCCATAGTTTTTGAATGAATGAACCGTATAAAAAAGCTAATAGTTGCGAAATGCATGGCGAAAGATCTGGAAAAAAAGCTCATGCATATCGGGGTTATTAAAAGTCACCCGTGTTTCCTCGCACCACAGCATTCAAGGCATTGGTGGCCTTCTCTCTGTTCGACACGTCCACTCCCGAGCTCGCTCCCACCTGCGCTGCGTCCCTCGACCCGCACTCCGTCCCCGCCACCCCTCTCCCCCCCTCCCAACCCTAACTCCCTCGCTCCCTCCCCGCCGCCCTCTCCCTCCCTCCCCTGCACTGCGCCGCCGCGCTCTCTCTCTCTCTCTCCGCCGCTGGCTCCCTCCCGTCCCGCTCTCTCTCTCACTTTTCTCTCGGTCGTCCCCGCTGCTACGCAAAGGCCCCCCAAACCGTAACACTCCCCTGACGCCCCCTCTTTCCCCTCCTAGATCTGTTCCATCCTAGCACGGCATCGACGCCACCGGCTGCTATGGCGGCAACTCCGACCTCCAGCTGTACCGAGGGAGGCGAGCTCATCGACTCTGCTCGATGTCATGCGCAAGGAGGCAGAGAACTGCGACTGCCTGCAAGGTTGGTTGTGTTCTGTTATTTTGTTTGCACTATTTACTTGCTTGATTCTTAGATCTGCGAGTCACAGAACAGAGCAAAACAACCCTCATCCTCATCCTGTGCTCTCCTTTATCTCTCTTCCCGAACCCTAACCCCCATCGCTTCCTGCCCCAAATCTTGTAAAAGATGGAAAACTTGTGGGAGCTCACACACAGTAACATCCTTCCCTGATATCCTGTTTTTTTTCCCATGATTATTTAGTTGAAATCTTGTTTAATTCTTTTATTCCTTTCTGCGTAGGGAGAGCAGGTGGATACGGCCGGGAGCTGATTTCTACCTGGTAGGATGTGTTCTAGATATTCTTTTCAAATTATGCACTTTAATATATTAATCTGAGTATATTCAATTTCTTGATTTGATTTTTGTTTTGTATAGATTCATTTAATCTCACTATTATTGGTTTACTCATACGATTAAGCTTCTATTTTCTTAATTCTAGGAAGATCTTCCTTCTGATTCTCAAAAGAATTAAATTACCATTGAGACTTGTTCCTGGGTCAAACGTTGCTTGCCTTGCATCAAGCAATTGATGGACTCTGACGCCCTCCTTGAGATCCGATTTTGTGGAGATTGGGATGGATGGTCTGCAGCATCACTGAGTAGCATCTTCGCTGTAAGGTAGCATGTTGTGCCCTGTCCCTGTTGTGTCCTGGTCAGGTTCTTCCTCTTTAGTTCATGAGATCAGTCTTTCCAATTTTATTCTTGAAGCATGTCTTTCCAATTTGGTTCTTGAAGCATTTGAAACTGAAGCACATCTTGAACAAAAGAAATGCCAGGGTGCGCACTCCACTGCACACATACAACCACTGATGACTTCAGATTATTGCGCAAGGCTGTTCAGTTGAGGCTCTAATTCATAAAGGAATAAAAAAATGTTTGAGGCTCCATGTATAGTATTCTCCTTTGTTAGTTTACTTAACCTTGCCTTCTTTTTACATTTAATCTTGTGCTCATAGGAATTTTTTTTTAACTCATAAATAGGAGAACATAAGCTGCATAAAATTGTTGTGTTCTAAGAAATATAAGTGCCTTACCTATGGAGGTGACAAGAATAAAGAATATACCACATAGATGTTCCAACCAAAGCATTGTATGTTCTTTTTGTGTTTGCAGGCACCCTTTCTCCATCACTTCAGCGCCTGGAGATGAGACCAGTGCATTAACTACACGAAGAGTAGTTGTCTTTGAGTGATTTAATTTCGATGCCATTTCATGTTCGATTAGCTTCAGGCTTCTATCATGAAAAAATACTTATGCCCGATTGGTGAATGCACTTCTGGATGGTTATGACAATGGATGCCTGTTACAGTTTACTTAGTGTTTTGTGGATACAAGTGAGCAGCAGTGAGTGAATCCATGAATATTAGTGATCAAAATCTCTAAAGTTATATGAGGTTACCTAATCCGAGAACAGAGAGACTGTTGGATTTACAATAGGTGGTGAGTTGTGTTAGCTCATATTTCTCATGGACTTAGGATGCTCTGAGGCATTTTTTGATCATGCATGAGCTTCACTCATTGCTGCTCACTTGCATGTCCATAGCATTGACCGCAGGTTTAGGTTGGGCTGTTTAGTAGTTGATTGGACCTAAGAGTAGTTGATTGGACCTAAGAAGCTTTTTAGTTAACACGTAGAGCTGATGTCCTCTGTATATTCCACTGTGCCAAACGTTTGGTCTTTAAGATTTGAGTATCAATAATCAACTAGAACTGCCATATTTTTTAATCCATTCGTTTGCAACTTGTGTTCCAAATCCTGATACATTTAACTATTGTTACTGTCTAAGTCTAACAATAGATTGCTTATAAGAATTATGACTGTATGAGTGATCTCACCTTCATATATTCAGCAATGAGCAGGAAATGGTCACCTATTTTTTTTATTGATGTGTGACATCTTATGTTTAGGAAATCTCTAAAATGATGGAAATTGATTTGAGCCAGTACTTTTAATCTGTGGCACGTTTATGGATTAGTAAAATATGCTACCATGGTTCTTATGGAACTACCAAAATCATGTGTGTTTTCAGGGAAAGAAAGCTTATCGCCAGAAGGTAATGAAGATGGACTGCTGACAGCTTCTCATTCAGGAGCTTGGTAAGATGGACTGTGCGATTTCAATCTTATGTTTAGCTTCATAGAGGGTTATATGCGGAGAAGAGGTAGCTTTACATCTAGAATTTGTAGCGCCTGTGTCTGTAGGGGCTGTCATAGATAGTTAGAGGGAGCTTATCTGTACCCACTATTTTCAGTAAGAGCCTCTTTTCTGTAAGAGCTTATCTGTACCCACTATTTTACTTATCTGTAAGAGCCTCTTTGCAGTGCTTTGTAATTTTGCTTATCTGTACCCACTATTTTACTATGAGTTGCTAATTTTGTCTCTCACTACAGCAGAAGTATAACAATGCCATATTGTTTGTGCAAAAAGGTAAATATCTCTTTCCAATGTTTTATCTCCTGAATCTTACCGTACTCAATAGGCTGAATCTCAATTCACCTTTTTTTTACATAGGGTCAAATTACCTTGAAGCTGTCATGATGAAACAGCCACAGTATGATGATTGGTAATGGTCTTCTCAGTTTGCTTTGGTACTTCTCAAATGCATATTTAGATAGCATATGCCATATTCTTATGTAAATTTATTTATTTATTTATTTGGAATTTATGTTTTGCCATTCCATTGGTCAATAAATCATTATGTCAATATTTTTTTAATACTTCTATTCTCTTTATTGTTCACCAGCATCTGAAGTCTGAACCATTCTTAAATTACAATTATAATGAATTGACTAATTTCTTTATACCAACGACTGTATATCAGTGTTATAAGATTTAGTGACTGTTACCATGTTTTTTGGCCTTGCTTGTGTATTTCTAATTTTATGATTAGTGGTTACATGCTCACTACAATTATACGCTGGATCCTTAGCATTCATAATGTTAGCAATTTTTGTAAGCAAAATTAGCTACCCAGTCTATAACTCTGTACAACATGTATACCATTTCAGTGGCCTTGTCACCACTGATTTCGGACTAGATTGCAGAAAAGCCAATTTTCTAGACAGCTTATAAGATGTTTCTTTTTAAGTTTGGATAAGATTAAATTTTGTTTAGTGGTCTTGCTCTTGAGTTGTGAAGCAGGTACACGAATATGCGGTAAAGACCCTCAGTCGATGTCAAACGACTCCTCTGCCCAGCCGCTGTTGCAGGATTTAGAGTATAAATTGATTTCAACTGCATGTCAATCAGAGATCTTATGAGTCTTTCTGTTCTGGACCAAGTTACAGACAAACTCTTTTGAAGTTCATTATGGTAAAGACCCTCTGTCGATGTCAAACGACTCCTCTGCCCGGCCGCTGTTGCAGGATTTAGAGTATAAATTGATTTTAACTGCATGCCTATCAGAGATCTTATGAGTCTTTCTGTTCTGGACCAAGTTCTGGACAAACTCTTTTGAAGTTCATTATGGTTGCATATATACTTCCTAATTTCAAATCTCACCCCCTAAATTGATCTCTCATATTGTACAATGACCCTTTATATTTAGCGTTGCCTGATGTAAGAGAGTTTTCAAAGATGTTCGATGACATTCATACGATTTATTGTGCAAGAATCATAGTGTATTACGTGCAAATGGATTTCTTAATTTTATTCTCTATGAAATGAGAAAATGGTTATTTTAAATTTGGCTATATAACTTACTCTCTTCGTATTAGTAAAAGAATCATTTAGGACAGCGACAAACTCTCAAAAATACAGTTTTGACCTTTTGTTATTATAATAATATTAATGGAACTATTTTATATGTATACTTTTATGAAAGTATTTATAAGATAAATCTATTCATATAATTTTCACATTTACAAACCACAACTAATATGTTATTGATGATTTATAATTTCAATGTTTGATTCAAACCTTGTTCAAAACAACCTCTTTCACCAATATGGAGGAAGTATTTAGTATTTATTTAATTTGGCTAAATGGTCAAGATAGGGCGCCCAAAGGGCGCCTAATGTTCTAGTGGTACCTGAAAGCTAAAGAGTTCAATGGGTGTGGACCCTCCATCAGTTCCAGTAGCATGAGCAAATCGACCAGAACGGTCGTAGTTTGGTCCTTTATTAGAGTAGCCGTCGCCAGTTTCTCTCATTGTGGTTTATTTGGTGCCTTTGGTCATCCAATGTGGTTTCTGTCATCATTTTTGTCAAAGCTGGAAGGAAAACTGAGAGACATCACCCTGTTTCCTAGGCTACTATGATTACATATAATCACGCCCCCGACCTAGCTTGGCTAGAAAGTTTAAAAGAACTTCAACCCCACAGCATGCAGCGCACCTTTGCACTGGTGTTTTTCTTGTCTGTCCTTGTATAGTGCATAGTGGACTGATGACTGATCGCCCACAATAATCCACAACTAATGTCCTTACTAGAGTAATTTATATATAGTAGTGATGTCAGTGTTCAGAGCTGATGAGCTTCACTTGCCCCAATAGGTTCACATTTGCCACGGGTCTACAGCTACCCTTCCATTTTCTACTTGAGCCCAGCGAGACTTGCAAGGCGACTAGCATAATTGGGTAGGAGGAACTAGAGCTCACACTAGGTACAAAATCTGAAGATTTGGATACATGTTGTGCACTAGTCCGTAGACACTAGTGGCATGCAGTACATTATATACTTGGCGAGAACTGAGGAGAGACCCTTTTCCAATGCATGCAATAGCCTAGGTAGCCTGCATTATATTAGCACAAATAATCAATGTAGGATCAAGTATGTATGCAACCCAACCCAAGGCGCGCGCGCGCCGCGGCGGCGACTAACTTGTGTCTTATCTGTCTCCGTCCCTGCTGCAAATCTTTTTATTTCAACGGGTCGCATCGCCTGCATGTGCCGGAGTCCAGGCCTGTTGTATCGTTTTGTAGGATAGCAATCAATTCAATATTGCACCTGGCATAGATAGCATAGCTGTTCCCGCGGAGCTTTCCTCTCCTCCCTACCTACCTTCCGACAGTGTTTTTCATGATTTTATATCATCACCTCTGCTTTTCTTTTTATTTTTTTTTTTTTTTTTCCCAGTAGTAGTGTCTCAAAAGAAAAGAATGGACCCATTCCTAGTTACATCCTGATTTTTTTGACATCCCTGTTCATAGATTCTAATTGTACAAGCAAAAGCTACCATCTACAATTTACTTGTTTTATTCACATGAAAATATAACTTACAAATGTCTCAAGAAACGGCCCAACCTCTCTATTCACACATCCTAAAGGCTAAAACACAATAAAACCTTTTTTCTTTTTTAAAAAAGAAGCATTTTAACTGTAGTCTGAACATGTTCCTTGAGATGTCTGCTGAAGGCTAGCTAATTAGCATGCAGCTAGCGTTTGAGCATGCATCAGCAGCCATGGTTAGTTGGCGCCCTCTCTCATCTGTCCTTTTCCTGAGGTAGCCATCAAATTATTTGACGATGGGGGCATCACCGCATGTGCCCTCTCCCTGTTCTCGCGCTCCGTTTGTAGCCTCGAGATAATAGCTCCGCGACCGTGAGTGAAAAAGTGAAACTTAGCAATCTCATGCATCAGTCGGCACTAGTTGCACCTGCATCTGCATCTGCGTGCGTGCATATGTCGGAGTAGCCTTTTTACAGCGACGAGATGGACGATTTCCCAAGTTTCTCCTTGTCCCTTTCTTGGCTCTGAGTGAGTGAGTGAGTGACAGTACACTTGAGTTGCCTCTGGTGTCTACTTCCTTGACCTTCCTGCTTGTGTGTTTCTGGCAATGCAACCGCACGATCTTGAGGGTTTATTGAGGCAAATTCGTGGGTGAACGGCGACGTAGTCTTTCCAAAGCCTTGCCGTTTGCTGGTCTATTTTCGAGGGGCAGACCCTTCTGAACTTCTGATTCGTCAGCCAATTTCACATGCTCTCTCTCTCTCTCTGGGGTGGTTACAGGGGGATGCACTTGCTACTTGTACAAATGAACAGAGATGAGCAGTGCCTAGTGTAGTCAGTAACCATTGTAGTATATAGTGGTGATTTTCTTTTCCTTGTATATAAAAAGACCTTGTCTAGCCCTGTCCGGCCTGCCCTGTGTCATAAACTGGTTGGTGGTTGCCTACCTTTTGGGGAAGAAAACCTACCATTAATTAAAATATTTATAAATGGTGTTTTGGTCGTAGGGTGATGATCAGCATCAGTAGATATTGTAATTTACTCATCGTCGGTGCATGATTGAATATTGCTGGATTATGGAAAACGTGTGATTCCTCTGCACAACTGCATGCCGGCCCACTAACACAAGTAGTAGTAATAATAATATATATACGAATAATTTTAATAATAACCTCATTCATCAACTCATGAAACTACAAGGGCATTGGTGCTCTTTCGTTATTTTTGGGTTTCCAATTTGACTTCAGTCTCGCGTTAGCTAGCATTGGTTTATTGTGGCCTTGCTCTGTGTCCTTCCTGTTGGAAGAGACCTTACACTAGTATAATATACAAATAGCCAAAAAAAATACAATTTATCTTTGATATATGAAGAATTTGATTATTTTTATGAGTCAAAGCATAGACGTAAACACCTATCCCTATTAACATTTTTTTTTGAAGAACTCCCTATTAACACATTTTGAAGGAAACAAAAAAGATAATACAAGAGGTGTTGGGATAATTTTGACAAAGTCACCATAGAAAGTCGAGGGCCTGTCGCTTATATACACAAAAAGAATAGTAGTATCTCGAAGCATATCCATCACAAAAATAGCATCACTAGCTAAATTCTAGAATAAATCTAGTAAAATACGAGCATCTTCATCAAGCTATAGAATTAGGGAGCAAGTTCCATCACAAATAACACATAATTAACCAACTAAGCTACGCTCAGGTTGTGTATATTGACTTCTTGTTCATATATCCCGCACAAGTGCGCAAGTTCAAATTTCTCGTGATCAACTCGGAGATATAAACTGAAGGATATGCACGCCGTTGGTAGCTGTATTATGAATCATACTACTGTACTCGTATGTTTCTTTTTGGCAGAGAAGGTACAATGTTCACATCATCCCAATCAATAACTAATGCCGTGGAGCTGATCATATTAACCGGTCCACCACTAGCAGTACGTAGTTTGCATATATATACTTTCTTTTGTAGGAAATAAAAAAGAAAAAAAAAAAAAGGCAACCAGCTCTCTCTCTCGACAAAAAGCTCAAAGCAACATTCTCATATGCCTAATTGTAACGCATGACGTACACTTTTGTGCACTGATCATCAATCAACATAAATCCGTGCATCAGGATCTCATGTCACCTGTTTATAGTACAAAAAATACCCTCTTTTCCTGGCTAGTTTTATTTGCAGCGCCTTTTCCTTTTTCTTTATGAAATCAATGGAACTAGTGACCTAACCCTCTTTATTTTTCTAGTTTATTTGTGGTCTTAGCTCAAACCATAATATATATCATCGTACGTGTTTAGCTCAATCAAATCAGATGTAGTACGACCAGTATATTTCGTTTTTGCTTTAATTGACCACCCCACACTCAGTGGATGGAGCTACCTCGGATTCAGCCTTATTAACCGGCCTTCTGCCGGCCATTGTTGCGTGTTCAGTACCAGCCTTGATACTAGGACAGGACAACGTACACGGTACGTACAAAAGGCAGGCGTGCGTGCGTGCTACAGAGCGCACGTACACGGTACACTATTGCTGGGTGTACAAATTAAAAGTACTCGATGGATCGGCCACGATACAACAACACGGCCCATCCACGAGCCGTGCAATGGTGCGCGGCACAGTATACGCGTACATGCTGTACTGATGACCTGCATGCATGTGGCATGTCGTCGACCAACCACGACGGGCTTACGTGCGTATACTGTATACGAGGTGGTCTCTTCTTCTTCTATGGGCCAGGGGCGTCTGCAGCAGCTTCACATGTGCCGATCCATCTCGAATACGATCATCTATCTGTGCACGAAACAAAAGACGAACGTCGTACTGTACTGTCGTGACGATATAATTAAACTATATAATAAATAGATTGCATGGAGGTCTACCAGAGAAATACACAATACTATTTCGCCAAACATTTACATCGTTCCTCACGATCAATTTCTGGGAAGACAATCTCTTAAAACTTGTGTGACTGCCTAGACAAGTACATACCTGCCTGCATCTGCATCCACTGAATCTTGTGTGCAAGCAGTGATGAGTGACCGGTGTGGTAGCTAGTATGAATACGATGCGAGATGCATGCGTGACAGCGTGAAATTAAAGCTGGTTATGGACTCTGTCACTCTGGCGATCACGTTAGCATATTCCGAGGTTTTATCCCAGATTTATCATCGATCGCATCGACATGTTTTGCTCATCCTCATCCAGACGTGCTGTCAGAAAATCAAGAAAAGTAGCTCTCTGCACGCAAGATCAGGGTGTTTATTTTTTTCAAAATACAAAGGAGATCAAACCGTGTACGGCTGGTGCCACTTTTGTCGTGTATACTTATCGGTTCTGCACGTTCATCGTGGCTAGCTGGAATCATGAGCAGTGTATTTTACGTACGACGTGCCAGCACGCTAATCAGTACACTGACTGCCGCCGCTGAGTCGTCGTGCCATTTAAAAACGTACACACACATATACATATAATAACACAGTGAGGTTGTCTACGCTGTTTCCTATAAACAACAACAGTGCCATTGAAAGTAGTAGTGTGGAGAAGAAGAAAACGGGTTTCTGGAAAAGTTTTAGGCAAGGACATTGAGATATTAGAAAGTAAATAATCTATGCTTTATATGGTTTATTTCCAAAAGCACAAATGCATGAAAGCAAAAGAGATAGAAGGACGGCTATATCATTGAGATGGATGGAGCTCTCTCAGTACAAACACACACTGTGAACATTACAAAGCTAGCTGGCCTAACAGTACACCAAGCATGAGAGCGGTCTTTGATGATTGAATCCACCGGCCATGGGTGCATGCTTAGTGTGATGCTGTTGAGTGTGAGTGCCATGCATCTGATCTTTTTTGAGTCCTGGAAACAAACACTAGTCGGTCGCTTAATTGTCTTGATGAAGAAGCCAGAGACGACGATCGATATGCTTTGCAAATCGATCTCTCATCCTAGTATCTTTTTTGCGTAATAATGCCGAGCTCTAGCTGGAGTATATTCATATGTTCTTTTTGCATGCAGTCCGCGTACAACTTGTGTGTTGTATTGTGGGGGATGGATGGATTGGGTGAAGAGGGGAGATGATGCCAAATTAGGTGGCACCAACCAGGACAGGCCATGCTCATGCATGAGGGCTGGCCTGGCCCCCTCACATATGCATGCATGCACCCCTACCATGTGGACTTCATTCAACCCTCCAACAGTTCCAGTCCAATACGTACGCGTGGCACTTTGGAGCTTCATTCGTATCTACAGTTCTTCTTCTTCTATTATTACTGCCACCGTTGCTTGCTTCTTGCATAAAATTAAACCCAAACAACGGTGCAGAGATTATAGAGACTGCAGAAGGAATTGAAGGAACATACGTACGATCGAACAGATCGACGAGAGAGGTCGTAGACAAGTCAGAGGAGCGCCTCGATCAGAAGGACATGTAGTATGCATGATTGCCTGCCTGCCATGCATGCCCAGCCAAGTTGCCACACTCGCAGGACGGAGCTGGCCTGGCTAGATTTGTGCAGCTGGGTCGTCGTTGCAATGGATCGATCCGTTGGTTGGAATCACCAAGCGGACAACACAAGCACTGCAGGGCCGACGCGCGAGACCGCGCCCCTGTTGCGTCGGCGGCGGGCGTCGCCCGCCGAGCCGGATCGGAGCCGGAACCCGACCGTTGGTTACCAGCTAGCGACCGCACGCACGCACGCATAATTCCCTCGCTAATCATGCGGCCGCGCGCTCGCTGCAACTTGTTGCCGGCTGCTGGATGGCCCGACGGATCGTCCGTTCATCATCAGTTCGCAGCGGCGCGCCTAGCTCGATCACGCGGGGTGCGGGGGCGTGCACAGGCCGTGGGCGAAAGAGACAGCGCCACTGCAGCTGCGAGCGTGAGAGTGCGCGGGGCAACCGTGCAAAACCTGCGATGCGACGTCTCTTCCCTGCCCGGCCCGGCCTGCAAATTTCCACGCATGCTTCGATTGCAACCTACTCAAGGCCAGGCCGAGCCGCTGGCATCATCAGGCTTACTCCTGTCTGTCTCAAGTGTAGTGGTAGTACTAGTATACAGCCTGAAAGCGGTTCCTTGCAAGCGATTACCGATTAATTGCTGTTGTTGTCGTGGCAACCAACGGCTGCATTTTAAATTCAGTTTCTGTTCAACTTGCTGTGGATCGATGTGGAGGTATCTGTAGTGTCCTATTCCTTCTGTGCTAGTACTACGTGGGTCAGCTACGTACATTCCTCGGGCCACAGGATAGAGGCAGGCAATGCATGATGGTACCTGAATTGCCATTGCCAAGATCCTTCGGTTAATGGGGCTGGTTAATCTGCATTTTCTTTTGCGATGGCGTAGGAAGACGGTGAAAACGACCCGGTCATAATGAACGATCGAACCCGGGGCCACGCGAGGGAGGAGCACCTCTCCACTCCACTGGTCAGTGTCCACTAGCCGCGCGCGCGATCGCAGCCGAACAACAGGCACGCAAACACAGCGAATAAGAAAACCGCAGCATGCTCCATCGCAATCATCTCGTTAATGGCCAGTGCCACCTACTCAACTGACACTGCCACGATTACATGCAGCACGGAGAGCGACGGCTAATTAATTAAGAAATTTCCAGATTTAAACAAAACTTTGCTTTTGAGTTAGTACCTTAAAAAACTGTACTCTGTACCAAGATTTTTCTTTGACACGTTATTACTGAAACGAAGATTGATACATAGTTTTGAGCTGTAAGTTGAGTCTGACGGATGCTTAGAGCTTTTGGGTCTTACTTGGGTAAATGACCAAAAGCGTTGTATGGGAAACATTATACCATAATAATAATATATTAGCATTTGTTGTACTGTTAACTAAAAGGTATTGCAATAATAATGTTTGGAACATCAATGTTACATAGTATCAAAATAATATCAGAATAATTCATATTTGAATGTGTTACACCGGAAGAAACTATGCATTACAACCAAATTAAGTAACCTATATGATATCCTATTTCCAAGTCTTGAGAGTGCTCCCGCAATTGGTTCAAGACAAAAAAATGAGTCCTCCCCCGCAATTGTTCAAAGAATGGTCTTGTTGATACGGTGCATTGTGTTGCCTTTGAGGCATGGAGAGTCACAACCATGCTCAACAAATTGAAATAAATCGCATAACCTTCAATTGAATAAATTGTGCCTCGTCTGTTTAGATACATTGCATAGCTTCTTCAAATAATAATCGATAATGATATGCTTACATGATATTGCCAAGCTTTCTAATGTAGCTCGATGAAGCCGCGTCTCCGTCGGTAGGCATGCCAAGATCATGCCCAACTCAACGAGTTGTCCATCCAAGGCTGTCATCCCCGCCGTCTTGCTTTCGACGACGATAAAGGGAACAAAATAAGCCGGGTACTATGAAAAAGAAACTATCAAAACGAGGAAGCCCTTATAAATTCATCACAGTTTTTCCAAAGACTCTTAGGGTCATCCAAAAAACGTAAAGAAACATTTTACAATGAGAAAAATCAACAAACGTCTCCATAAGAGCAGCCAATAAATGTGCATGGATCCCCGCATTCCAAATATTTATATCTACGGTATATTTATTATGAAAATATATTTCACAACTAATTTAAATATACTTATTTTGTCTCATAAATGTTTGTTCTTTTCCAAATAATTTTAGTCAAAGTTTGCCACGGTTGACTCCTCGGGACGTGACAATTGCATGTTTTGTGGACTAAGGGAGTACATCTTTCATACAATGTAATTTTTATTCCTACAATAGAATTTCTCCCATCCTTTCTTTTATATTCCGATCATATTTATTTTAAGTTTTTTTCCTTCTAAAATACGGTTGGAGTTCTTATCATGCACCATATTTTTTTCATTGCATGCGGTCATGCAAATCTAGTGGGATAAAAATAGTAGTTTCCTTTTCTTAGCATGCAAACCTGGGGTTGTCCTAGCCAAGCATGTGGGGAGCGCGGAAAGAGCGAAGCGGCGATGACGACGCCGTCCTCCATTTGGTATAGTCTGTGTGTTTCATTCTTTTTTAGTAGTAGGATTTTTCTCATTTTATTTTTTTTAATCTATATCTACATATATTTGTATCTGTATCCATTTCTCGTATCTATGGGCGTGTTTGGATCCTCTAACTTGGTTAGAGTTAGAGTCCCTCAAATAACTCTAACCCATGGGCAGTTTGGATGGCAGGGTTAGAAGCACTTTTTCCAATCACTTTTTCAAGTTGGTGTGCCTTTGGATTGGTGGGCTCTACCAAAGTAACCCAAATATCACCTCCTTGAAGGGTTACTTCTTTTTGGTGGGTTAGAGCCAAAATAACCCAATCTAACCCATGTGTTTGGATACTTTTGGGTTATTTGGGTCAAAATAACCCAATCTAACTCTAACCCCTCGCATCCAAACGGGGGCCTATATATATGTACCTATAATTTGTATCTATATCTATATCAATATTTGTATTTGTATCTATATCGCATCCATTTCTATATCTATAAATGTATCTATATCTATATCAATATTTGTATCTGCATATGTATCTCGTATCTATATCTATATCTACATAATATCTATCTACATTTATATCTATATCGGTATTTGTATCTATATATGTATCTATATATTTATAATATTTTATAATAAAAAAAATTATACTAGCTATTCCATATCGACATGCAGGTAGTCCAACTCAACAATTCACTATCACATGCATTTAAGTGTCATCATTAGTATGCCATGCCATCCACTACCATAGTATAGATTATAATAGATATTTTTTTCGTATAGGTATTTTAACCTAGTTTAATTCTAATTCATCCACTTTTACCATAGCAACGTGGGTATGCTTCAAGGTGTACAATGCTTGTGTTATAAAAGCCACAACTTTTTTTGAAAAAAACCCTCCTTCATCTAAAAAATCATAGTTTTAATTATGCACTGATTATTACATGTGTTTTCCTAATTTATATGCCAGCTAATTAAATTAGTCGTTACGGAATTTTTTTTAAAACTATGTATAACCTAGCATCCATAGTATTTTCCGGCACTTTGTTGAACCCTTTTAAAACTATTTTTGTACATATCAGGGCAATTGAAAATGTATAATGCCTCCTTGAACCTTGAGGTCCGCCCCAATTATGGAAAAGGTCTCTCTTAGTTGTACATGAGGTCATTTCTCAACATTAGGCTAGGTTCAATGTTGAAGTAAAATAATCTCCCTTGCCCTCTCTTTGATCTCAATTAATTTGTTAACATTTTTCTTCCTATCGCATGTTTGCCCGTCCTCTCATACCATCATTGTAATCAAATTGTTGCATTCCTTGTTAGGCCTTATTAGAGTATGGAAGGTGTAAGGCGAGGGCATGCAATCCATGGCATCATGGGAGATCCTCTTCCTCGCCATCCATCAATTCCGCCAATGCAAGAGTCTTCGCCAGCCTCCTTTTCCCCTCCTCCTCCTCCTCCTCATCATTACCACCATAGAACTAGCGTGTTTTGACACTTTTCCCTAGCGATCCCTTCCCTTCCACCCTCCCACACATTTGATTAACCTTTGTGGTTCCAATTGGTACTCATTGAGCATCCGGCTAGCTTTGGTTGGGTCCGAACGATGATACCTTCAATGACAGGTCCTTCACATTGGATATGTCTTCACATAGCTCCATTTGGACGTTCATAGAGCCGAAGTTGCCAATTCCTCGAGACCGAAGTCTCTAACTTAAGGTCACTATTATGGTTTCACTAAGGGTGCCTTAGGAATGCTAAGGCCCCTCAACAACATACTAGTGGTGCAAAAAATGGAACTCAAAATAAATTTTATGCATCATGCCGCATGAGTTGCAACATGAAATAAAAATAACGTTGTCCTTCTCTAACGTAGTCCCGACCGTGTAAACAAAAAACTATTCCTCACTTTCTATCTTTCACTTCATGGAGGCAATACCTAACTCAATCACCCTCTTTTGATAAAACTTTGCCTCTTCCTCTAGATCTTGTTCCGCTTTGTTGCAGATGCACCGACGACATCGGTTATCGCATTCATGCCTAGTGTGCCTAAAGGATGGGAGCTCATTGCCCCGTATACGTTTTTGTTACATTTTGCGTAAGACAATCACAAAGGCCAATGATGCTAATGAGGATACTAGTGATGAAAGTTCACGTTTGGATGCACGCGTTTGAGTTCGAAGGTCGATGACACCTACAAGGATACTAACGACGAAAAAGATCGTGCCCTAATTCCTAGTGAGTGCATAGATCGATGACACCGAGGATACCGGTGATGAAAGGTCGCGCTTGGATTCATGTTGAATGCAAAGGCCAACGTTGCAAGGATATGCCTTGATGTGAGCTTTGAGTATGGAAGTCGCATTTGCTAAGGATAGTGGTTGAGGATGAGCATGAAAGGACCAATCAAAACATTTTTATTGTTTTGGGACTGGGCACGAGAATTTATGTCAATCTAGATTTTCTTGGCATTGCATGAAATTAATATTGCCAACGGCAATTAGGAGGAGCAATGCGCTAAAACCATCTTGTTTCCCTTTAGACATCATTCTCGCGTGAGATGCGAAATCCTTATTGAGCACATGTGCGCCCGCGACAAATGCCGATTGAACGGACATGAGTTGACGCTGCAGATCGGAGGCGTGCACCACATCCGATATAGCGGCCCTTCTTCCACTAGTTCCGGTTAGGGGAGGGAGGTGCCCGACCTTAATTAGAAGGAAGCTTCGGGGTTAGCGGCCGATCCGACGATTGGAGGCGGTTCGACCAACGATGAGCGAGGGGGAGGGTGCAACCGAAGCGGGCGACAAAATGCAAGTTTAAGGGAGGACATGACGACAACGACGACGCCGAGCGGGGATGGTGAGGTCACCAACGGCTAGGGCTGTGTCCGAGGCAGTAGGCGGGTAGTGGGAGATCGAGATAGTAAATTGAGATTATGGAAGGGCAAAGGAGCCGCCGGGCTGAGCGGCGGGCGGTGAGGTTCACCAGCGAGGTAGTTAACGACCATGGCGGTCGTGATCGGCGGCGGGTATGATAGTTGGCGAAGGGAGGAGAAACCACTCGTCATAATAAAAATGAACATGTGTTTATTTTTTTTTCCCACACCCCGGTGGTGATACCCTAGGACGAGGACCCCCGTGCGCTGGTGCAGGAAGCCAAGAAAGTTAAGGGCATCACAGTCATTTTCTTGCCCCCGTCATTAGCGGGCAGTAAACAGTGTTACAGTCATGGCGGCAGCATTATGAGAGGGGGAGGAGAGAGAAGATATTGAGGGGAGAGAAAGAAGAGATAGAGAGAGACTGACTGTTGTAACGGACAGAGAAGCTGAAAGGTGTGTGTGCTCCCTCCCACCACCCCCTCTCTCTCATCCATCGTCTCCATTATTTTCTCTCTCTCCTCCCCCCGCGTCTCCACCTCCCTCCTTCCTTTATTCTCTCTCTCACCAGCGCCTCCCTGTCTGCTTCCCTACCCAGCCGTGGCACTGCGCTTGCGCTTGGCTGCTTGCCTCTCCCCTCACCTTCTCCACCTCCCCCATTCCGCAACCGCACGAGCAGAGCTCCCTCACCAAGAGGAGAAAAAAAGAGAGAGCCAAGGAGGCGAACCAGGCGGCGGGACAGCGACGCGACGTGCTCGCCATTCTCTCGAGGTACACATCAGATGTTTCTCCTCCTCTCACTTCAACCCGCTCGCTCTTTGTTCCGGGGATTTTCTTCCCTTGCCCCTTGGGGAGTTGGGGAAGTGTTCTTGCGTCGAGAGGTGGTCGCTTTAGCGGTTGTTGGGATCTAGGCGGTCGCAGGAGACCCTGCGGGGTGTTGCAATGCGGTTCGTGTGTTTCCGTTGTGTCGGTGGGGGCTCTGGGGGGGCGACAGCTCGGTGAGATTTCGAGAGATTCGTCCGTGCCAGGGCTTGGATCTACGCTCCGGCCATCTCCAGGCTTCGGTTCGCCGCCCACCAACCGAGCCTGAGAGTCGGCCATTCATTCAAACGCCCTCGACGGCGACCGCGCATCGGTTCAGATCCAGGCGTCCTTTCACCGGCAACTTCGCCTCCCATGCAGTCTTTCTCGTTGTTCTTGTCCCCTCCCTGGACTCGGGTGTACTGCAAGTCCATGTGGATTTTTATTTTATATATAATAGAATCTCTTTTTGTTGGTATGGACGCCATAGCTTTGGAATTTGGACCTCAAATCCTAATCTCCCTGTGGGAATGGGATAGAATGCGTTTTGTTGCGGAATTTTTTTTGTTGCTTGGCGTACTGCTAAAATCGGCTTGGTTTTCCAAAATTTTTGTGAGGTTCAACCAAACCTCTTGCTGACGGATTCTTTTTGCTGCTTGACGTACTACTAATATCGGCTTAATTTTCCAAATTTTTTGTGAGGTTCAACCAAACCTCCTGCTGAGAGATCTTTTTCTGCTCACTTTACTTACCCAGCTGACTGTTTTGCCTTGTTCATATTTGAGTTGGATGCTGAGTGGCATTCCAATCGATATTTGAGGAAGTTAATTATTATGTCGGCAAGTGTGAGTGCGAGTTCTTTGCTGAAACTTTAAGGTTCACCTGAGATCTAACATTGTCGGTGCCAAATTGCTGTACATTTGAGGGCACGCTCTTGGGTAAATCATTTGAAAACATATTTCACTTTGCGTGGGACACGCACTTCTACCCTATGATGCCTTCACCTGTCTCAACTCTTTGTGATTTTTTATAGTATATATTCGTTTGGCTGTGCTGCTGTGGTGAGTGGCCGTATTTCAGGGGGAGGGGAGACAGTCTCCATAAATTCTGCACGTTGTGGGGGGTTTGTCTTTAGCTTGATTTAGGGGGAAATGGCCCATTCCTTTATTCTGGTATAGGATTTAGCAGTACAATGTTTAACTGTCTAGACTTGTAATAGGGCTAAGGTCGCGAAATGTTTCCCTCTGCATGTTTGTTGAGTTACCACTGCGTGGACAAACGTGAGATATTGCCTTGAATCCCTGATTAAATTTGGCTTTCAGAAACTGTGTTCATTTTCTTTTATATTTCTATCTTCTAGATAACGCATAATGACCGTTGATTGCTATATAATTTGTTTCCTGCAATGTGGTGCTGTTGTTTTAGGGAAAATATAAGTTCATACAAAGTAGCTATTAATGGACCTTTTTCTTCTTCCGAGTGCCTCTGCCACAAATAGGATTCCTAAAAAGTATTTGAATTATGCAGCAATAGATGTAAGAAATGTGTGTCTGTTCTGTGAGTTTGTTTTTGGTGTACCATATTTAGATGAGAGGTGGCACAGGTTCCATATCTCTATCTTTCTTGGTATTATTGAGATCAATCTGTGGATTGTTGCCTCATGCTTTTACTATTCGAGAAAAGCTGTCGATTTTATAATGAAAAACCACCATATGGTAGCTGGCGAATTATGACTTGTTAAGCACTTCTAGACCCATCATCTAACATCTTATTGGACATTTCATAATCTGCTTCATTGTTTATGGGATTCCAACCATCCCCTGATTTTCTTTTATCTATATGCTACTGGAAGATGATTTTTTTCATGATCCCATAGTACCAGAAGTTCATCTGACCTAAATTGTTTAATTCAATGTAACTTTCAGGAGCTCATGCAAGGTGTAAGTCTTACTGCAAAGAAGGGCAGCCTCACTTGATTACACTGCACGGGGGTTGAAAACTTGAGATACAGTTGATCTTCTGGTTAAGAGTATGGGTTCAAGGTTTGCATCACATCAGCTGAGCAATGGCCTGTATGTTTCTGGTCGACCTGAGCAGCCTAAGGAGAAGGCCCCAACCATTTGTTCCACTGCGATGCCATATACTGGGGTGACATCAAGAAATCTGGAGAGCTGGGGAAGATGTTTGATCTCCATGTTGAGAAGTCAAGAAAATCTGGTCCTCTAGGAAATGCTCCTTCGAGGAATACTTCATTTGGAGGTGCTGGTTCCAACTCTGGACCGGTCTCCAATGCTGGTGGTCGGTCCAACTACTCTGGTTCTCTTTTCATCTTCAGTTCCTGGTGCTGGTGGATCAGCCAGAGCAAAATCAAACTCGGACCGCTCAATAAGCATGGAGAGCCAACAAAGAGGTCATCTGGTCCCCAGTCTGGAGGAGTGACTCAATGGCACGCCAGAACTCTGGCCCTCTTCCTCCTGTGCTTCCGACAACTGGGCTTATCACATCTGGGCCTATCTCTTCAGGGCCACTTAATTCGCCTGGTGCTCCAAGGAAAGTGTCTGGGCCACTTGATTCTGCTGCGTCGATGAAAATGCGGGCTACTTCATTTGCTCACAATCAAGCTGTTACTAATCTCAACACTGAAGATGGTTACTCAATTCAGGGAAGCTTTCGAAGCCAATACTCTGGGCTGTGATTCTGCTCTTTGTGATGGGTTTCATAGCAGGTGGCTTCATTCTGGGTGCTGTGCACAATGCAATTTTGCTGATAGTTGTTGTGGTGATATTTGGGTTTGTTGCTGCACTTCTTATCTGGAATGCTTGCTGGGGTAGGAGAGGCGCAATTGGGTTTGTTAATCGCTATCCTGATGCTGATCTCAGAACTGCCAAAGATGGACAGTATGTGAAGGTTACAGGGGTATGTACAATGCGTTTTTTTTTTTTGAATCAGTTCTTATGTTCTACCTTGAATCAGTTCATGTGTGGTGTCGTTATTGATTGTATATGTTAATTTTATTTCACTGTCATGAATAATACTAGTCTGAAAGAATGATTATTAAAGTTTTCATTGACATGTGTAAGTGTGTAACACATTCGGCATCAGTCCTCTTAAAATCCTTGAATGTCTATGCCACATTGTTACCTTTTGTTCTCTTCACTAGCACATAATTTAGCAATATTTCACCATACTTTGCATTTTGATTTATTATTCCAGGTCAAAATGAACATGGTGCTCTGTTCTAAATTATAAGTCGTTTTGACTTTTTTGTTACATCCATTTTGCTATGTACTTTGACATCTGTTATGTCTAGATACAAAATGGATGTGTGGAAACATTCACCCATAAAGATACCCTCAAAGCATGCTTCATTTCCAAACAACACTATTTCTCCTATAATTTAGAATTGCAATAATGGGTGTTTGAATTTCACAGGTCGTGACTTGTGGAAATTTCCCCCTCGAATCCTCGTTCCAAAGGGTCCCAAGATGCGTATACACTTCTACTAGCTTGTATGAGTACAGGGGTTGGGATTCCAAAGCTGCCAATACCGAGCATAGGCGTTTTACCTGGGGTTTACGCTCAATGGAGGTGAGTATTTTCATGACTATCTACTTTATACTCTGGGAACACAAAACTGCAGTTGTTGAGCTTTAGCTGAACTTGACCTCTGATGTTTCTCCTGCATCTATGGCAGCGACATGCAGTTGATTTCTACATCTCAGATTTTCAGTCCGGGCTTCGAGCATTGGTGAAAACAGGATATGGTGCACGTGTGGCCCCTTATGTCGATGAATCTGTTATAATTGACATCAATCCAGACAACAAGGATATGTCCCCTGATTTTTTTGAGATGGCTAAGGGGAGAGAAACCTTTCAAGCGATGATCGGACAATGCGCCTAAAAGAAGGGTACTCCTTTTCTCCCTGCTTAGTTTGCAGCTGGAATGCAGGACTATAAACTCTTTTTTTCTTTCTTCTGCCAAAAGATATTAGAGTACAAAATAATATCAGCTAATGGTTACATGCTACTTGATTTCTACCTGTAGATACATCAAGGAAGGTAGCACTGTGAGTGTGATGGGGGTTGTGCAAAGGAATGACAATGTCCTGATGATTGTTCCTCCATCAGAGCCCATCTCAACTGGTTGCCAGTGGGCTAAGTGCGTTCTCCCAACCAACATTGATGGGCTTGTTTTAAGATGCGAAGATACTTCGAACATTGATGTGATACCAGTTTAGCTGGCGGTGGAAGAGTTGCTGAAGAAAGTGCCTGTTAAATATTTGAGTCTTTATTGTTTCATGGAATGCTAGTTGAGAAAAATGTGCAAATGTTGGGTGTGATTATGGCAGGTTGAGGGTGGTTGGTTAAGGAGGCCGTTGGATGTATAGTTTTTTTCATCTTTTAATTGTGTTTTGAGATTTCTTTTTCTTTTTAAATTTTCAGCTCTGAGATCTGAAACTTGTGTAACCAGATGCCTCTTAATCTAAATCTGCGTGGCACTTAGATTGATTTGGTTTTAAAATTAGAAGGTTTCTCCCTTTTGTGCTTTGTGTTAAGGCAATTAGTATTTCAAAGCTAACTACAAATGATAGGACATAAGATGTACATTTCCACTTTCATTATGTTTTGTCATTTTTTTTCCTTTTTAATTTCAACTGAGATGAGAAACTTGTATTCAGGTGCCTTCTTAGTTTGATTCGGTTTTCAAAATCACAACTTGCTGTCTTTTGCCCTATGTGTTAAGGCAAGTAGTGCATTTTCCCGTGTTTGAAAGTAAGTGATACGCTGCAAACAAGTCTTCGATTCTGAACTGCATGATTACATTTCTGAGTTTCCATTGAAGAAACCCAGATCGGTTTGGTGACGTTTGGTTACATCCATCGCAGGCAACGTAACGCGAATGGAAATTTTTTAATTGGAACTTCACGTGAATGGAAGTATGGAACTGATACAGGAGGGCAAATTATTTCGTTCTTTGTTTGGTTGGCCATCGCATGTAGCGAGCGTGATAGGTTGCCGCCGAGAATCGGGCGTGAATGCATAGCTGAAGCCTTGGATCTATTACCGGAGGCCGGAGCAATGGTTTGAATCGTGCATGTAAACAAACATGGTTTGCATGTAAACCAACGTAGTTACGTAACCTGATAACGCGTAAACAAATACGGTCCTAAAAAGGTTGAACCAAACAACACCTTAGATCCAAAGAAGTTCATTTTATTACAGTCGACCAAAGTTACTACTCAATGCCGTTCTAAATATTTTATTTTATTTGAATTTGACATATCCCAACCTATTAGGATTTTGTTTTTTGCGGAATTTGTTAAGAGCTTAGGGACATTTTGTGTGGTCAAAACCTTATCAAGTATTTATTGTTTTTTTAACTGAAAATATGAAACCATCTTCAAAATCACTCCCAACCATGAGAATAAGATAACTTGAACGATTTTAAAATTTTACGGGGTGTTGGCACCGCTCCTATTTTCATAGCTCCACTCCACCACGGTGGAGTTCATGGAGCAGGTGATAGTGTTTGACACACAACTCTGCTCTAGCTCTAGGAATTAGTTGTTTACATGCAAATGGTCCATTACGACCCTAACTTTAATGGAAGCATAACAACTCGAATATGTGTGCCATCAAGAGCACCAATGCAATCTTTGAAATGCGGAAATGCTTACTGGAAATCCATTGAATCTTTCAGACGTGATTGCTTTTGGAAAAATTGAGAAATACTTATGCCCGACATTTTTGGTCTTATTCATGCTTGATAGTTGATACGTAGTAAGGAAATAAAAATAACAGAAAAATTTCTTCAGGAAAAACTGTCGCCTTGTGGGTACACATGAACCACAATGCAGTAATACTACACGATACATTTTTTTTTGAATTGTGCACGATACATTTTTATGAGCCTGTAGGGTAGGCTAGACCTTGCAAATTTGTGCTTTAAGCATTCTTTTTGACGCAGCCAAGGATAACCAGCCTTTAGTCTGTTGAGCGGCAACGGAGGAGTCCCGGTCACGGCATTTTCTCACGACCGGAGTTGGGGAGACGAAGGATTAGGCTGATTAATCTATATCTATACCTACTAATAAAAAGAGAGAAAATTTCAGCCCCACCTCCTTTTTTCACCGGGCTTTTCACCTCCTTTTTCTACCGGGCCTTTTTCTACCCTCGCCATCCATAGTTCAAGGGTTTGTAAGCCAGTGGCCATGATGATCGAAAAGCCGCCCAATCCCATGATGACCGACGGAGGGCCCATGAAGGATATAGCGAGCCCAACAAATACAACAAGTCGTCATGATCAGGGCGGTGCGGGAGATCGAGCCATTTAGTCCCACCTCGAAAAAGGAAAGTAGAGATGCGTGTGGCGGCGAAGTACAAGAGGCTTACTACAAGATGCGGGGGTGGGCTACCAACCTCGAACCATACCCGCCTTGAACCATCTTTGAGCCCGGGCCATTGAAACTTTTTTAGGTTATATTTGAGGCACGTCCAGTTGAAAAACTATTTGCAAAGCTTTGGCCTCAAATTTCCGGAAGAGCACCTCGAGACGAGAACGTTCGCCGTGGTCCGCGGTGGGCTACCTCCGACCTTTCTCACAATCAAAGGAAGAGGACAAAAGGAATTAGAAATAAATAATAGTGTTCCAGATGCAAATATACCAAAGACAAATAAATTAGGGCTTAAACAGTTTACAAAGAATTTAGGGTTCCTTTTCTTATTCTTTTGTACGCATGGACCTATCGTTCGGGATTTGGGGACATTAAGGGCTCTTGGTCGGGTTACGCCGTGAGCCGGGCCGAAGATCATGGCCCGTCCGCACAAAGATAACTTTTTTCTTTTTTTTTTTTCTTTTCTTTTAAATCATTTAAGACTTCTATAAATAATAGAAAATCAAAACAATCAAAAAAATACTAAAACAATCTTGCTATTACAAACTCCTTTTTGACAAGGGCTACACTTTTGTCATGTGTCAAATAATACACAACAACATGATATAAGATACTTATCGGCGTCAAACTTCATAACAAAAACATATTATTAGCCATTGCAGTTTAAATCGATGGTACTGATATCATATTTACATTATCCATCACCCGTTGTAACGCACGGGCACTTTTCCTAGTGAATATGAAAATACAAAATTTCAAAACGTGGTACTCCATGAAAAATATAGAGTTGACCTCTAGCTCTACTTTTTTTCTTAGAGCGGAGGAGTTAGTGGAGCACCCACATGTTTGGCACCACGGAATTTGGAGCGAGCAATAAAAAACGGAGCGGAGCAAATACAAACACCCCATACCAGGAGATGAAATATCAGATTTTTTAGAGCTTGACTAGCAAATTTGCCCGTATGCGTTGCTATGGAAAAAAAAAAAAACCATAATATATTTTTATTTGAGTCGTACCCGTGCGTTGCGATGAAAATTGATACAGTACACTGAAATCAAACTACGCACCGGCATCGTTACTGCTGGGCACAATCTATTTTAATTTGTATTAGCAGTTTAGCACACATATTGAGTAATAGTGACATCGATCGAGGATTGCACTGATATACATGTACAATTTATAGATAACAAACTACTCATGATTTTAGTTTGAGTTTTATGACTTGATTGGTGGAATCATTGATTGATCTCGTTTCTAATGAAAAATAGTTTTTATTAAAAACTCAAACTATCATGATCAACTTATTGGAAGGGTCAAGATTGAAATACCATAATAATATTAATTTTATCATCTGTTTTTATGTTTATATAGAGAATAGGGGATATGTATAAATATGAAAAGAAAAAGCAAAAATGCCGGCAAAAAAAAAAAATACCAAAAAAAAAAATCGCAGAAAAAAAAAAAAAAGAGAAGGGAAACCAAAAGGAAGGAACGGACAGTTCTGAACCATCCTCGCATATCCCCACTCCCGCATCGCTAGGGGCTCGGCATCGCCGCCGCCGCCGGCCTCCTCTGTCCCTCCCGAAGCAGTCTCAGAGGGAGCCCCCAGCGCCATCCTCCTCCACTTCCAGTGCCCAATGTCGGCCTCGCCCAACCCCTCATCGAGCCTCCTCCTCCGCTCCTCCGGTGTCGGCATCCACGCCAGCCTCCTTAGATGAGGAGAAAATCATGGGAAAACTTTTTCTGCCGATCTCATCCAGATCTTGCACTAGGCCAGCCAACCAGCCCAGTTGGCCTCCTTCAAACTGGGCCATCTAAATCCTGGCCCAAATTTTTCTGTTGCACAAAAGTGCCTCTTCGATTCTGCTTAAAAAAAAAGTGCCCCTTCGATCCTCTACCCCACCGCCGCCCGCCGGCCATGGCGTCGAAGGTACGGTTCAGCCTCCTGGTGGCGATGTTCCAGGCCATGTCGAGCGACAAGAGTTCGGCGAAGAAGCGCAGCCGCCTGCGCGCGTTCCTCGACCGCGCCTACGTGCCCAAGGGCGGTAGGGATGACTTTTTCAGTGCGCTCCGCCTCGTACTCCCGGGGCTGGACCGCGAGCGCGGCACCTACGGGCTCAAGGAGGCGGCCCTCGCCGCCGTGCTTGTCGACGCCCTTGGCATCGCCAAGGACTCTACCGACGCCGTCCGGCTCACCAACTGGCGCCGCGGCGGGGGTTTCCGCAACGCAGGCAACTTCGGGCTCGTGGCCGCTGAGGTATTGTATGCTTGTAGTCCCCAACCTCAGATTCTCTTTAATTAAGCCTTGCTATCTCTCCCTTGTCAAACAACATTATCAACTTAGTATTAGTTCAGCTTAGCTCGGTCGGTTTCAACGCAGTATGTGTATCAATTCGGCAAACAACATAAGTTCAGGCCACTGAGTATTAATTCAGTTGCTAATTTGAGTTGTGTCCTTGGCACTTTGTCTCAACACGTCCTTATGGTGTGATTGGATGGGTTTAATATGCAATTCAAAAGTTTGGTTCAGTTCAAAACGATTATATGTACATTGCTTGATTAATGTGCCATCCTAGTTGTTGTGGTTCGCCAGCAACTACTTGCCTAAGTTATGTACTGGTTGCCACCCAGGTCCTGCAACGGAGGCAAGGTTTAACTTCTGGTGGATTGACGATAAAGGAGATCAACGATGCACTTGATCGCCTAGCTGCAACTGAGAACAGGTAGCTAAGGCAGCTATTTGAATTTGTGTATGACAGAGCTGTCAGAACTTCTTTTTCATTCTTGACAGGTCTGAGAAGGCCTCGATACTTTCTAATCTGATCAACAAAACCAATGCTGCTGAAATGAAGTGGCTTCTGATGATTATTCTTAAAGGTGTGATACCTGTGCCTATTCCTTATTTGCTGAGCTTTTATGCTTTTGCTGCAATTGCATTGTTTTTATTTGCTTGTGTTTTTGGCATGCTTTGTTGTAGATTTGAAATTGGGGTAAGTGAGAAGAGCATATTCGAAGAATTCCATCCTGATGCCCAAGACTTGTTCAATGTCACCTGTGACTTGAAATTTGTCTGTGAGAAGCTCAACGATCGAAGCCAGAGGCATAAACGCCAGGTGACAGCTCTGAGCTCTTTTTATTGTGCAATTTGAGCTTTTACTTCCCACAACTTGACTCTTCATGTGCAACATTGCAACCCTTGAAAAATTTGATGTTGCCAAAAGCTTTTCTCACTCACTGTCTTTTGTGTGCATGTTTTCTTGGTTGGGTTGGGCATTTGCATTTATAGAAGCATTTACCACTCATAGAAAACACAGTGGTTTCATAACATTTTCTAATGACCCCTGTGACAGGGCTTCTCTACAGTTTTGAGAACCGTTGGGCTTAACATGACACTATGGGACCTATAGATTTAGCATTTTTTTTTTTTCTTTGTAACATGATAAAGTATATACAGGTCTAATAGAAGCATGCCCCCCCCCCTCTATCATGGGCCCTAGGCCCAGAGTTGATCCTGCCATGTTATTATGCTCTATACCAGTTGTGGTACTCATAGATATGATTTATTTTTTTTTATCTTGGGGATTCCATGTTTATACCTTTATGCTGTTTGACCAGGATATAGAAATTGGGAAGGCTGTCAGGCCTCAGTTAGCTATGAGAGTCCGTGATGCTTCAGCTGCCTGGAAGAAGGTGCCTGCCCACCCACCAGTTTCCTTCTGAAGATAGAGTCATTTCTAAGTGAAAGGCTGCTTTACACTTGTTCTACATTGCTTGAATTTGCTTGGTCATCATACCCCTCCCTTTTTCCAGCTTCATGGAAAACAAGTGGTTGCTGAGTGCAAATTGATGGTGACCGTATTCAAATCCACAAAAATGGGGAAGAGATTCATTTCTTCTCTAGGTAACTGAATTGGTTGCTACTACATATTTACTTCTCGCATACTTTTCTTGAACTACTGGTTTCATTTTTTGTTTGTCAATCCTTTTTTTTATTTGCAACTGTTCATCAGTCCGGATAGCTTCTGCTTGTTTCACTAACTTCATACATGTATATCAGGAGCTTTCTTGATCACTCTGAATACGCACCTGGGATGTCAAAGATTATTAAAGAAAATATCCTAGTTGACAGGTAAACTTTTTTTTTTTTCTGGCGAAAAATCACAAAGAGTGTTTGTACTTCTAGTGGGGGCGAAAAAATCACAAAAGAGTGTTTGTACTTATAGCGCCAATTTACTTGCATATCGCAACATTCAGCAGTACCCTAGCATTTTTCTTTTACTTGCATAACTATAGCTTATGTGTTTTAAGACTTAAGATTTACTTCATACTTTCCATGGAAGAATATCTATCACATCAATCTTGTTTGTCAAAGGAAAAACTTAAGGTATGATCTCCCATATGGCTGTAGGTAGCTAGTTCTAGATGCTTTTGAGGTATTTAACTTGTTATGAGCTTATAAGAATACCTGACATTGGATATCTGTTGGTTCTTTTTGTAGTCCTTTTACTGTGCAAACTTCCTTGGAACTCACTCTTTGATTCTAATTGTTATTAATAATGCAGATGTATATTGGATGGAGAAATGCTTGTCTGGGACACTGTACTTAACCGTTTTGCTGAATTTGGTTCAAACCAGGAAATAGGTTTTTGGATATATTCCATTGAAAATCAGAAAATTTTACTTCTCCAGGATGTTTTTATAGTGGATTAATTTTATTATTTTTGCAGCTAAGGCTGCAAGGGAGGGATTGAGACTGATCGACAGGTGGTTTTCACAAAACTTGTTTTTTGTTTTGGAGTGATCCTTCTACAAAATCTCGTATCTAACTTAATTTACTATGTGCTTGCAGTTGTGCTGTATCCTTCATTTCTTTTACGACTTCTTGCACTCTTACTTTTTCTCTTGATATTCTTAGCTATTCCTTTTTTTAAGGAAGACTCTTAGCTGCATGTTTGGTAATAAGATATGCATCTGTTTGAATTTCCATTTTCTGTTTGTTTTAGTATCTGGATGTGCTGGAACTGTTTCCTGGTATATGTTGGCCTAGGTTTAATGTTTCCTCTCAAATTTTCATATGTTTTTTGTTTTCTTGTTTGTCAACATTTTTCTTGACACTAGCAATGCATAGATGTCGCTTTTGACATCCTTTATGCTGGAGACACCAGTGTTATCCACCAAAGTTTGACGGAGCGGCATCAAATTCTGCAGAAGGTTGTGAAACCTTTAAAGGGTCGTCTTGAGATTTTGATCCCAACAGGTGGTTTAAATGTCCGTCGCCCTTCAGGTAGCTGATGACAATTTTACAATTCTATTCTTATTTTCTCATGGATGCATTTGAATTCACCCACTTCCAAAATAGATGACATTGTACAATGGATTCCAGTAGCTTGATCTAGTATGCTGGTACGAAGTTCTTTTGCTGCATTTTTAATTTTGTTTGGAAGAGTCAAAACTGTAATGTTCATATTATCTATCTGTTGTAAACCCATTAATATGCAATACTGAACTTATTCGCGGTCTGCAGATGAACCGTGCTGGTCGATTATTGCACATAATCTTGAAGATGTTGATAAATTCTTCAAAGAGACTATCGAGAACAGGTTTCTTTGTACCTTCTTTGATAATCGGCTTAGCAACTTTTTTACGTTAAACAACCATTTAGTTTCAATCTTATGATTCTTCAATTCATTAATTGTGGTTAGAGATGAGGGCATTATACTCAAGGACCTTGATTCCAAATGGGAACCTGGTGATCGAAATGGAAAGTGGCTTAAACTAAAGCCTGATTATATACACGCAGGTGCTGATCTGGATGTTATTATTATAGGTAAGCATCTTTTTCCATATGTGAAGAACAAATGATGAACTTTTTCAAACTATTGATTGAGGGTATGTTGACTCCTTCATTGTTAGGGGATACTATGGATCTGGAAGTCGAGGAGGAGAGGTGCACTAGATTTTTTTTTTTTTGAAATATATATATTCACTTGGCTTACTGTTCTAGTTTTAGCATTAGGGTTACCTGGGTGTGATTGCATAGTCTTGTACGGTTCCTATATAATCATCAAAGGACAAAGAAATCATTTTCTTTAATGTCAAAACTCGCTCTAAGCTTTATTCTTTTCAAGCTATTGAAATGTAAAAACTGCTGATCATTGTTCTTAACTGATTTATAGGTTGCACAGTTTCTAGTTGGCCTTGCAGTCCCTTCAGATGATAATAGTTACCCCAAAAGGTAACCAGAATTTGTTCACCCATTGTGTATATTTCGTAGAGGCAATTGTAGATGAAGATCACAATAAAAAGCAAAAATGTGGTCATCCTAAAAACTCGACCATGGGAAGAAGATGCTCCCTGGCTTTGCATTAAAGATCCTGTGGGTTCCAGCCCTGTTAAGCGTCCTCTCAAGCCTCAGTTTGAGTCTCTACCAACTGAGCTATTGCTTGACAAAACATAGAAAACATATTCCCATTTTATTTATTGACGATGTTTCTTGTTATCATACATGTCTAATGAGGTTATATGCATTTCATACCTGTGCTTGGCAAACCATAGAAAACACATTCCCATTTTATTTATTGACGTGATGTTTCTTGTTATCATACATGTCTATTGAGTTTTATATGGTAAGAATTTTGTTGTCATTCCATGGTGTTCCTTTTTCCCACAACCGGCGAGCCCAAATTTCATTACCAAGGCAATGAGACATCATGGTTTAACCATCTTCTCTGATGCTTCTTGTTTTCTGTCCTTGTGTACTCTTTTCAAGGTTTCTTTCATTCTGCCGTGTTGGTAGTGGCCTCTCTGTTGAAGAGCGTGATGCTCTTGTCACCAAACTGAAGCCTTATTTCAGGTATTCAGCTTTGAATTATTATGTTTCGTATCTATTAGTTCAGTATTTTTTTTGTAAGTATGTTTCCTTGAAGCTTAACAACCTATTTATTATACTTAAAAGCACTAAAGTTCCTTCTCAATCTGTCATATTGTGCTATTTTTGAATCAGGAAAAATGAGTACCCCAAAAAACCACCAAAATTTTATGAAGTTACAAATAACTCAAAGGAGAGGCCAGATGTTTGGATCGAGAGCCCTGATAAGTAAGCCTTTTTAATTCTTTGATTGAGTCAACCATTTTCTTAGATACAGGAAGCACGTGATATGCTAATTCACCAATTACATTTTCAGGTCAGTCATAATATCTGTAACAAGTGACATTCGTACAATCAAGTCTGAGGTATTCGATTTAAAGAATCAAACATTATGTACTGCAGTTCAGTCTTTAAAAGCATTATGCTTGGGACTGATTTCTCTTGTGCAATCAGCTGGTGTATTTTCGCTTCTAGCTTTGAAGAACTTTCAACCTTTTGCAGGTATTTGCTGCTCCATACTGTTTGAGGTTCCCCGTATTCAGAGAGTGAGATATGACAAGCCATGGCATGAGTGCCTTGATGTGCAGGGTAATTTGTTTTGCTTATGGTTAATATTTTGTGTTTCTAAACTTAGTTCTTCTATTTAGTAGCTTACAATAAGCTACATCCCTCCTGACGCCTTAAATCTAGATTGTATCTCAAGGATGAATTCTCTATAACATGCTGATCATTGCAGCCTTTGTGGACATTGTGCATTCAAGTAATGGTACAACACAAAGGGTGGCAGATGATGATATCCTGAAGAATGATGACACAAAACGCTCAAAAACAAACAAAAAAGTGGAGAAGAAGAAGTGTGTCTCACTCATCCCTTCACATCTCATGAAGACTGATGTATCAGGTCTCAAGGGAGAAACCCAGATATTTGCCAACATGATTGTCTGTATCCTTTACTGTGTTATTCTTTTGCTAGCTACACTTATTTTTACAAGACAAAGGCCAGAAAATTGCGTAAAGTAGGAGATTATTCCTTATCTTACTTAGATTTTGTCAACATTCCATCATCATATAATCTTGAATATTTTCATAAACTGGTTGTTGAAAATGGGGGATCTTTCTCCATGAATCTGAGTGACTCTGTTACACACTGCATAGCTGCGGAGAAGAAAGGTATTTACCTTTGTTTTAGGAGTCCCTTTTTCTTTGATAATGGGATATTGAATACATATAAATTGAAATCTATTTGCATCTTAACTTTCAGGTATCAAATATCAGGCAGCTTTGCGGCAGGGAAGGATCATTCACTATGAGTGGATATTAGACTGTTGCAAGGAAAAACAACTTCTTCATTTGCAACCTAGGTTTGACCCTTTGACTTGACCCACATTTACCTCATAATTTATTAAGCAAAATATTCTAATGCAATTATCATTGTACAGGTATATACTATTTCTTGCTGATTTTGCCAGGCACAAATTTCCTGAAGAGATTGATTCATATGCTGACTATTACTACTGGGACATTGAAATTGCTGACCTCAAGCAGGTACAGTATTTGGTTCTGTCTGCAGTATGTTCTTTTATCACTTCAAAAATAGAATAATACTTTATTGCATAGGACATAACAATAATTCAAAATTGAAGATGTACCACTATGGTGGCCTGAATTAGTGTAACTAAGTAACCATGCAATCAGCCAGTTAGTAGAAGCTGCATATGTTACAACATTGAACACTAATTATTTTTTACTTTATAAGCTATATTATATTTTATGAAAGGTCTTGGTGAGTGCCAAAGGTCACAACTGACCATTATAGGGGCTTTATAGCTTGTGTGCGATATGTTTGTGTCTATTTATTTTTTGAATGTGACATGCATATATATATATATATTTTTTTTTTGAAGCCTCTCATCTAAGTACAGTTGTAATATCTGTTCAAGCACACACGCACACACCCCGCGACACACCACACTCACACCACACGTGCACCACCAGACCTACAACTATACGCAGAGTAGAAACCACGCCCTTCCGATATCACTGAAACCATCGTGAGCTTCATAGGCAACGGAAACGCCGCACTCCCTTTGTGGCACCCGCGGATAGGAGGCTGTAGAATTTATTCTGGGAACTGCAATCCCGTGTGAGAGACGCGATGTCCGATTCCAGGAATTGAACTTGCGCCGCCTGCGTGGCCACTGCCGCCGCTAGCCACTCGAGTTGAGGTTTGGTCTCGAATGTGGCATGTATATATGTAATTAGGTTTGAACTGATGGGGTCCATGTGTTATTTCTTCTTAATTTAATGTTTCACAGCTCTCCTATGTATCTGAGAAAAAAATATATTTTGTGAAAAAAAATTCTCACAGGACAGAACTATCGAAATGCGGCATCTTCTAGATAGAGGTAAAAAAATCATGTTTGGGGCATCCTCACTAGGGTTGCAATTTGCTGCCCATAAGGTCCCTACGAATCCTCTGTAGTTTCATTGTTAGTACTACTATTCCAAAATATGGTTACATTTTGGAAAACTATTGCTAATAATTGAACTGAAGAGGTCGCGGAGATATAGGGGGGGCACGATTTGCACCTCTATCCCCATACATAGACCTTATAGGAATAAAAAATTTCACCTCTTCCTGATATGATCCATCTGAAACTGGTCAATGTTGGGTTTGTTTGGTAGCATCTATGGGTTGTTATATGATACTTTTCCACAGCCTTCTGTTGTTTGCAACTTTTCCCTGGCATGTGGCATCTTAAGTTTGTTATTATTTTATCACAGTGGATTTTTGTGCTTAGAAGCATGTGTTTGGTATAGAATGGCGATGTAAAAGAGATTTTGCTGACTGTACTTGAAATTTTGACCTCTTTTTGGGCATTCTACAAGGACAGATTCACAATGAACCATATTTTTATACTTGCAATTTTTCATGCACAGATTTTCAGTAACATCGACAAAGTTACTGGTGATTCAAACATGGTTAATCAGTACAAAAAGAAGCATTGCATAGACGAGAGATTCTGTTTCTTCCAGGGCTGCTGTGTCTACTTGCATACTCCACCCTTAGTGTAAGTTTCATTTACTGTGAAGTAGTGTCATATTTCACATGATACATCTCCTCATTTGTTTTTGCACTTTTTTTTTTTTTTTTCCTGGAGGAATGCGGACTACAATGTAATATCTGATCTTGCGCTGAAGAGGGTGAAGCAGGATCTAACAATGCATGGTGGTAAGGTCTGCAGCAGCATTGCTCCAGCTACTCATTTGGTTGTAGTTTCGGGTTTTACAGGCCTATAACTTTGATAACCTGTACAAGAGGTACTGATTTATTGCTTTAGCTTTGCTTTGTGACTTTTGCAAGAGAAGGGTAAATGGAAACATTTGTGGTAATCCATTTGCTGTTTATGCAGCTTCCCTCCTGCTGAAAGACGTTATCTTCATGACAAACGATTACATGTTGTCAGTAACAAGTGGTTGGAAGATTCAGTGGAGAAACAAATGAAGCTCTCTGAGACTGTGTACAGCCTTAAACCGGATACACTAGAAGAAATAGAAATTGAAAGGAGGTAACTGGTGATTGCCCGTGATAATGACACTTAATATTGAAATATTTACATTTGATTGTTGTCAACCTTCTATCTGTTTCTAATTTGTTTCAGTGAGGAAAATGTTCAGCCTCCGGATCATAAGCTTGGGGAACACAAGGAGGTTGAAAGATCTCATGCACAAAATGTACCAAGGAAAAGGAGCAGGCCAACCGGTAGTTCAAGAACTGCAAGGGCTGCTCCTAGACCAGTCCGGAGAATAAGGCCTAGAAGAGGAAACCAGAAAGTAGAAATTAGTGATGATGTTGAATCTGAAGAAAGTGCCCCCAGTGAACGTCAAGATGATCAAAATTTGGACACAGATGACACCTCTAAGGTCGAAGAAGGTACTGCCAACAAAAAGAAAGGACTCCCTCCACCTGCTTCAAAACCAGCCCAGAGAACAAGGGCTACAAGAGGAAATCAGCATACAAAGATAGATGACGGTGGATCTGAAGAAAGTGGACATTGTGAAACAGGTCAAGATGATCAGAAGTTGGACACAGATTACATCTCTAAGATGGAAGTAGATATCAGCGATAAAGACTATGGACCACCGCCTGGTGCTCAGCTTTTCACATTGGGGAGCAAGAGGCCAAAGGTGTCAAATCGAACACTGTGGAGGAGAAACCAGACAGTCCTTTCCTAAGAACAACCGCTGCTGAAGCGATGAGTAGTGCACCTGGTGAGAAGATAGAGCAAATGGCTGATCCGTTGCACGCCATGCTTCTGGATATGCTACCACCCTGGGCAAGAAAGGGACAGAATATACAAGTAGGGGCGCCCTTGGCGAATGTTGAGAAGGATCCACCTGCGGTAGGAAGTTCCACATCCAATTCTGAGATTCTGGCACCAGATGCTGGACCATCTGGGGTTCCAGCCCCAGCTCCAGCCCCAGACCCTAATGCAGCTCCTCCTCCAAAGAAGAAAAAGGTGAGTTACAAAGATGTCGCTAGTGAACTTCTGAAAGATTGGTGAGAGAGCTTGGTCAGTGGTGGTGTGTACGTTTTACCCCTAGTCGCTATCTTGTAAATAGTACCAACGCCATGTAAGTATGTATAAGTAACCATATTTGTAGAATTGTAGGGTCACCTTGGCTGTTTGTCGTTAAGAAGTTCACTTGATTTGCTTGTTGATGAGAATTGACTGTTAAGCCTAGCAACACTGATGTTGAGTTGGAGCAATGTATGCGGAATGCAAGTATTTTACACATATAAAGTGGAAATGGAAGCATGTGGTCTGATCTGCAATTAGTTTTGGATCTTGCAGCCAATGTTGTTGCTTTTGCTGTATACTCTCCGTCCCTAAATAAGTGTCATTTACGCTTCCAAGAAAATTTTTGAGTAATTTTATATTAAAAAATATTAATATCTATGCTATATAGTTAGTATCATTGGAAGGATATTTGAATCTAGTTTTTTAACAAAATTATTTGAAAACATAAATGTTACACTATTTTTACAAACTAATTTTAAATTTATATGGTGGAAACTGTAATAACTATTACACTTATCTGTTTTTGGGACCAAGGATATATACACAAGATCAGGTTTTTCGAAGCCGAGAAATAGGATGTGAGAGTGCCCCGGCGGCGTCGTTGCACGGCTGATGGATGTGAGTGCCCTACTGGGGGCTTGCGCTGCGGTTCCCCCGTACGTGCGATGCGGGGTCGCGGTACCGGTACGTGTGCGGTTGGCGCGGTGTCGTGTGGTCATGCCGTGCATTGCACTGTGCCGTGCCGGAAGGAGTCGGTTCACCACCAAACCAGCGTGTGGTCGGCCACGGAGATATGGGTGCTGGTTAGGAGAAGGCGAGGAGAGCAGGTGGACGTACGTTTGACTGGTCTTTGGTCTGCCACTGGATCACTGTTCTTTCCGCTTGTCGGACCATTCACTGCCGATCAGGTGGCACTCGCTTGCCTGTGCAAGTCGTTGATTCGACATTTGGACCACCCACCAGTCCAGTCCGCAGAGGTAGGAGGAGTACCGTTCGGTGCGGTGCGAACCGACCGATCCGTCCTATCCCATCATCCGACACAACATGTCATGCCCAATACGGCCCGCTGGGCTGTCATCTCTGGCCACGTCGGGAGCCTCAGGCTTGCCGACAGGTAACCCGGCTTCCAGCGGCCGATAAGTATATACGTATTTACAATTCTTTGTATAGATATGCTTGTAATTATTATTAATTAAAAATACTATTAAAAATCACTATAAATTCCTATCTCACGCGGCTACCAGTACATGGACACAGCGCGGGCCAAGCCAACTTGCGGCATCTCGCGTTGGGCAGAGAATTTCGGCCACCGGGCACTACAATGGGGGTGCGGCAGCTTCTTCTTTTTTTTTGACCGGTGCGGCACCACTTTGTTGCTTGCTTTTGGTTCTCTTGACACTTGAGCCCGAACTCGACCCGAGATCCGTCCAAACGCAAAACCACACGGCGATGTGTTCCATCCAACAACCTCGTTGCACCTGAACCTTCTTACCGCATGGGACAAGCTCGTTGCATTCCTAAACCCAAGAAGTGTCCATCATTATCAAAGCGTTACTAGAGCAACAATAAAATATTAGGCCTGTTTTAACTGGTTTTTATAGATTTTTTTTTTTATTTAACGTTGCCACATACTCCCTTCATATTCATTAAAAAAACGTTTAGGACAAATGTATTACCACGGTTTTAAGAAACGACTTAGCCATTTTATTTTTTTTAAAAAAATATTTATGAAAAATTTATATGTATACTTTTATGAAAATATTTTTCAAGACAAATATTTTTATATAATTTTCACATTTGCAAACTCAACAACTAAAAAATTATTGATGATTTATATTCCCAACGTTTGACCTAAACCTTGTCCAAAACGACATATATTTTATGAGTACGGAGGGAGTAAGAGTTTATCACATGATAACATTTTTTAAATGAAAAAGAGAGGAAAAATACCATCAATTTATTACCAATTCTAGATGAGTTATAGACTTATAAATGCATATGCATCCATGTTTCATTGCAGTTTTACATTATTATAAGTGAGTTGCTCTATCTCTTTTAAAAAATAACCAACATTTGTTATTAACGTGGTAGACCCTTGGATCATCATCCAATGGAGGGATCTGTCATCAATAATCAGACGCACAAAGTGTTAGCTAGCGAAGACAAAGGTTGAACAATTTTACCACAACAGATAAGAGATAATTAATAATTTTTTTTCTAGAAAAACAAGGACAAAAAGAGGGTGGCCCCTAGCACAAAGGACAAGGTATAGTTTGAACAATTTTACCCAGAAGAAAATAAGAGACAATAAACCACTTTTTCAATGGAAAAACAAGGACAAAACATGGTGATGTCCTAGCACAAATCATAAGATACAAATTTAAACAATTTTACCACGCCGGGCGACATATCTTGACACATATCGATAGAGAAGTACACGCCGAAGATGGAGTTGACAAATTTCTTTTAACATAGGCGTAGGAAAGGTGTTATTATAAATGACGCTATGAAGTTCTCCTGGGAGTTAAACATGCGCAAAACCATTAACATTTTTCTCCGTTAAAAGAATATAACCACTGGTACCTTCACTGTTTTTTTAAAAAAGAACAAGGAAAAATAATTTATTACTAGTGTGCTTGTTACTGACAAGGTTCAACCGGATATTTACAGGTAGGCCCTCCTGCTGATGACCACGGCCGAAACAGAAGCACACATACACATTCGACGCGGGGACGACGCCCGAGCGCACGCGCGAATCGCCGTGGACCTCGCCGGAGGCGGCGACGAGCTCGGATACCGGAGATCTAGTCGCCGGAGGCGGCGGTACCGATGGCTCGGCGGTCGTCTTTCCTCGTCGTCGGGGTCTGGCGGTACCTGAACCCGGCGTACTACCTCAAACGGCCCAGCGGCTGGCGGCCCTTCTTCATCTTCGTCGCGGCCACCTTCGCCTTCTGGGACCGCCAGTCGCTCGTCAGCGAGTACGAGGTGCGCACCCCCCCCACCACCCCCCCCCCGCGGGAGCTTCCCTGATCCGGGCTGGATAGTTTAGTGACCGGGATCTGATTAGCTCCTGTCGCGCCTTAGCTCTGCGTGTCGATTTGTCGCCAGGCTGATTTGTAGCTGGATCTGGTATGCGGGGAACATGTGGCTATCCGTGGATCTTACTTCGTCAGTTTAAGGAGTAGAAATGGTCGAGGGTAGTCTGTTGTGTTTGTGTAGTGGGAGGTTATCATGTTCAGGATTTAAATGCCTATTTAAGAATTTGATTCGGATACCGTAAGCGTAAGTTGTGACTCAGTCAGCTCCTTGCAAACAGAGATGGAATTAATGGTGAGATGATATACGGTACAGCACTAAAACTCTATACTTATGTAACTGTAAGTTCGTTTAGCTTGGGCTTTGACTGTAATTTGGCGATGAGGCGGTCTCCTCTAATTAGCAGGAAATGTACAGATGTACTGAAAATTTTGATAACCTTCAGTGTCTCCCGAGTTTTATGGTAAAGGTGGAGAGTGTGAAACATTTCCTTGCATGTTATGGCTTATGGAATTATAATGGGTGTAGAGAAGTGTAGATTCTGAGTTTGATTCACTGGGCCACTGCCATTGTGAAACTTGTATATCTTATTACTACTTTGCTACCTTCCTTTGTTTTTCTTGTCTTAGATTTATGAGATACATTAATCTTTATTGGTTTTGTAACTTTGATCAAATGGAGTATGGACCTGATTTGCTTATTTGTTCTGATTGGGAAATGCTGATATGTACATGGGCACACCCCCTTTGCTTCCTTTTATATCAAGATAGTCCTTAGTCGCTATTGAATCTGATGTGTATACTTGGAGTTATCCTGCTTGTTTCTGATATTAGCTTCTTCTCCCCAATTTTCAGTCTGACATTTCCCGATTACAAGATGAGATAAATCGTTGCATGACCAGGTAAATACAATCAAACTTTTCTTTGAAATAACCCCTTTATTCCAGAATCTGTTTCCCTTGAAAAAACTATTAATAACTCAATTGTTCTGATGTCTTTTCAACAGCTAAGGAATGCTGGAGTTAATCTGGATGAAAATCCAGTAATAAGCAACAAGAATTCTAGAAAAGATCTTGTAGAAATTGATCCTGTCAATAATGAAAGGCGGAAAAAAGTTAAAGATGCAATGCTCCATGCTTGGAATTCTTATGTGAAGTATGCCTGGGGAATGGATGAGCTTCAGGTTTGTTTACTCAATAGTAATTCTGATCTGAAGTTGGTTTCACATTTCCTAACTGATTCTAGATCTGAAATGCCTTCTGTCTTTTGCTTTGCTCACCTCAATTCCCAGCCACAATCGAAGAATGGTATCAATAGCTTTGGTGGTCTCGAGCAACCCTTGTTGACTCACTTGATACACTGTACATAATGGGCCTGAAAGATGAATTTCAGAAAGCTAGAGAGTGAGTTTTATTTGTCTCCATCATGTAGTCCTTTTATTCCCTTGTTCTTTCCTTAGGCTAGAAAAATTGAGTTAGCAGTCTACTTGTAGTAATATTCAGTCCAATAGATTAGACCCAGTTGTCTTTGTATTTTTATCCTAAATTTAGAAAGCAGTACTTGTGTTCAAAAATAAAAAATAAAAAGAAAGCAGTACTATTGGGGGCACTTGCATGCAAAATCCATGATTGTGTCTCCTTGAACCCCTCATTACAGAGGATTTTAGAATCTCTTATTTGCTTCACTTTTCTTCATTGTTCTATCATTCTATCATTTTCATCTGTTCCATATGATAAATGACATTTATTTTACATGCTTATATATTACTATTTTTGCATGGTAATACTCCTTGAAATTATTTCAGTGCTTTATTCTGATTTTATGCTGTACACACAATCTGACTAATGCTTGTGTCATGTAACAGCTGGGTGGCGGAGTCATTAGACTTTGACAAGGATTATGATGCGAAAGTGTTTTGAAACGACCATAAGGTTGCATTATAAGGTTTACCTTTATTATAGTATTTATTTATCTCCTCGTCTTAGTTTGTTCCTTGCAGATATTTGACTGCAAAGGGCAATGCTATCTGGATACACCATCATTATGAATTTATGATCCCTATAGAAAACATACCTACAGCTGGTTTTTCTAATATTTATTTTATTTTGTTTGTTTATTTTCAGGGTTGTTGGAGGTCTGCTTAGTGCATACGATCTATCTGGTGATAAAGTATTTCTTGATAAGGCTAAAGATATTGCAGATCGACTATTACCTGCTTGGGATACAACATCTGGCATCCCCTATAATAGAATAAACCTAGCTCATGGACGAGCCCATAATCCTGGATGGACCAATGTGAGTCACTGGTATTCTATATTTCCACTGAGTAGCACTTGTATTTCCCTTCTTAAACATACTTTCACAAGTGTACTGATAGTAACCTTACTCAAATCATCCCATGCCGCTTTTTGTCTTTCAAACATTCATTATTCGTTCACTTTGTAATTTGAGGCTTTGATTTGCATCCCATCACATAGAACTGATAACTGTACTACTTATGATTGCTAACTATTTTTAAAACATTTTCCACCTGATTATTTTCTTTCTAATTCAGAAAACAAAGAATAAATTCCATATGATTTGATCTTTTGCAGGGTGATAGTATCCTTGCAGATTCTGGTACGGAGCAACTTGAATTCATAGCTCTGTCACAGAGGACTGGGGATCCCAAATACCAGCAGAAGGTGTTGCTACTTTTCACTCATATTTTGAGATGTCCCTCCTGTTCTATGCTATTAGATGAGCAAATTTAGTGGGAAACCTCTTTGTGAAACATAGGTGTTATTCTTGTACTGTAGCTTTTCCTTTCTTCCATACTTGTTTTTGAGGGTGAGAGAGCTGAATGTTTTTGTGTTGAATGATGAATTCCATTTGATGCAACCAATTTTGGTGATGTCTACCTGTTTTAATCACTTCTTACGTATATCAAATCATTATTGAAGGATTAATTTTTATGTGAGCTGAAACATGCAGAGTTATTTTATTATGGAAAACTCTGAAGAATGTAGCTACTCATTGTGATAGTGTTTAAATGAAACATGTGAATCTTGATCCAAATGCATGAAATTTTTAAAGTTGGTTAAGGTTGGTAGAATGTCTTGTCAATGCCTGGCAATATGCATTAGGCTGCTAGTTTTGCTAGTAAAATGCCCAAATCCTTTCTTGTTGTCTTTCTTGGTTCAGTTGTTCTTAATGTTGAGCTCTTATTTGAGTTGCTACAACCTAATTTTAGGCGGAGAACGTCATCACACAGCTTCAGAAGATATATCCCAATGATGGTTTGCTTCCTATTTACATAAATCCTCATTCTGGGACAGCATCATATTCAACTATCACATTTGGTGCTATGGGAGATAGGTAATGCCATTGTCTTCTGACCAAATATTTTCTTCCTGTAATTTTGGCACTTAGCTCTGTGGTAGATTTGTGCTCTCCTATTGGATCATTGCTAAGCTTTGTGCTGTGGTTCCTATTCTCTCCAGAAAATTTTGAAAAAAAAAAACTAACTGTCATTTTCTGTTTCAGCTTCTACGAATATTTGCTCAAGGTCTGGATCCAGGGGAATAAAAATGAGCATGTAAAACACTACAGGTTTGGGACTATTGTCAGCCTTGTTTTCACAATGTTAAGTAGCTATTGCAGTTTATTCAATTCAACATGGATACAATTCCATTCATGTTTTTCAATTCAGGCAAATGTGGGAGACATCAATGGAAGGTCTATTAAGTTTAACCAAGAAAACTACTCCATCTAATTACTACTACATTTGTGAAAAGAATGGCGGCTCATTGTCAGACAAGGTAATGTAAACCCATTCAGTTGGTTGTTCAATTTTGTTGGCAGGCTGCTTGCTGAAGCTTATCCCCCATTCTCCTCTAAAGTTCTGACAAGTTCTTCCTGTGACTAACACAGATGGATGAACTTGCTTGCTTTGCTCCTGGTATGCTGGCATTAGGAGCCTCTGGTTATGGGCCAGAAAAATCCGAGGAAATTATGAATCTTGCAAAAGAGGTAAGTCCTTGTGGTAATCCTCCTTTCTATCGAAGATTTCAACTCTTTGCTTGATGCACTTGAGAATGAATATGATTTGCTTTCTGTTTGCTGGTATGACCTTTTCCCCCTTCCATTCATGTCATAGCTTGCTAGGACCTGCTATAATTTCTACCAAACCACTCCCACGAAGCTAGCTGGAGAAAATTATTTTTCCATACTGGACAGGTAATATGGCAACCCTTTATTTTTCCTCCAATAATAAAAACCTCTAACCAAATCATCAATTCTGAATGTTATTTTGCTACTGACCATAGGACATGAGTGTGGGCACATCATGGAATATATTGAGACCAGAGACTGTTGAATCACTTATGTACCTGTGGCGCTTTGACGGGAATAAAACATACCAAGATTGGGGTGGGACATATTCCAGGCATTTGAGAAGAACTCCCGCATAGAATCTGGATATGTGGGACTGAGAGATGTAGGTTTTCCTCATGAGTTCCATTGTTGAGTTTCTGCTGAATAACATTTGTCTGACACAACTATTGTTAAAACATTTGTCTTCAGGTGAACACTGGTGAAAAAAGACAACATGATGCAGAGCTTCTTCCTGGCAGAGACGCTCAAGTACCTCTACCTACTTTTCTCCCCTCCATCAGTCATATCCTTCGACGAGTGGGTTTTCAATACTGAAGCTCACCCATTGAGAATTGTTCCAGTAAATGATAACAAAGGCATTGGAACACCAGTCCGACCATTTGGGAGAAAACAGGGAAAACCTGAGTAACCTTGGATATAGCTCAGTGGATTTTTGAATCCGCCGTCTGATTCTGACCTCCCTGATGATGTGTTCTGACACGAGGGAACTTTCTTCCTGAAGCAGTAAGGGTTAGAAATCACGGCAATAGATTGTTTAGAGCAAAAATCATAGGTAGAGCACGATGCTATATGGGCGGGGCAGTGACCTCCGTGGATATGATCGGAGGTCAAGAGCCCCATAGAGGCTTTATCTTTGGACTTGCTTATGCGCCCTGAGGCGTGTTGTTGATGTGTAGCATACATCTAACTCACTGTCCATATGTTGTTGCTTTCTTGGGGCCAATGAGGAGCTGTATTGTCACTATCTGCCCCTAGCTATTACTTTTTTCAGATATGGTTTTTATATAAAAGGTTGTTTCTGGTTTTCCTTCAGTAAGTACTTTGCTCTCCTCTGGAGTCCTTTGCTACTTCCAAGGGTTAATATTGGACGAGCCATCAGCGTGTTAATTGTGTAAACTCTGCTGTCTGTTCTGGTCTCTTGGAGTCTGAGTTTTGTAAACTTCAGTTCAATTTGTAAGTTGGGGTTGGGGATTGGTATGTATTGTGTTACAAAAGGGTACGAGCATCCTACGGTCCTGCTTGGTGAAAGATGAGTACTGTAAATCAAGGCGTTACAGTGTTCTCTTTTCTGAACAGCATGATAGTATCAGGCGCTTTGTTTTGGAGCGAGTTCAGAGTAGACGCTCCGACGAGCTTGAAGGAATGTTGAAAGGTCCATTTGACATTTCCCAACTTCCACCCAATGTGATTTGCCTCGACCAATAAAAAAATACAGGGTTTTTAACCTTCTTCAATCTCTGGAACCTTGAATTTGCTCCTTGGTTTTGAAAACGGTTTTAGATATCGTAGTGCCATGTCATCAGTCATTCGTGGTGCCATGGTAGCCACAAGGCAGATAAATTAGACCACGCGGGTAGTTTGGGCTCAAGCAAACTTTATCCTAAGATTACAAAAAAAAAAAAAAAAAAAAATCCAAAAAATCAAAATATTTATGTAAAAAGATATGTAAGTTAAAATCAATTTAAGTTTAGAACACTAACTGAAAACTTGCTTTTTAGCTCAGATTCATTTGTTCTAAAATCATGCTCGATAATATGGTGCCAATCTATGAATATGTTATATGATCTCCTTTGGATGCTTATTTGCTAGTAGATGCTCTGGTTATGTGTTAGAATTATTAGTTTATATTGACAACTCAAAAAATGCAAATGACTTCAATGACAACATTTGTTCCCTACGAGCACAGAACTTGAAGTTGACAATTCATGATATTTCGTTAACTTGTTTTAACATCATTCTCTTGTGTGATTGTGTCCATTTTGTGCTAATAATTCAAACCTCACCGAACAGAACTCATTTGCATGTTGATAAACAAGAAACATATAAAATATAGAATGATTTTGTTTTGTGAAATGGTGATATCCAGTTGGTGGAGCATGTTCACGTCAATATAAAGACTAAGGCCTACTTGGGACTACTCTGCTTTATGCTTTTAGCTCTGCTTCAGGAAAAAAAAAAAAAAGGTGGAGTTAGAACACCTAAATGTATGCTCTAGAAATCTAACTTTTGTGAAACTACTGCACAGGAAAGTCTATAGAGCAAAGTTTGTGAAGGAGTCTCAAACAAGCTCTAAATACACTAATAGCAAATAAACAACAAGACGAGAGTATACAAGAATTAAATAATTTCAAGCTAGGTAATAAATAAAACTGAGCGTGATTTTAGAACAAATTTTGGGGGGTACGAGGTGGAAGGTGAGCCCGGGGCGTATTGAAAATTTTCCCAATTTTAACAGCAAGAAAAATAATAAAAGATTAGGAGGTTATAACTCTCCTTCCATAGGTACACCAGCAATACAAATGAAGCCTCAAACTGCACTGATGTGCGATAAACCATCCTCGAGAAGCACATAACGGAAGAACAAGCCGCAGCCTGGTCTACCGCATATGGGAGGATTCCCCATACGCTATTCGTAGCCCCAGTTGCAGCGGATAGCGTATATCGCGTGGCCCGCGGTCAAAGGGAAGAGGCGAGAGCGGGGAGGAGCCGGGTAGGGCGCATTTAGCCGCCACCGCCTAACACGCCCGGGCCGTGGGCCGGCCCACCTACGGCCCTAGCGCCCCCCCTTCTCCTCCTTCCTTCGTCCCGGCCCGGCTCCCACCACTGCCCGCCCCCAGCGGGCGCCCTTTAGGGCTCACCGGAGATCCGGCGAGCCCTAGGGCCTCCCCCCCAGCGTCCCTTTTTGCCCTTCCCTTCTCTTCTTCCCCCCCTCCAAATAGGCCGGCACCGGCGAGCCCTAGGGCGCCACGGCGGCCGCCTTTCCCCATCCCCCTCTCTTCTTCTCCCGTCCGGTGAACCCCTAACCCTAACCGAGCTCCAAAGTCCGGCCATGGCGCCTTCGCCCGGCCGGCCCCAACCGCCCCAACCACGGTCAGCGGGTGCCTGCCGCCCGCCGACCATGCCGAACACTGAGCCTACCTACCACTCCCAGGCCCGGCGGGGCAATCCTCTATAGCCCGTGGGAAGAGGCTAGGGTGGAGCGGTGGCACGCTGGTTGGCGCCGGCAAAGCGGGCCTTGATGGGGCGCGAGGGAGGCGCGTCATCGTCGTCGTCGTTGCCACGGGCGGGGACGCTAGCGGCGGCGCAGGGCCCACGTTGGGCCCTAGGTGGCCGCCCACCACGGGGTGGTCGACACACCGTCCGGCGCCGTCGGTTGGCAACGAAGATTCGCCGAGCGGGAGGTCGGAGGCCCATATAGTGCAGCGCGCCGCCATTGGCCGAGGTACCGGGAGGTGGGAGGCCCGCACAAGCTCGGGGTGTATCTCGCCGCTACCGTAGCCGCCGTTTTAGATGTAACCTTTTGTTTTTAGGGGTACCATTTTAGATCCAACTATGAGATTCCGTAACCAATTTAACAAGGGCTCTGTTTTGATCCCAAAATGCAAGTTGCAAAAAGTGTCACATCGAATATGTCGTCGCACATGTATGGAGCGCTAAATCTAGTCGAAACAAAAAACCAATTTCATTATTAGCTTATAAATTGCGAGACTAATCTAATGAGCTAATTAAACCATGATTAGACACGTTTAGGCTTAAAAAAGCGCTACATGCTCTAATGACGGGTTAACTAGGCTTAAAAAATCGTTTAGTCGTTTACGGACCCGAATCTATAATTTATTTATATACGGACCACGTTTGTTACCTCAAATGTGTACCGTAAAAGTCCGATGTGACACTTTTCGGCCCTAAACACAACTAAGGAGTACTAGGGGGGTGCGCAAGGCGGCGTCGCGAAATGGGCTACCTCGGCTGCGCACCAAAGTAGGCTCTCTGCGGCGCCCGGCGCGGCTTTGCGAGCTCGCGACTTGATTGCCGCGGAGTGTGGCGGCGCGGACAAGCGTGTAGGCGATGGTCGACGTCAGCGGGCGAGCACGTGGGTGCTCCAACGCGCAGTCTTGGCCTGAGCTCGAGATGGACCCCCTACTCGCCCTTGACTCCCTCCATTGGCCGGATAGAAAAAAAGAACACCTCGCCGCTGCTGCCCCATGGCCAATGGCGTCGCCGCCGTGGGGCATGGCCAGGAGCCCCCGAACCCTAGATCTAACGCCTTTTTTCTCTTTTTTTCCTGTTAGGGGTAAAATGGACTTTTTACCTAACACTTAACGTTAACCACTAAAAACTAACAAAAGGCCATAAAAGTAATGAAAATGTTGAGGTCAAATACATAAATTCGAAAACAGACCAGACAAGTAAGCACAACGTTTCCAGGGTCAAATAAACAATTCTTCTTTTTTTGGGCACCAATTTAGATCCAACTATGAGACTACGCAATTTAATTTAACAAGGGTCCATCTGAGCCCAGACACAGACACCTCCCGACCCACCTACTGCCACGTATTTATACCCTCACTCCCCGCCTCCGCCGTCATAGCCTCCTTCCGCGGCGTCGCAATCTAGGGTAGTTCTCTCCTTCCACATCGTGGTGATCGAGTGTGAGATGGAGGCGGAGCCCTCGCCGGGCGAGGCGGAGGAGACTCGTCACCCTCTCCCCCTGGCACCTGAGCCGGTTGCCCCGCCGTGCGAGGCGGAGGTCCCCCGCCTCCCGCCCTAGCCTCTCCCCTGTGGCACCCGAGCCCCAGGTCTCCGCCCTCGTGCCCCACCCGCCAAACCGTCCGAGCACGGGATGAAAGTCATCCACTACTTGGGTCGAAGCGTACACATTGTCTGTCAAGAGAAGAGTGGGCCCTGTCCTCTCTTCGCCATATGTGAGTCAGCTTCTTCTCCCTCCTTCTCCCGGCGCGTGCCTTTTCATCTCCGCGTGATATTCATGCCTATGTGCGTGCAATTACCTCCTTCTTCAGGGCCAGATCTCCCTCCCGAGGCCGACGCTGGCAAGGTGTTGATAAATGATTTGATCAAAGCTGTGTCTAATCACCTCGTGGATAAAAAAAGCGTCATAGAGGTTCGGCTCTAATTTGGGAATGTAAAGAGATGAAGTTGTCTTGAAGCGTGAATAGAATATTACGAGGTGTGTAAAGGGGTTTCATTTTTTGACTAGATGTTTGTCGCATGCGCATATGATAATATGTGTATTTTGATGCTTACTTGCGGGATCGATGGGTACAATTAGGACCAAAACAAGCAATATTTGAGGCACTTCGGATACCATTGTATCATGGATGGATCGTGGACCCTGTGTGTGTGCTATCTTTCCACTAAGCACAAATGCTACATGTTTTCTTAAGCCGCCGCCGCTCGCCTAGTGTGCATGTCATTCTTTTTTGCAAATTTTGCTTGCTTGACTTTATCAATCTATAATCCATTGCCAAACTGTTGAAACTTGAGTTTCCAAATGAGGGGGAGGGAGGGGGGGAGAGAGATATCTTCGCCGAAGTCGTTGCTCTAGGGGAGAATGAATGTGAAAAATGGCTAAGTATGAAACATTTTGCATTTAATAGTAATAAGTTTCATTCACCAACCAACAACAAGGAGGGTTGTGCCCTCTATTTATACTTTACAACCATGCGGGGGATACGGTTAAATTCTATCCCTAAAGATTCTCGGTATATTCCGGTTTATCCTTTTCTTCACTAGGGGCCTTTGCGCCCTTTCCTATCGGGATTGCCTCGCCCGATGGGCAGTGCCCAGCCCACCTGAGGCTTGACTTGTCCACTGCGGCCCATTGGATGGTATCTTCGCTTGGGTAACCTTCACTAGCACCTTCAAGTTTGGTCCTAGGGTCTCGGGCCGATCATCTTCGCTCGGTCGATGCCCGGCTTCATGATGCCGGGCGGGGACCTTCGCGATCCGTTAGCGCCATGGAAGGAACGGGGTGTCCCGGGCGGAGGTGCGACCTCTTGACCTTTTGCGCTCCCGATCCGTCGACACCGTGGTCCTCGCGAAGCAAATATACAACCGGATGAAAGGGTCATTAGTTAGTCAAAGGGGAGATCGTTCAGGAGGTCAAGGAGGAATGGGGTATTGTCCATATGTTGTTGCTTTCCTAGGGCCTGTGAGGAGCTGTATTGTCACTATGTGCCCCCTAGTTATTACTTTTCAGATATGGTTTTATATAAAAAGGTTGTTTGTGGTTTTCCTTCAGTAAGTACTTTGTTCTCCTCTGGAGTCCTTTGCTACTTCCTGGGGTTAATATTGGGCGCGCCATTAGCGTGTTAATTGGGTAAACTATGCTTGTCTATTCCGGTCTCTTGGAGTCTTGAGTTTTATGTCACAAAAGGTCTTGAGCTGGTGCGCATGGTGCAAAGTGGAGATCTTGGTGATGGCCGGGCGGAAGTGGCACTCTCTCGGTTTTGCATATATCCGAGTCCCGGGGCCGTGGATTAGTGGATTGAGTCCCGGCCGTGGATTAGTGGAGTGTGAGGGCGGTAGGTGAGGCAAGGCCCCACACATAGTAGCCCGGGATCGCTGGGTTTTCAATGGTGCCGTGATAGGAGTGTTCTCACGATGCAACGGAGCGAGGGGATCGGCGGTCATGCGTGTTCGACTTGGGGGCGACGGTCCATGGTGGAGTGATGGTAGCCGCTCGGGCTTGTAGCGGGCGGCGACTTTTGGGCGTGGCATAGCGTTGGAAACGACGGCGTGGGGTTCCGACGGCTGCTTTCGACTCCTCTCCCGGTGTTGGTGGTGGTGGTGTAGTTTGTGTTGTGTGCGTTGTGTCGATGTCCCAATCCGACCGGCCGTGGTGGATGGAGGCTCGTGTTGATGACCCAATCCAACCGGCGGAGCTTCATGTTTATTTTCTCCCATCCGTTTTGTGTTGTTGTAACAAGTGGTAGGTGGAGGGGACTACCCCTAAGTTGAGTTGAGTGGGCGCCCGGTGGTAGCGTGAGTTGAGTTGATTTGGTACCCCAGGTGTGTAGGTGGAGTAGGGTACCCTCCGTAATTGTATGGTTTTTCTCGCCCGATTTCCGGTCAAAAAACTGGATTGACACTTGTCTTTTCCTTTTTCGTCTAATTGTCGCCCTTTCTAAAAAAACAAAAGGGTACGAGCATCCGGACGGAGGCCTGTGCATGAAGCATTGTCGGGCCTTGAATAGCCCCCGCTAATGGATTGGGTTTAAATGAGTTTATTAATTTGGATTTCACATGAATTGGCTTTGGGCCGGAGAAAACGGGTTTCAGGGCCTACTTGGTTTGCTTCCAAAATTTACCCAACCAAAGAATTGGCATGCCAAAATTTTTGCTTGCAATTGGTTGGCAACCAAAACTTGCCAACCTCTCACATGAAACTTGCCAAATCGATGGCATGTTTTTTGCCCAAGTTTTGGTCCGCCAAATCTTTTGAAGAAAGGCAAATTTTTGGTAGCCAACCAGGCCCTCAATTTCGTTGTGGGCTGGATCGGTTGGGGCTGTGGAGGCAGTGGATTGGGTTCAGGTTGGGTTGGACTAGTTCCCAACCCATGGATGCCTACGGGTTCCCAACCTTGTGCATCTCGGCCGCACTCCCACCCAGACCGCTCCTCCGCCGCCGCCACCACGGCCGCCGCGGCGTCCGACCACCTGCTGCTCCACCCGCCGTCCGAGCTCGAGGAGACCCGCTTCTGCTCCACCTTGTGCATCACCGACGCCATGGAGATTGGAGATCAGAGCTGCTGCAACCTGTGTGCTTCGCGTGCAGGAACTCGCCAAGATTCGCTACGATCTGTGCCCTCGGCACATGAAGGATAAGCAGTTCTGGAGGATATACTTCCTTCTCGCCAAGAGCTACATCTCACCGTAAGCTCGTCTTCAATAGTATCTCCATGTGTGTGTGATGCTCCAGTTCTGGAGTTCAATTGTTCCCGCAGTTTGTCAGTAATTGGTCAATGAACGAAATTAGCAACAGGAGCTAACTTCCATATTAGCATCTCACTTTGATTACATTTTTAGAATCAGCTGACTTCTGTCTTCTGTGGAGTTCACTATAAATTCAAAATTATATATGGATTATGGTATATATGTAGTGTGCATATAGTATTCTCTGCTGTCCTTATACATAAACATAATGAATCTTGTTTCTTCATATGTGAGTAAATCTGCATATTCAGAAAAATCGAACTTGGGACTGGTGATCATACTGAAAATTGAACTTATCCGTTAACAGCAACATTCATTTCATCGGTGTTAATGTGTTATGCTTCTTCATGAATCATGCTATGACTACTTGGTATGCTTTTGTTACTCAACTTTTACCATTACGAAATGCTGGAAGGTTATTGTTCTTACATACTTCAGCTTGGAAAATGAAACACATTTTCGACTACATAGATAACCTTAAGACCTAGTGGTTTCTCCTGTTTAGGCTAATAAAATACAGCTATGCAAGTTATAAGTTCCCTCAATAATATACGTGACTTGTACACCATTGTACAAGTGTATGCTTGAAATTTTTAGAAGCCAAATCAAGATATGTTGTTTGGAAGGCTGGTGGCCTATTGAAATTACACCTGTTCTGGGCTGTTATAACGGGAAAATGACGAAACGGACCTTGGCAGCCCACACTCTTTTTCCCAAATGTGCTGAACTTCTCATCAGTACAGCATTTGGTTCACTCATCAGCAGTGATTTTTTTTTTTTTTTTTTTGACAGGGTTCTTGATTTTGATCTATATTGTTCATCAGTACACGAACCACACGGCGGCCATTAGCTGCCGTTTTCTCTTGACTGAACAATATAGATCATAATCAAATGGTTCACTGAATGTCTTTACTGAATAAGATATGCATTCAGGTTTTCTCTTGATTAACTTTACTATTTATTAGTGCCCAGCAGTGCCATCATCACTCATCAGCAGTGTCCAACTGTTGAATCTGATTTGATGGTAACAGACCAACTGTTGTTTACTCACTTTACAGTAGTGCCATCATCACTTTACTTGTCTGATGGTAGCATGCTTCAAGTAACACTTTAGTCACCGTTGTATCAATTGTGTTTTCACATAAGTTTTAGTTCAGTTTGTAAAGTTTCTGTGAACTAGAACCTATATGTGCTGCTTATGTGAACCGAGCTATTAATATGCAGCTATTACATTGAGATAACAGCTATCAGATGTTGTTTCTTTCCTTTTCAGATGACGACAAAGAAGAAGGTGGCTTTGAAATAGGTCTGAAACATTGGCGGAAAGTGATTAGTCCAAGTGTAGTTCTAGTCCATCAATCATTTGATGACTGATCTCTTGCCCATTCTCCATTCATTTGATGACTGATCTGGCCAATTATCTGAGCACAGCTTATACTCTGTCTTGTGCCTATGGTTCATGTACAAGTCTCAGCACTGTGTGTACTAGTCTAATTAAGTTGTCAATGTTGAGTTTGTGCCTGTGTTTGCTGTACAAGTCTGTACACGTACTCTTTGGCTATTGTTACCTTTGTTGCTGTTAAAAATTAATTTGTATTCACTTTGGCTATATTTGTTGTACAAGTCTGTACATCATCCCTCTGCTGTACAAGTCTGTACATCATCCCTCTGCTAGATCCCTGCGTCTGCCCAACTGTTATTAGCTTGCTTCCGTTCATCTGCAGGGTCCACGGGTTAAGAAATGGTTATCAAACCGTGGGTTGGCAAATGGATGATGACAGTTTGGTTGCGACTGTGTATGGATTAATTTGGTCTGGTGACAAAAAGCTGCCTGCTCATTTGTGGATCGGTGTGGGTTCAGGTTGGGTTACAGCCCATTCGACAGGGCTAGCCTTGAATGGGTGCAGGCGGCAGGGAGGCCGGAACCTCCTGGTACAGCAGGCACAGAAGTTGTTGCGGCGTCCGGTCCTTTCAGCCCATGTTGGTTGGCCAGTCCGCGGAAAAAGGAATTCACCACCATCAGTAGCAAAGATGTGCCTGCCGAGTGACGACGTCGTGTGCCGGGTTCGGGACCCGACTTGCCCTGCTCGCCGACACGCATACCTAGTCCGGCCGCCGGGCGCTTCATTACATTTAGCTACGTACGGAGTACACGATACGCACCGACGACGCTTACGATCTATCCCTCCGCCGCGCCGATCTCAACTACCAGGCAAAGCTACCACGATTCCCTAGTAGAAGCGTACGTGTCACCAACACACGAGCTCAAGGCATACTATACTCATCAATCATGGTGATGGAGTCGTATTTGAACCAACTTCGGATCCTGAACCTGACGGAACTAAAAGCGGGAAACATTAAAAAGACTGCGAGGATCACTGCATCATCAGGAAGCTAGTTACCCTATCCACTCTTAGTTCGGTATAACAGAGCGCTAAACATACTACATACACGCGTGTACGTACGTGCCTTGAAATCATTGAATCAGCCACGCCACAAACAGACAACACAATATATGCTTGTGTCAAGGGCTAAAAAGAAATCTTCAAGAAGGAGATGGTGCTTCTCAAGCATCGCGTTAAACCAGCTTTTTACATCTTTTTGAAGCATGGATTCAGCCTTCCTTCCATTAGCTTGTTGGCTGCTTTTCTTTTTTATCCTTCAAAGTGCCCTAGCTTTGTTATGTTTCCCTTCCCTCCTCTGCTTTGTTATGTCTGTACCTTTTTTTTAAATTCCCTTTCGTTTATTAATAAAATCACCTGTAGGGATCTTGATCCCTCCAGTTCCTCAAAAAAAAAAAAAAAAAAAATGCTTGTGTAGCCTCCTCACGCAGTGTAATTAATCTGACCGTTGGTTTAATTTGGTTGGGGGTTGGTAGGTTGGACGTGCAATTCCGATCCACAGTTGTTCTCGATGGAGCCAAGTCACGTTAGACGACGTTACGACAACAACCCGCAGATCGATCGAGAGTGCTCGGTGAAGAATGGCGCTGATTAATTTCCTTGTGGTTCGGCAGCTGCTGCTTGGCTGGCTCTCGATCGTACAATGCAAGTCCTCGATCGAGGCTGTCACGGGTAGATCCGAGCAAGGAAAGAATGCACGCCAGCTCACGTAAGTAGTACCATCTCTCCTCTGCAGCATATGTCCGTTTTCCGTCCATGGTACGCATATTTCTCTGAATCTGTACCACAGCGTGATATCTTGTTTTCCTTGGCGTTTTTCATCCGCCGTCACATTCAGGCTTGGCACACAAGTTGACGAGTCGCTGTAGTCCGTATGGTAGCAGCAGCAGCATCATCGCTAGAAAAGGATATGACCGTGCGAAACCAGCAATGATATTGAGAAGAAGATCATAGGTCTAGCGAAAACGGCGTGTGCTTTTAATTTGGGATCATTAACTAATCACGGTTACGATGGTAGCTGGGGTTCGTTGTGTAGTGCCAAGTAGGGTAACCCAGCGTGTGTCGTCATGGCTAGCTTTGTCCATTCATTTGTGCAGAAACTCTACGATTTCTGTTTCCGGCTTGAGTCTTCTCTCAAGTTAGGTGCCGTGTGGAGCCGTGTGTAGTACGCCGTGCGACTTTCTGATCGAGCCTCGATCGATACGATATCCATGATCGATCGATCAGTCAGGATCTTGAATGTGTCATCAGTCGTGTCTACAGTTAAACGCACTGTTTGCTTCGACGGTTCACTGTCTAACAAGCTCTACTGTACCCTTCCAGTAATATATAATTAAGCTGGAGTGTAAGTGCGTGGGCTAGAAAACGAAACGGACAGTAGGCTAGGCCCCAGCCTCCTGCATGCCACGACGACCCTACGCCGCCGGCCAGGCGAGCGAAACAGCCGGCCGGCCTTGTGTTTTGTGGTTGGTGCCCAACTGCCCGTGCTGCTGTTGCTGCGGTCCCCTTGATTGGACAGGCCCCATCGGCGTCGTCTTGCTGATGCGATGACGCCCGACGGCCGGACGACGGTTATCCGCGCGCGCGGTCGCCATCAGCTCACACGACATCACCCATCTTGATCTACCCTCTTTTTCGCCTTCTTCTTCGTATGCATTGGTTAATGGTTATGTTAAACCATGCATGTGCGAGATTTTTTTTTTTCCTTTTCTCGAACACGATTTCACGTGTCATTTTCATCAAGAAGGCGGCCGAAAGCACCGCAAAGTACAACAAAACATAACACGACACAACCATAAAGACAAAGTGGTTACAACAACACGACAAACAGAAGAAGAGAAACGGCCATCCACCGTGCATGCGAGATTCAAATACTAGAACGTTTCAATCTGCATAGTACGATGGTAAAAACAACTTCCTACTCCGTAGATGCCTAGGGTAGGGTGACGAATCCGTCGGCTAACTCTGTCGTCTGACCTCACAAGAATGTTAATAAAACATATCGCAGAGAAAACTTTGTCAAATCAAGAGTTTCCAGAGGGCCAAAATATATAATTGGATATCCATTTGCTTACACGTGAATGCAAAAGACTATACGTGGAAAATTGAAATGCATGCATGTCGAAAGATCGATCAATACTAGCCTTAGTTTATGTGATCTTCTTCTGATTTTTTTTTTAAAGAGAGCCTTAATTAATTAGTTTATCTCTATTAGGAAGACAAGTTCTTACACACACAAAAAAAAAAAAAAAAAAAGATGGAATAGTAGGGACATTTTTATCTACGTGTGGTTGTTAAGTTTGCTCTTAATCCAAAGTGATGAGGAGCAATAATAAGTAAAGTGTGAGGAAAAACAAAAAGATATTGATCCTTTTCAATTTAGTGCATCATATATAACCTTATATTGTTATTTTATACTCTCTCGATTTCAAATTGTAGTTAATAAAACATATCGCAGAGAAAACTTTGTCAGATCAAGAGTTTCCAGATCGAGGGCCAAAATAATTGGATATCCACTTGCTTACACGTGAATGCAAAAGACTATACGTGGAAAATTGAAACGCATGCATGTCGTCGAAAGATCGATCAATACTGATTTTTTTTTTTTTTTTTTTGAAAAGGGAGCCTTAATTAGTTAGTTTATCTCTATAAGGAAGACAAGTTCTTACTCAACCTGGTAATGGTTTGGTTTGAACCGGTTTTTTTTTTGTTTGGTTTTACATGTGGTTCAATTTCGTTTGGTATAAAACGGTTTGACATCTATAATGGTTTGGTTTGATTTAATAGTTTTAATGGATGAGAACGGTTTAACAACAATAAAGTGCAACTTCTACCTAAAGCGATGCCACCCGCAACCGCCCAAGAATCGCTAGCTAAACCATGGTTTGAAATGGATTGGATTGGTTTGGGACGAATGAGTCAATGATTCGGATTTGTTTGATTTTTTTAAATGTAGTATAGTGTAAATGGATTGGTGTGGATTTGGCCTGGTTCTTAAATCATTACCCGGTTGAGTTCTTACACACACAAAAAAAGATGGATAGGGACATTTTATCTACGTGTTGTTGTTAAGTTTGCTCTTTATCCGAAGTGATGATGAGCAAGAATAAGTAAAGTGAGAAAGTATAAAAAGATATTAATCTTTTAAAATTTTGTGCATAACCTTATATATACATACCGAATCATAACAATATATACGCCAAACTTTGCCTAAACGTACATACGTACGAATATATCACAAGGTAGCGCTGCGACCAAATTCATCAATCAAATAGATGGAGTACCAAAGATAGTTTCACAATCTCGCTCGATCGTGCAATCACGCACGCGTTAGCCTAAACTCGTCAATCAAATACAAGAAGTGCCAAAGATATTAGGCTATTAGCTGGATCAAACGTGCAGATTGCCCGATACGGAAAGACGTTTCCCCGACGCGTTGAAAAACGGAAGCGACGAACCCCAACGGGACCCCAACGGGCGGGTCGGTCCCTCTCCACGCCCGGGAGGCGTACGTGTGCCATTCCTCTCCTCTCCCAGCCGCACGCACCCAACTCGCGACGCGACGCGACGCGAGGCGAAAACCCAATCGAGTGCGTCCACCAGCAGAACTACGTACTACGACAGCAACAACGAGCGGCTGCTTTGCGACTTGCGTTTGCGCTGCTGCGCCCTCGCACTCCGGCGTCCGCCTCCGCCCCGGCTCTATATATACGGCCAACCGGGCGTCGGCCACCACACCACCACATCGAATCCCAGTTCCCCCATATCTACCTCGATAATCCTCCAAGCCTGCCTGCAGGCCAGCAAAGCAACCAGCAGGTCCTCTTCGATCTTCCTCTGCTCGATAAGGGAAGCGAAATGGCGGCGACGACGATGGGCGCGGTGCGGGTGCTGTGCGGCGCGGAGAAGGAGCGGGTGGTGGGCACGCACAAGGCGCCCGGGGCGTGCCCGCGCTGCGGCGGGGCCGTGGTGGCCGTCGACGTGGAGACCGAGCGCCGCATCCTGGGCCTGCCGCTGTGCCTCAAGAGCAAGCGCAAGTACTCCTGCACCAGGTGCCTCCGCCGCCTCGTCACCCTCTACGGCTAATTACAGCCCGGAACAAAGCTGATGCTAGTCACTCAGCTCACCCATGCATTCTTGCCGGCAACTAATCGATGAAGCTCCGACCTCCGACGATGGCTCCAGCTCGTCATCCATCAATCGACCTCGACGATCGTAGGACTGGCCACCTCACGTTCTGGCCGGATTAAGATTATTAATCATCATCGAATTAATACTGCTTAGAGTACGTAGTTGTACTAGCTAGTACATGCCTGTAAATGGTTGTAACTGGAAGGCCTCGTATGGCGACCGCCACCGGCAGTCAGCAGACGCGGCGGCGGCGGCGGCGACCATGCGCGAGAGAGAGAGACTGAGAGAGAGAGGCCGTTGGCCCGTTTACGCTGCTGCATCACCATCTTTCCGTAGAATTTGGAATTACTACTACCGTAGTAAAGAGAGTGTAACACGTTTCCACAAGTTTCTCAAGGTTAATTCCGCCAACTTTCGTTTGCTGCTCACTTTTCACAACTTTTGATCCGGAACTTGTGGTCTCCATGCCATCTGGGGATGTTCAGAATGAAAATCCCAAGAGCTTTTCTTTCAAGGCTGCATATTTGAGGTGACTGGCACGACGACGACGACTTTTCGCTCGACCTCGGCTGTCCCTTGCATGGTTCCCTGTTGACAGGACCTACTGTATGCTGCTGCCGGCCGGCCGGGCTGCTCTGGGCTGCGCTCCATCGTCCTCTGTCCAGCTCTATCCACATCATGTGTGTAGTGACGAAAGCAGCTGCTTTCTGGATGGATGGATGCCGGCTTTGCTAGTGGATGGATTCATTCGTTCCAAATTGTAACATGCTGATCCACCACAAGTGTATATGAACGTAATATGATTAAACTACCGGATCCCTTCATTCCAAATTGTAACCTATTCAGAGTTTTATGGATACACATCTAGAAAACTAGAGCGACTTGTAATTCGAAACAGAGGAGTAGAATGTAAACTGGTTTTGCATGTCTTGTGGCTTTGAGCATTTTTGTTGATCAGTCACGTATGTGTGTCTCATGCCAGTACATATGCCCTAACATACTAAATCTCATGCTTGATTCTAGCTTTCTCATGCAAACACGTTGGCCCTGACACACTTTTCATAGGAATATACCATGGACCAAAAAAAGGAACAGATACTTCTATGATGAAAAAAATTCTCATAGAGAGACGTAGCCTTCACACCCGTAAGCACCTTCCATGTTGGTTGCCAAGGGCCCTTAAAATTGATGGGGCGGCCCTGGTGTGTGTGTGAGAGAGAGAAGAGCGTGCTGGTGGATCTCCCAGAGCCAATCACAGCCATCCATCCAAATGAAGCTCTGAATTTGCTTAAAAAAAAATAAAGCTCTGAAGCAGCAGCCGGAACGGCAAGGAGAAGTGTACCCTTCATTCGTCCCAGTCACAGTTCGTTTTGCTTCTTCAAATTTTCTCTCTCTCTCCCTCTCTCTCTATATATGTCTTTTGTTGTCCATTCAAGCTTACTCTCTCCGTCCATATAAACGCAAAACGAGTCAAAAAGTTTAAAATTAGAGATATAAATGATAATAATTAATATCTACTATGACATTGGTCAAAGTTGAACCAATTTGACCCTGCGGATCCCATAATTGCATGTTCTTGTGGACGAAGTGAATACATTACGTGGAACTAACAGAAAGAGGTGAGAAATGCAGAAGTAGCAACAATTTTGTGATGAAAAATGTTTTGGCGTGGCTCGTGAGATTCCTATTGTGAGAGCCAACTCTGGCAAAGCCGATTGATTAAAAAATGCCACGGGTCATAATTTGGTTGGAAGACACACGGGGACCGGTGAAGACCATCTATCCCTGGTGACCACATTCACCATTACTAACTGATTAATGGGTCGTGAGCCCCCTTTAAGGCCTAGAAGCAACATGGGTCGGCACCGGTCCAACACCATGTGTACATAGGGGTGGATTTGCCACCGAGGAGGGGCTACCCTGGTTGTGCCCTATAGCTCCCCTCACCCCCCCCCTAAAAAAAAATTGTGGCATTGGAGACTTTGAGTTTGGTTTGAGTTTGGGAAGAAGAGGCTGCAGACTTGTGTGGGATCTAGTCCCACTCCACGTGTTTCTCGCATGGTACCGCCTCCAATGAAACGCCTCCCACATTGTGCCCTCAGGCGTGATCGGGCGCCGCTTGTCCGCCATCGCCCGGAGGCACGACGTGGATTGACAGAGTGTAAGAATAGTAGAAGCAAAGCAGGGATGGAGCTCATGGATTGATTCGCTAGGTAGATGATGAGACACTTGGACTTTTCTACTGTAATCTCGGGTTGTAGCGTATGGCAATGTGAAAGTAGCTAGGCAAATATAGATGTCAGACCCCACATTTTCTATTTTAGGTTGAGTAGAAACACAAAATAAAATAAATGGTTCATGAAACTTTATAAAATTTCCCAATATATAATTATGCTTATAACTTAAACAATGGAAAATGTGATTATTTTTCAAATACTTATCATTTAATTTGATGTGTTTGTTGCACTCATGCCTTTGCATTTTTTTGTGAACAACAAATTTATGAAGTTCGTTTTAGCTCGATAGGTTTTTGTTTGTTTCCAAAATAAAGTTTTAAAATAAACAAGAAGTTTGTTTTTCAAAAAAAATTCAAATAGTTTCTAAAATAAAATTTTAGATAAATTCCAAAAAGGTTTTAAATTAAGTTTGAAAATGTTAAAAGGCTGTGAGCTCAGGAATCCTTTTGAGTCCTTCCTAATCAAGCCCTAGTCCATGAGTGCTTGTTCTCTTGTTTAAATATTCTTCTCCTCTCTTTATTCCCTTCGATTTGACGTGTTTTTTTTTTCCCCAAACATGCCAGATTCACCAGTCCCCTCACATTCATCACGTAAGCTGCTCAACTATATATATCTTGTGATGTATACTACATCTTTTCACATCTAGTACTCCAGCAAACAATAACAACTCATGAGTCCATCACATGCATGCTCCGTCTTTCTTTGTACCTGACAACTTCCGACCTTGCTTAAGTATGCACTAGTTAACACAACATCATCACCCACCATAGAGCAAATTAATTTGATTGCCCAATTCATGCTCCGTCGGTGAACAGGCTGCTGAGTTTTTTGGGGACTCAAATTTGCTGTGCTACAGTGCTTGAGAGGTGTGCATGCTGGGAGGCCAAATCCTGCGCGCGCATGCTGTAGAACAGTCTGGAAAAGATCATGGGCGCCAGGTGCTCTGAATATACTCTACACCCACGTTCCGTCACAGCGTGCGCGCATGGAGTGGAGTAGAGTATATTCAGAGTAGATTCCGTTCCGTCGGACCGTCACAGTACCTCTGGAGTATACGCGTGGGTTGACCTGAGAAGTTTCCATGCGCGCACGCTGTGTCTGACGGAATGGAATGTCCGGCCGCCAGGACGTACTCTGGAGTCGCGCCGCCAAAAGATACTACACGACGATATGGAAAGGAAGCACGACCATTTAAAGCGTGTTTCGTAGAACAAAAGGACCGTTGAATTAGAGGTGCAGTGAACGCGTGCCCGGCGGCGGCTGCAGGCAGTTTTCACAGATGCTGATGATACGAGCAGTGGAGATGATCAGCGGGTAAACAACTTATCCTGGTTCAGTGATCGATTCGACATGCACGCACGGCCTGGACCTGGATGAGCTAGGATTGAGGATAATGTTAACAACTCGCAAGCAACTGCGGGCGGGTGGGCTGCTATACTCGTCAACTTTGGAAGTTCCCATCCCGGTAACTCTCTGTCACGACTCACGGCACAATTAAAGAGAGACCGGAAGGAAATAAAGCTGCCAGCTGGAGATTGTCACGCAGCGAAAAAGGAGTCATCAGACGGGTTTTCTCCAACAAGTCTAGATGCGACCTGACTGACTTGTCACACACAGAGGAGATGATCAAGACGACGTATCATCGATCATATAGGGGTGTTTAGTTCTTGAAATATTTTTGGGCCGCCATCAGAAGACTTTTCGTCAGATTTGTTAATTATTATCCAACCATAAACTAACCAGCTCAAAAGATTCGTCTCATACTTTTCAGTCAAACCACGCAATTGGTTATTTTATTTATCTACGTTTAGTACTACATATACGCGTTAAGAAATTTGATGTGATTTTAAACGTGAAGCAACTTTTTAGGTTTGCATGGGAACTAAACACTCCCATAGTGAATCTACCGTGCGGGGTTACGTTTGCTTGACGTTACACCTGCGGTCACACTCACATTAGTAGCTTTCTATATCCAGCACTAGCAGTAGTACACATCAAAAGCGAAAAAGTTCATAGGGTCGGGTTCACCGGTCTCTCTGTAGTACATACATGCACGTCAGTACCAGTAAACGCACAATGCAAGCAATGGATCGAAGAAATGAAAACGGCGTCTGTGACTGTGTGCGCTAGTAGGGATAAGTATTAGTACTTCAATTCTCGCGGCTGATTACGACGACGATGCCACTACTGATCGTTACCAAAGTCACCGTCAGGCGTCAGTCCAATGCAAGTGGGCACCACTGGCACCTTCCCGGCCGACGGTGAAAGTGAAAACGGCGGCGCCAAAGCGTGCGGTGCGGTGCACTTTTCTACGACGCGGTCGTCGTCGTCGACGGTCACAAGTCGTAAACAGTATGTACTGGACCTACTGGCGGGGCTTAGCTTTACTACAGCTCCCTTCGTCCCTCCCGTGACGTCATGCGTGACCTGCGTTTCGTCGTGTCAGTTTCATGCCAGATGGAAACCATCCACTAGAACCAGTCAGCAGCGCCATGCTACAGTATACCGTCCGGCGTAGTATGGGTTGTCCGTTCCGTTAGTTGGGTTAGGTTGGGTCCCCTCGAACCTTCAACAACGATCGGCCGGCGATCCACACAGTACTACGGTTGTTGGCGTATCTCGGTGACGGTGACGCCCGCCGGCGCCGGACGGCGGTTACTGCAGGTACAGCACGACCACAGGGATGCCGGACGACGCACATGGACGCCGTCAGCTAGCACGTGCCCATACTCTACTGAGATATAAAGTCGAGAAAACGTGTTCGTGTAAATTTATTTCAGGAAATTTCTCCACGCCACAAGCTGTGAGCGCGCTGCTGATTATGTTGTTCAAGAAAGAATATTTGCATTGGTTGTTGAATCGCTAATGTATGGCGGCTAGCTGTTTCATCGATCCCATTGCGTGGTGAGATAGGCATTTCGCTCTTAAAAAAAAAAACAATAAGGAATACGCGGCAATTCGCACTAGATTTGCTTAATAAAGTCATAGACAGTAGGCGGTTCAACAAAAATCAAGACAGGTAGGCATGCATATAGTATATGGATAAGCCAGGTCGCATCATGTGAGGGACGACCAGAGTTTATTTTTATCGCAAGCGGCGTGAAAAACTATACAAAAACAAGTTTTCAATATTTCCTGAAAATGAAGAAATAGAAATGGAACGCGTGCACGTTGTTGCATTGTGATGGCAATGTGTATGTCCTAATAGAATGAAGTAGTGCATTGCGTTTTTTTTTAAAAAAAAAAATACACGCGAGATCGAGAGATATATGCACGCGTCTTAGATCGATCGAGTCAAGGCAGATGCATCATCCATTCATACAAATTAATTACCCGCGTCACACAAGGAATTCCAAACGGGGATCCGAGGCCAAAGCTAAACTCAGTACAGTACGTACACGTCATTAGACTATCTGCAGCGGCGTGCGGTACCGAGTACTGGAGGAAGTGGGTAGCGGAAAAATTGCTGCAGCGGGGTACGTTACTGCTACTGGATCTGCCCGTTCCATCCCTGCCAGCGGTATTCCCAGCGGCTTTCCAGGGCCTCCGCTACAGGGATCTATGGCCCCACACACGCTGATAAAAAGAGAGACAGAGGGAACGGGCGGACGAGAGGGCAGCGCGTGGCATGCATTGGTGGGCCCTACTATTTATGAATTTAAAAATGATATAACTCATAAAACCAAAAACCAAATTAAATTCGATTATACCATTAAATTTGTTTCAATAAATCCTTCAAAACTAGATCTCACATGGATATATTTGGATAAAATTACAAGTGGACCCTACTGATGGTAGTTGGTATAGAGTAGAGATATAAAGAAGGATGATCGGAAGATAAGATCAGAAAGGAGGGAATCTTGATGACTAGGATGTATAGAGGAAGTAAATAGAGGAACATGAGTGCGGATAGTCTTAATAAACTATAGGTGAACAACAGAAATAACAAATGGTATCACTAATAAAGAAGGCAAAATGGGAAGAAAAAGAAGAAGTACTACAAAAATGATGATCAGGCCCTTGGGAGATTATTGTTACATTGCTAGGTTATTATTACCAATGTTTCTAATGATATATACTAGGGGAGCTTTGATAGACTTTGCTAATTTATGTGGAAACGAAGATGCGACACTGTCTCGTCGTGGTGGTACGTAGAAGACAACCATTAGATGATAGAGGCACAGTGAGGGCATTAATTAATGTGGGGAGGTTCGGGTCAACGGCAAAATTGGAAGGCAACAAGGAGTTTTGCTTTAGGGTGCGAAAAACAAACGTAGAGACTATACGATATAAAACGTGAGCTACGATACAAAGCCAGCGGAGACACTTCCATTTTTTTTTTTTCCCAGGTGAGGTTGGATGGATAACAAAACCCCAAGGCTACTAGATAAAACGTGAGCTACAATATAAAGCCGCGGAGACACTTCTATTTTCTTTTCCCGTGTGAAGGATGGATAACAAAACCCGGAGGCTACTATAAAGATAAAGTGTGAGCTACAATACAAAGACAGCGTAGACACATCTAAAGTTTTTTTTTCCCATCTAAAGTTTGATGGATGACGAAACCCGGAGGCTACTATAAAGATAAAGCGTGAGCTACAACACAAAGGCAAATAGAGACACATCTAAAGTTTTTTTTTCCCATCTAAGTTTGGATGGATGAAAACCCCGGAGGCCTTCCGCCAATTGTTATTAAGGGCTCGTTCGTTTCCACCGGAATGGAGGCGTGAAACAGTTCCAGGTGGAACGTTAATATATACATAGTAGCAACTGCCGTCTGACTTAATTCTAACCCTCAATCCTCTCTAACCGAACGAGGCCTAAGTGAACCTATTCATCTCTTCTCGCCAATAAATAATATGTCGAGGCCATGTAGCTTGCAAAGAGTATACATTTTCTTTTCTTTTCTTGAGAAAAAGATAGATACCTTACAATCTTTGTTGGAGTAACCTAGAAAGTACAAATAAGTACATACATTAGTAATACTACTCACCAAAACACACGACTAGAATGTTACCCATTTCAAGTACAATTTTGTACTTGCTTGTGACCGTGACTCAACTATAAACAGGCCGGCCGGCCTTCAAAAACATATATGTGCACGCTGTGTGTTACATGTGTAGCTCGAGACCTTAATTTACCACTAAATAAAATAGTTATAAACCCGCACCCCTTATTCGGCTAACGGTTGCTTCCTCGAAAATTCGTCAACCGCCTTATATTTTTTAAAAAATTTAAAATAAAAACACCAAAACCACGCGGGAGTGCTATACAGCTCTAGCCGTCCACGGACCGTGTCCGTCTGTGTCGGCCACGCCGGACCGCATGCCATGCCATCCGCCGCCAAGTAGAAACCCAATCCAACACCTCCACACCTGCTCAAAATCAGGCGGCGGCAGCAGCAGACAGGAGCGAGCGAGCACGCGCTTGGTTTCCTCTGCGCCGCCTTGTCCGCTCTAGTATATATGCAGAGGCAGAGCCCACCACCACCACCACCACCACCGGATAAACCCGTCGTCGTCGTCTTCCTCCTCGGATCCTCTCCTCTGACTCCGCTCTGTTTCTTGGTTGGGAGCAAGAAAGAAAGAAAGAAACTAGCAAAGGGAAGAGATTAATGGCGGCGATGGGCGCGGTGCGGGCGCTGTGCGGCGCGGAGAAGGAGCGGGTGGTGGGCACGCACAAGGCGCCCGGGGCGTGCCCGCGCTGCGGCGGCGCCGTGGTGGCCGTCGACGTGGAGAGCGAGCGGCGCATCCTGGGACTGCCGCTGTGCGTCAAGAGCAAGCGCAAGTACTCCTGCACCAAGTGCCTCCGCCGCCTCGTCACCCTCTACGGCTAGCCTCAAAATTAAAGCTGCGAGCAAGATTCACCTCCACGGCGGTTCGCGCCGCCGCCGCCGGCGGGCCACTGAGGCTCAGGCTCCGGCAGCTGGATCTCCGTCGACCGATCTGGAAGTTGCAAGGTAGGGAGTAGCAAGCTAGCTAGCTAGGTGATGTTGTTTCGATCTCGATGAGCTGAAGACTAATGTCGAAATATGTGTTCTTTATGACGGTAGTACTAGCTAATCATCAGTGATTGTAGCTTCTTGTAAATTGGTAGCAGTAGTAGCAATAATAACTGTACTTGCAGAGACATGGTCTGTCGTGCGTGTCGAGTCGACCGGTAGTCAGCAAGATGGTTAGGACATTACTCCTTCGTAGTAAGCCGTAGGCACGTGGATCTCACGTGATGATACGGTACTCTGTCAGTCTCTCTGCATGCAGGCTGGGACATGTAAAGCGCGATTATCTATCTGTAAACAGCCGGGTTCAAATGGCGATCGATCCGTATTGCCGAGGCATATTCCACAGTTGCGGCAAAGCAGCCGGCTGCGGGCGGGCGGATGGACCATCCATCGCTGCCTCTATTTGCGCGTATCCGATTCAGAATTTCAGATGTTTCCCTCCGGACACGGACGCTGCTGTCATCAGCTGTGTTGCGTTCGGCCGCAGCACATATATTTTCCAGCAGCACAGCACAGTGATAGCAGCACGGCAACGAACGACACACGCGCGTATCTCAGTGTAGTACGTCCTGGCCTCAAGAGAAGAAGATGAGATGAGATGAAGCAGCAGGACCTCTGATTTGCACGACGACGTACGTAAAGGATCCAACGACGGGGCCGGCCCACAGGTTCACTCCGGCCAACCAACTGCTGATGCTCGACCGTGCCGGCTGATGTTTATCGAGTGAACGAACCTGGCCACCAATTTAAAAGAGATCGATCGCGTTAGGTAGCCACCTATAGTGCAAAGTAAGTGTGTGGATGCATGCTGACCAGACTGTGTAGCCTACAGGAGCATTGATCGAGCTACTAGCTAGTATTCGTATTGCCAGTCGCTCATCACTTTGGGAGCAAAAAACCCCCATGATATACAGGGTCTGTTTGCTTGGGACCTTGGCAAACTTGCCTGGTCTAGACAACAAATCTAGACCATCGATTTTGTGTGCTTGGTGCTCTGCCTGGTGTAAACAACAAATCTAGGCTATCGATTTTGCGTGCCTCGGGCTCAGATTGCTGTCTGGATGTAGTTGTCTAGCTCCAGCCACCATCCAAACAAGCCCACTACCTACATTGCATGATCTTCTGCTTTTTTTTTTTTTCTCGATCGGTTAATACTCCCTCCGTTTCACATTATAAATTATTTTGATTTTTTAGTATATTTATTAAGTGATGAATGTAGATATAAAAATATGTTTAGATACATAACAAAAATAGATGAACTAAAAAAGTTAAATCGACTTATAATTTAGTATGGAGGAAGTAGTAGTCATCGGAGTATGCTTGAAAAAAAAGCAACACACATGCTTCTAGAATATTCGTAAGGCCGAGGAGAGCAAACAAAACGTGCGTCGCACCGCGCGCCTCTTTCTTATGCTAGCATATGTACTAATCATTTCAGAAAAATAATAAGCATAGTACTTACATCTCAGACAGACACGAGGCGTAAACAAGAAATGAGCAACTTGAATCGTACACGCACGTGAGAGTTGACCTGAGAAAATAATTTCGACTAACCTAACGCTAACACGCAGCCACCGGCCGGTGCCGACAGCAGGCCCATGGGCCGTGATCGATGCCGGCATGAACCTGGAAGGAACTGAATCGTGTCAGCGTCGAGAAACGAGGCCGCAAGCTGTGGTACTCCCTCCATCCCAAAAATAGTTGTCGTTTAGGTGTGCGGCGCCACAACTTCGTTTTCGATTTGTAGAAAATACGTCAAAGATTTAAATCTTCAAATAAATTTATTAAAAAACTAGATCAAAAGATCTTTCCAATGATACTAATTATGTAATATAAATATTAATCCTATTTTAATATATAATCGCCGGCGGATTTTAAAACTAAAACGACAACTATTTTTGGGATGGAGGAGTAGGTACTAGTACCAAATCAGACGAGGAAACGGGAAGCTGTAATTGATTATTCGATTGGTTGAGTTTAGCACATTTCGTACTGCGTAAGAGGGCGCATAAAACGGATTTAGGAGTACTATTTGCTCCAATGATCCCGTACTCGTGACCGTGGACATCATTGTTCATCGGCCGTTGCTGGCACCTAGCGAGAGAATCTAGGGGCGGGCTTAGCACTGCGTTCGTGCGCTCGCTCCACGGGCACTTTCAGTCAAAATGCCAATCTCCGTCCAGGCACCTGAGCAGCATACTGTACTCGTAGCGTCGCCTGTTGGACAGTGGACACGTACCGAGGCTCAAGGTTTAAATTGTAAAATACCCACTCCGAACGGCTGCTCTCTCGGTTCAGGCTTCACGGTGCCGTTCCATAAAACGGACGCGGTGCTCGCGGCTCCTGGGTTCAGTGTTTTGGTCGGCGGCGCTCTCTCGCCAGCCAGCGCGTGCCAGGATGGAGTCCTCGTCGTCGGGCGGCGGGCTGGCGCGGCGGCGGAGTAGCGGCGGCGGCAGCGGCGGCGGCAGCAGCAGCGGCCGGGTGAGCTTCAGCGGCGACCCCGACACATTCGACATCCCCGCCAAGGGCGCGTCCCTCGAGAGCCTCATGAAGTGGAGGGTAAGCATGGGGGAAGGGAATGTCAGCTCGCTCGCGCTGGCGTGCTTGCCGTTGGATTTTTTTTTTTTTTTTTTTTTTGAATTTTCACTGGGTGAGGCGTTCCCCACCTATTGACTTGCCCTTAATGGCGGAGATAGAAGGGTTTTTAGTATTTACAAAACCACGATCACACAAGCTGTGATCTGGTTTACATCAGCTTTACATCACATTGTACTGCTTCTACATCACATTGCCGTTGGATTTTGTTTTGCAAGGGAATTTTGTTCAGCATTGCCACTGCTAGTTGTGAATTAAATTGTATGGACCCTGGGTCCTTTTGCTATGTTTGATTTCTAATACTTTCTATATGCCTTGCTATAGTAGTCTATGAGATATCGTGATGTGTGTCAAACTATAAAGACGAAATTATCTGGATTATTTATTACGCCTTCAGACATGTCTAAACAGTTGTCTAAGATATTGGGGGTACTGTAGTGTTATGCAAAGCAGTGCTGCTCTGCCTAGCTCCGAGATGCTGCCTATTGGATTATTATCTGGATTGTTACACCTTCAGACATGTCTAAACAGCTGTCTAAGATACTGGGTACTGTTGTAGTGTCGTATACTTGAGTTTTTCTTTCCTAAAATATCTAAACGTTTTTTTTTCTACTAGAGTGATTAGCTCGGTATCGTTCTTTTGATATGTTTGGCTTCTAATATCTTTTGTTATTGCAGCAAGCAGCCCTTGTGCCGAATGCATCAAGGCGCTTTAGGTACACTCTCGATTTGAAAAAGGAGGAACAAAAGGAGGAAATCAGGAGAAAAATCCGTGCACAGGCACATGTTATAAGGGTATCTTACTAGAAACAATGTCTCACCAATCATCATTCCTTAAGTTTGCCTTTTGGTATTAGCTCATGTCTATATTTTGTTATGCAGGCCGCTTTTCGTTTCCAAGAGGCTGGCCGAATCCATGTTCAGTCTGAAGAAAAAAAAGGTTTGATTTCAATGTGTACTCAACTCTCCTTTGTTAGGGGATCGAACTTTGTTTGTACTGGTCTTGCATAATACCTGTAAGCTGTTTTTCCAACTGCTACATATCCTTGTCCTTGTGGTTTGATGTGACAATGCATTCTAGGAGGATCATTTTTTTTGGACATGATAGTATTAGACATGTAAATGTATAGTCCTGTATACGTTGTATGTGGACATGTTCCCCAAGCTCCATTGGGCTATATATATGAAAGGTCACAGGAATAAACATTTACATGTCTGATAGATAGGAACATGATTTGCTCTTTGCAGCGTACTATGTGTTGTGCACCAGTGATCCTTATTCAATGTGTAGTAAAACGAAAGATATCCTGTTGCAATTCTTTTAATATGTTTTCAACCCCAACTTCTGCAGTACCAAGTGCTGATGGTGCACATGGCTTCGGAATCAAAGAAGACCAGCTTACAGCACTGACAAGGGATCACAATTACTCTGGTCTGCAGCAATACGGAGGGGTAAGCATCCTGGTGTCATAATCATTTACCTCACTACTTGCATGTGAGTTTCAACCTTAAAATTTCCTCCGCAGGTTTCTGGTGTAGCACATATGCTAAAAACCGATACAGAGAAGGGGATTAGTGGAGATGACTCAGATTTGATGGCAAGGAAAAATGCATTTGGATCAAACACTTATCCTCGTAAGAAAGGAAGAAACTTTTTGGTATGCTAAGGATTCCTTTTTATGATATAATACATTTCCTTTGTCTGGATTAGTCACTCCTGCTGACTATACATCGTATTTAGGCTTTCGTGTGGGACGCTTGTAAAGACCTGACACTAGTCATCCTCATGGTTGCTGCTGCTGTTTCACTGCCATTGGGCATAACAACAGAGGTGGGCATCACATCTGTAGTTCTTTTTTAAGGAAACACATCTGTAGTTCTTTGACTCCCTTAACTGTGCAAAATTGGCAACTGTGTCTTGTCTAGCTGAATGAGTTGTTTTGTTCTTTTTTCCTCTTTTTGCTGTTTGAGTATCCTATTTCAACTATATCCAGCTTCATCTAGTTTCTGGTGCATGCATTTTTTTGTGTGCAGATTTCATCATATTTCCTTATATCTGTCCATGTGCTTACCATTGGTTACATTGCTCATCTTTGCCCCTTTATTTTACAATTGGAATATGTTGACATTAGGGCATAAAAGAAGGCTGGTATGATGGAGCGAGCATTGCCTTTGCTGTTCTTCTAGTTGTATTTGTTAGAGGTGTGCCACTATGACTGAAACTAAAATAAAACCTCTCTTACTCCTTAGTGCCAATACTACCTTTTACGGTTTGTGTACAGTTGCTCAAAATCTAGTGGCTGTTATTTTTACATGTTACAGCTATCAGCGACTATAAGCAATCACTGCAATTCCAAAATCTGAATGAAGAAAAACAGAACATTCGTTTGGAGGTGAGGATTAGAGGTGCATCAATTGCTATCAGTTTCTTTGTTGATCCAAAATAACGTTACAAATCATTCAGGTTGTTAGAGGTGGAAGGCGAATCATGGTATCAATATATGATTTGGTTGTTGGAGATGTTGTTCCACTCAAAATTGGTGACCAGGTAAGCATGAGCCTCATTTTTGAGTCATGTGTCTACTTTCAATTTCTAAGGATGCCCTACAATTTCTTTGCCAGGTCCCCGCAGATGGTATCCTTGTCAGTGGCCACTCCCTTTCCATAGATGATTCAAGCATGACGGGAGAAAGTAAAATTGTAAGTTACTCCAATATGCCGCCTTGGAAGTAACATGCGATACATCTGACCCTAACTTGGCCACATGGGGGTTATTTGAAGGTACACAAAGATCAGAAGTCACCATTTCTAATGTCAGGTTGCAAAGTTGCCGATGGCTATGGCACAATGCTGGTGAGTTTCTGTATCCACATACTCCCCCACCTACAATTACTTTCTGGACAGGGATCCAGTCAAACATCTGAAATTGCAACTTCCAGTTTTAAGATTTAGATTATGACATGAAAATTGTATGTTTAGATTTGTCTTGATGAATACTTTAATAAACTTATGGATTATTCGATTTAATAATAGATGTGTAGAAGAAAATAGTGGATAAAGGTACATGAAAATAATAGATTACTTCTTGTTGCCCAAGCTTGAGCTAAAGCTTTAGTGTCGTTACTTTCCAGTATCATACTTTTCATAATGCCTATTACCTCTTTAATCACTAGTAGTGATTGGAATAGTGTAGAGCATTTATCAACTGAACCCTACTGTTGTAATGTCCAGGTAACTGCTGTTGGAATCAACACTGAATGGGGATTGCTAATGGCAAGCATATCTGAAGATTCGGGTGAAGAGACACCACTTCAGGTTTGATTTTGCTGTCGTTGCCAGCTTTTTACGAGTTTACTGACTTTACATGGCTTTGTTGTTCTGGTGAAGGTTCGTTTGAATGGCGCCGCTACTTTCATTGGAATGGTTGGGCTTTCTGTTGCCCTTGCTGTTCTGGTTGTACTTTTGGTTGTACTTTGGGCCAGGTAAAATTGCCTTTATACTTAACTGTCTACTTTGTTTATCTACATCAATCTGTATCACCCTGTTTTCTTTTGTAGGTACTTCACTGGAAATACTTATAATCCTGATGGATCTGTGCAATATGTGAAAGGGAAGATGGGTGTTGGCCAGACGATACGTGGAGTAGTTAGAATATTTACAGTAGCTGTAGGTATTCTGTTCTCTGTTTATGCATAATGCTTTAGTGTTTACAGTTTTCGTCTCACCATATTGAGGTGTAAATAGGTCACCATTGTGGTCATGGCAGTTCCAGAAGGACTACCATTAGCTGTCACACTGACGTAAGCATGGTTTGTATGTTATTTTCTGCTAGCTCTTTCGTCACCTGCCACTCAACATGCTTTATTTTTGTCAGGCTTGCTTTCTCAATGCGCAAAATGATGAAGGACAATGCTCTGGTATGTTTCATAGTTTCTATACCTTGGTATGCTACTTGATCCCACATTGAAATGCTATGCACACTCACTTCCTATGGAATATAGGTGAGGAGGCTTTCTGCATGTGAAACGATGGGTTCTGCCACAACAATCTGCAGTGACAAGACTGGTTCCTTGACTTTAAATCAGGTGCAAGGGTGTTTATTCACTTTATACATACTGACATACATGTTTCAGACAGTTCTGTTTGTTAAATCCGCTTGGCCCTGATTTTTAAATTTTCTTCTTCCTTGTTTGATTTTAAGATGACTGTTGTTGAGGCATATTTTGGTGGGAAGAAGATGGACTCACCTGATGATGCTCAGATGTTATCTGCTGATGTGACATCGCTGATTCTTGAAGGAATTGCACAGAACACTTCTGGAAGCATATTTGAGCCTGAGGTTAGTAGTCATCTCCATTCATGGAGAAAGAAAAGCATATGCGGTTGCATATGAAATTTCAGGTTTTAGTAAAAATATAGCTTAGTAGTGATCCCTATGCGCCATCACCATCAGTGGTTAGATAAAAGGTGCATCCTGCCAGTTTTTTTTGGATTTATTGACATGCATCCCAATGTTGTGATCTTTTCAAGAGGAAATTTTGTGTCTAGTTCTCAAGTTCAATTTATTGTTTCTCAGCAGGGTGGTCAAGAAACGGAGGTGACTGGTTCACCTACAGAAAAGGCTATACTGTCTTGGGGCCTAAAGGTGCAAAAAGTCCCTTTATAGTAGTCTCAGCCTAGATCCTTCTACATGTTAATCTCTTGCTATCGCTAATCATGGTCGTCACATTTCTACAGCTGGGTATGAAATTCAGTGAAACGAGATCAAAGTCATCTATTCTTCATGTATTTCCTTTCAACTCAGAGAAAAAGAGAGGCGGGGTTGCGGTGCACCTGGTAATTTGAATTATCTGCAACACTGAAGATGTTGTGTGATGTCTTTTGAAGACCTATGTTGGTTATGATTTGAGCCATAATGTTGTGCTACATCCTCTCTTTTTACCCTACCACACATGGGTGGATATGGTGCATGCATGTTGGCCTTTGGTATCTGCCACTCATCTAATGGCTCTAATTGTTCAAAAACCTTCGTACTGTTTGAAACATAGCATTTTAGTTTCCACCTAGTAAGGTTCCCTTTTTAAAAACAGATAATTATATTGTTACCTACATTACACATGATCGTTCAGATCTTGTATTCAGCAATCATGGAAACTCTCCCGCTGGTTCTAGAAAAGAAAAACCTCGACCTGCTGGTTCTAGACAAAAGATGAAAACAAAAGAGTGATATAAACAGATATTTTGTTCCTTCACCAGTGTCTCCTGTGGTTAAAGTGTCAATTTGTATTTTGAATATTTCAATGTCTAATCACTTCTCGTTTTTGAAGGGTGGCTCTGAGGTCCATATACACTGGAAAGGAGCAGCTGAAATTATTTTGGATTCGTGCACCAGCTGGGTTGACACTGATGGTTGAAGCATTCGATGACTCCAGAAAAGGTATATTTTTTTTTTCAAAATTTTAAGGGAACTTCATGTTTGTTCTTTTCATTTGTGCAGTATGGTCTTAGGTTATTAATATTTCAGGTTGCTGAATTCAAGAAATTCATTGAAGATATGGCTGCTACTAGCCTCCGCTGTGTTGCGTTTGCCTATAGAACTCATGAGATGGATGATGTTCCAGACGAAGATCACAGGGAAGAGTGGAAACTGCCTGAAGATAACCTGATTATGCTTGGAATTGTAAGAATAAAGGTACACGACATTTGAGAGTTTTGATCGCTGCTAATTTTTTGAAATATTCTGATAGATGCGCTCTCCATCTCTCCCTTTTTATTGCTAATGCTATGTTTCAGTAGTATTTGTTCCACATTTATTGAAGTATTTGTTATTATCTGTCTAATTTTGAGCTTATTTCCTGTAAATGAATTAAACCTGTTATTATGCCCCTTAGAGCTCAGTGTGACCGATGATATGAATTGATCTGTTTATCAGTTTCTTTCACTGAATTTGTCAGTATTTGTCTGTATAAACTATTTGGTCGGAAAGGACAACTTTTAAAATGAGACCCAACCTAGGAGGAACTAGGTGGTTTTTCATTAAGAAGAAAATGAGGTGCGTAAATCCGTCCCCGATGGGGATCGAACTCAGGAGCGGTTGGTTCCAACACCTGGGAACCAACCAACTGGGCTATCGCAGTTGAATGATTACAAAAGTACTATAGCAGTTGTTTGCTGCCAATGCAGGCAGTATCTTGTATCCTAGATTTTTTTATGTCTGTCTTTAGATGATCTTGATGAAGGATGTGCTCATAACCACAGGATATGAGACTGATGTTTGCTTTTTGCTGTTCCCTTCTTTCTTATATAGCAAAATATGGTACACTATTTTCTAACAGTGTGCTGCCTCTGTTAGCCATCATCGTCAATAAGTAATATACATCTGTTAACTGATGCAGGATCCCTGCCGTCCAGGAGTTCGAGATTCTGTTCGTTTATGTCAGGCAGCTGGCATTAAGGTACTAATACTATCATGTTTCTGTGTCGCTTACTAGATGCATCCAGAAGGGACAGATCGCCATTTATGTTATCTTCCATAATCCATACTTTTGCTTCGTCTGGAGATGTTTACTTGAAAGTTATTCTCAGTCATCACTTTATTTATTTAAATTGTTAGGTGCACATGATTACTGGTGATAATCTTCAAACTGCAAGAGCCATTGCCCTGGAGTGCGGGATACTTGATGATCCCAATATGTCGGAGCCTGTCGTCATTGAAGGAAAAACATTCCGGTGTTGTCAGACTTAGAAAGGGAGGAAGCTGCTGAAAAAATCTCTGTATGTTTATTATCCTTGCATTTTCCCTAACACTGCATTGTTATGATACTATTGTAATATTTTTTTGTGGTTAGTATATATCATTGTGTCTCTTCCTCTCCCTCCCTGGCTCCCTGGGTCCCTCTCCCCCCAGCACCTATATCCATGTCAGGTAACAGAAATAATATACACTGGTGCGAACCAAATGACCCGGTGAAATATTGTGGCAACAAGCATGTTTTTGCTGCTCACGTTTTGTGACATTGCTTATGCCCAGATTATTGACTTGAGAGATAAAATATTTGATGAAAAACTTTGAAAATGACCTAAGTAGCACTATGAAACTCGTTGTCATTCAGTTATTAGTAGTGCATAAGCTGTCTAGGCTCTAACCGAAGGCAATCCCTTAATTTACATGCACTGACTCAATACATAATTGGGTGTGTCAAGATTTGGGGATTAGTTCATGTCAAGATATGGGGCAACAATCCCTTAATCTGTCTGTACCTAGCTACCTGCTAATGACAAAAATACGAATACAACCATGCTAACATCAGGAAATTTGTTTTTGTGCCTATCTATTTTGCTCTGCCCCTACAGTTGTTATATAAATTCAAACAAGACTTTCTACCAATTTTGCTTTTACGCATTGCATATGCATATGTACTATCCACTTTTGTATTTGGGTTGAAGTATTCTCTAATAATGGCTACAGGTGATGGGAAGGGCTTCACCAAATGATAAACTTTTACTTGTTAAGGCACTGAGGGCAAGAGGTCACGTCGTTGCTGTTACTGGAGATGGCACAAATGATGCCCCAGCACTTCATGAGGTTTGTGGACTACTAGTCCCTATGAAATTTCTAATATTTTACTTTGAAACCAGCCTCATTTTGAACATGAACTTTCAAGTTCCTAATATGTAATTTAAACATGCATATTTCCATAGATGTTCAAGAAACATGTTTGTGTAATACTTAACAAACTCTGAAACTTGCAGGCAGATATTGGTTTAGCATTAGGCATTCAGGGAACTGAAGTTGCCAAGGAGAGTTCTGATATTATTATCTTGGATGACAATTTTGCATCAGTCGTGAGGGTATGTTAACTGTATTTATCTTTTCTTGTTAGTCTTCTGCTACTGTAGTTCATGGTTGTTTGCTCTGGCTTCAGGTTGTCAGATGATGGGGTCGTTCAGTGTATGCAAACATACAGAAGTTTATACAGTTCCAACTAACGGTCAATGTCGCAGCTCTGATCATAAATGTAGTTGCTGCCGCCAGTTCTGGAAACGTGCCGCTGAATGCTGTTCAGGTTTGAGCTCAGATTGTTTTCTATTATGGTATATGTATTTACACTGAGATCTATTGGAAGTTGCATTATATCTTCATTTAATTTGTAGAACTGCAACATACTTAAGAGTTTTCTTCATTTCTGTGCATGTCCAGATAGTATTTCTAAAAGATCTGATTACTAGCTGTAGTCTCTGTAGTGCTGGGTAAAAATTCTGATTTTTGCTCCCTTGGCTGACAGTTGCTGTGGGTTAACCTAATTATGGACACTTTGGGTGCCCTTGCATTGGCGACAGAACCACCTACAGACCATCTTATGGAGAGACCCCCAATAGGGAGAAGGTTTGTTCTTGTGCATGTGCTATATTTGCTCGTCTACCATCTTATGGACATGGCAGTTATCGCCATCTGTCTTGCATTGTTTAAACTGAATATGTTCAGTAATTGTACACACTACTTTCTCTGATCACAAATCCGTTGGGACATTGACATTGACATGGCCCCTGATACAATAATCAGCAATATCTATAAAAGTACAAATTCCAAATAGACAGAAAGTATTTTTCATGATGAATCCGTTACCATCAATCTTGTGTTGCCAATCTATGTGAAATTTTAATTATTGATGATATCAAAGTTTAAAAACGTGACTTGTGACAAACTTAAATTGTCCTACATTTTTTGTGGTTAGAGGAAGTTTTTGCAATAAATTGTCAATATAAGATTGTGGATAATTTAGTTGCTTGATCATTTCAGTTGCATCAAATTTATGCAGCATTTATCTCTACATGTTGCTATTGAAGTGTCAAAAATATTTGTGTTAGCAGTGCTAAATGGTTTCTTACCACCTTTTCAGGGAGCCGTTGATAACAAATATCATGTGGAGAAACTTGATGATTATCATGGTATGCTTCATATGCCGCTTTATTTTGTGTTTCTTAATATAGATCTTCCTACTAAACACTTGGTTGTTCTTTGTTCAGGCTTTGTTTCAAGTTTCACTCCTCCTTACTCTCAACTTCAAGGGAGTAAGCCTCTTGCAGTTGAAAAATGATGATAGAGCACATGCTGATAAAGTGAAAAATACCTTCATATTCAACACATTTGTTCTCTGCCAGGTTCTGCGTTTTACCTTTCACTTAGAAAAGAAGTTTCTTCCTTTTTGTCTATTGTGACTCCAATTCAACAAATGCATAGTGCCCTGACATCACATTTTTGTCTTCTTATTAGGTGTTCAACGAATTCAATTCACGTAAACCAGATGAGCTCAATATATTCAAGGACATTTCAGGGAATCACCTCTTCATCGGCATCATAGCAATAACAGTTATACTCCAGGTAGAATCTCTAGAAGGGATTTCCTTTCTTAACTAAGATAAATTGACTTAGGTGTACTGTGCTCACATATTTTGTTCCTGTTTATGTTTAGGCGCTTATCGTCGAGTTCCTTGGCAAGTTTGCCTCAACAGTAAAGCTAAGCTGGCAGCTGTGGTTAGTATCGATAGGCTTTGCTCTCTTCAGGTAAAGATTCTCTTATTCTTGCTAATGAAATAGAATAGCTCATGGTAGAATCGTGACATGTTTCTTCTGGTTTCATGTATTACTTACTATACTGGTGCGATGCTTTGTAGTAATAACATTCTAGATGTTCCTTCCCCCACCCCTCAATTGTACCTGATCATTGTCTTTATTGCTCTGCAGCTGGCCGCTGGCGTTCGTGGGAAAGCTTATTCCTGTTCCTCAGCAGCCATTTGGAGAATTCTTTGCATGCTACTACTGTAAGGGTTACAAACAAGGTAGCCATTGCACTGACAAAATCTTTTATTGCTTGACGATTCATGTAGCCCATAGGGAGTGAGCAAATACACCAAAGCATTTTTCCTGTTTCACAATTTTTCTTGCATATCCCTGACAGTATTCCGTTTGTGCAGTCTCGGATGACTCAACCTCTAATGACAAGGAAGTCTAACAAACCTGAGCCTTGAGATGCCTCAAGATTGATGGTCGGCAAAGATGGCCTTTCGCAGTTTCTTACGGGGTTTCGATGTGTTGGATTTGTAATTACCACTGATTGCGATTGTATATACACGCACGGTTAGTTCTCGGCTTTTGGATGTTTGCAGCAGCTTAACCATCCATGCGTCTTGATACGATTACGACGTGACCCTATCTCCTGTATGGCTTTTCAAACAGGAATGGCTAGAATGCAACTTGGCTTACCTTGCGACTTTTGTCATTTGCTTGAGTCAGTTCGCAACTGTATATCGTAGCTGGGAAGACTAGTGTGTGTATATTTTAGAAATTTCTATGCTAAGTGACTCTGTGTCGAGCTGCCTGTGTTCATACTGTAACATTTGACAAGTAGGCGTCCATTGTCGGCTTGTAACTTGAATGAAGCCTCTCGATGCAGAGGCTAGGTGAGTTGGACTGTGCTAGGGTGAGCTTCTGGTCGTATGCGTGACATGTCTGACCACCATTTCCCGTGGTCGTACATCAGACGTGCACCATTTCCCGTGCTCGTACATCAGCTGTGCACTTGTTCGTCCCTGTCCGTACATACAGTAATTTATCGAGTTCTGTATGGTCCACTTTCGCTTATACACTAGAAAATATGGCGCGGCGTTGCCGCGCCCAGGAGCCCAGTGTTTGATTTGTGATAGTAATTTTTTGGTTTACCTCTATAGCTTTTCATTTATTCGCAGGTGCTGAAATGCATAGCAATAACTGCTTTCAATGTAGCCGTTTATTGTACATTCTCAAAATCCTTGCAATATCTAGTGGCTCAGATTCTTAATAGCCTATATAATAGGCATTATATATAAAAGTTCAGATCCATGTGTCTATCTTGTAGTGTTCTATGCAGAATAACGTAGCCGTCTATTCTAATTTATATCTCAAATCCTTACCTTAATGTGCCTATTATAATAGGCATTATATATAGAAGTTTAGACAAAAATTATAAGAACATTAATGTAGTTTATATAATGTAGCCGTTCAGATCGGAAGTGGTATGTAGTTTATGCATTGATTTTGATTACAGGTTTTACACATACAACAAAAAGTAGCCTAGTTGTTATGTTGAGCTCAGATCAGAAATGTGAACACAGCTGACACACGACACATGTAAGACAGGGAGTAAGCTTCATCTTAATAATCTCATCAAGCTTATTATTCTCCCTCGCATCGAAGTGGTACTTAGCTACAACAACTCCTGAAAAACACTAATCCTGGCCGGAATGGCTGTGTAATTCGTATATCCAGATCTTCACCCGGGACCATTCCTGCTAGAAGTCCTAATCGAACGGCCCTAAGTGTTCAGGGTACACATTACCTGAGGAGGCATTTTCTCGATCAGCAGTTGAGCATCACCTTTTTTCGTTGAGCTCGGTGATGAATTTTTCTTGGATCAACACGTATATATTTTCAAGAATTGTATAAGAGGCGAAATCATGGTTTCCTTCTCTGATTCAACTTCAGCACGGGCAAAACCATGGGCAATAGCGCAGCAGCTACAAGTTGTGAAACAGTTATTTGCTGGCACAATTCATTTCCAGGATCCATGCTTCAATCATCAGTATCTTCAGCTATACTACTTGGAGATGGAAGTGATAAGGCAACATGTGATAGGTTGTGACTCACTTCTTCCATTCCATCTGCCAGATCTCAAGTGCTTCTTCTGCCTGCTTCCTCCTCTGAATTTCCATCAACAGACTTAGCCTCATTTCACGGAGGTCATCATCCATGGCTTGTGAAGATCGAGTTCCATCATCACTTGATATTTCTGAGTTTTGACAAATAACATTGAAGTTAGCACAAAAGTACCATAGCACCCACTAGTTCTGAATACATTGAGGCATCCAGAAATTTCCATAGTAAAAGGAGCAATTTTCCCAGTAAAATAGAAAATATTAGCAGAAACTATTTTTCCCATTAAAATAGAAAATATTAGCAGAAACTATCTCCATGCAACATTTGAAGTATTCTAAACAGTTCCATCATTTGGGGTAGAAGACCATAGACCAGTCATTATAGCGTAATAGATGATTGCAGAGTATCACATGATTGAAGAGGAAATAGATTCAACCAAATAAAGATGACTGAGCCAAATCAAACCAGGCACGCATCTAAAATCAAACCCTATCAGGGCCAAAGGCATATATATAACTGGGAGCACATACTCCACACATATAACAGTTGTTTGATCTAATCATACATAAAAAAAGGTTACTTCATCTCAATTTGGCATACTTGTTCAGAATATCTGTTCAAATATACTTCCAAGCTACAAAAAATTGTTTTATGCAAAATCCTATCCAAATGCTTGTCGTGCATTTCATCAAGCAGGTTGAGGGTGTCCAGATTATAGAACCCAACTATTGGCTCAAAATGGCACTCAAGATGCGCTAATCAAAGTCCATAAGGTGAAATCGAGAAACCTCCACGGATGTGGCTGGTTTTTACTTGCGAACGAGAGGCATTGGTGTGCTAGCATACCTCTGCAGCACCAAGGTGGGGGCGTCTTGCACAGGGATGTGTGTCATTCATTAACACGCGTGGCTGGAGTATTCGGAGCATCGCCACAGCATCCTCCGAGCGCCTGGAGGCCGCTGCCGCGCTGGGAATCCCCACGTCGCCCGGAGCCCGATGACTTGCTAGGTCTCCGATGGTAGGTAGGGACACGGTGGTTTACGCGTCGCCGGCCCGCGGCCATCCTCCCAGCGCCTGGACGCCGCTGCCGCGCTGGGAGTCCCCGCGTCGCCTGGAGCCCGCTGACTTGCTAGATCTCCGATGATAGGACACGGTGGTTTGCCCACGCCTTGCCAGGAGCCGCCGCGCCGAGGGCGCGCCATCAGATCCCCGTCTCGCTAGGGGCCAGGCGGCAGCGCCAGCTCTCCAGCTCACTGGTGGCCGCGAGCCCGCGATGCCCGCTCCGGTGGGACGGCAAGCGGAGGGTGGAGTGAGAGCATGGGGTCGGCGGAGCATGCGGAGGGGACGGGGCCCGGGGAGGAAACGCGTCGTGCGGCCCGCGAAGCGTCTCGATGACCCGAACTGATGAAATCGGACGTGCTAGATTGTTTTGTCGCCCTATCCAACGGTCCGAAGGTTAACAGGCGACGTGGCCCTATCAGGAGGCTTGCTTTTGGAAGCAGGATTCCTATTTGTAGATAGATAGATACGGGTGGATTTTTTATGAAATTTTACCCTTTTTTTAAAAGAAATTTTAAATCCATCCCCGTTTGAAAGTATTTGCGCTGCATATCCTTTTTGGCCGTGGCAAATTTCCGGTGGCGCGATTTTTACACATGTCGCGCCCGCATGTGGCGCGACCAGCCTTCCATGCTGGCTGGCTGGCGTTGACCGGTGCTGACGTGGCTGAGCGTGGGGCCCGCCACGTCGCGCCAGTGCATGCGGCGCGACGGGCATGCCACAACGTGCAGCACGAGGTTTTCAAACAGCAGTGCATCGGTCACTGTGGCAGTGTGGCAGGGTTTAGCGTGTGGCAGTGTGCCACTGCCGTCCTGACCATGCATGTGGCAGTTGCATGCATTGTCTGAAAAGGACTAGCACAGTTTTTCAGAGTACATATTGTCATTTGTGAACAAGGTAGCCACTAGCCAGTCTGAAAAACACAGCGGTGCATCTGATTCCGAGCTCTTAGCTAGGCACAAGCAAGAGCAGCTAGCTAGGTATCGAGACACTCCGTCAGTGTTCATTCAATCATGAGCTAAAGTGAAGTACAGCATCACCAGATACTTCGCCTGCATCATTATATAGTATGAGCGAAACCTCTCATCAAGCTGTGAATGAATGATTAAACAAGGCCAATAATACACACAAGCATGCGCTTCCAGGTCCATTAGGGAAAAAAAACAAAGATCATTTGGTTGTTGTTTGTTGCTTGCCAGTACTACTGCCGCTGAAGACATCAGTATCACTACCACAGTGCTGCTGCTACAGCCACTGCACATCTCCCTCAGAAGACAACTCCACGGCCGTGGGCCCCGGCCTTGCAAGAAGGACTCCCCATGGCCTGGTTTAGATGGCAGATTTTTTTGCCATAAAATTGTAAATTTTTAGACTCTCTCTCCATCACATCACATTAAATACATAAAAAGGCGTATGTTCGGAGTAGTAAATGTAGGTAAAAAAATTAACTAATTACGTTACATTTGTACATGAGGCGAATCTTTTTTGAGCCTAGTTAGTTCATGACTGGACAATATTTACCACAAACAAACGAAGCGTCTTTACAATTGTGTGTTACTGGGAGTTAGAACGTGTGTTTTTTGCTAAAAATTTGCCAACTAAACTCTATGCAGTGTACAATGCACCGGAGACCGGACAGATGCCTAGAAGATCCACCTCTCAATAATTCATGCAGTTGAGAGGCACAAGCAAGCATACACATGGCAGTTGGCAGGAGAAAATACAAATCAGGCAAGCTGATAGTGAATGCAGCATTGCCACAGTGATATCATATAGGGTGTACACACTTTACTGAAAGGCTGGAAGCATAGAGACAAACAGACTAAAATTTTTTGCAGAAATCGTACCAAAAAAGCTGGTGAAAACTACCCGTCTTTTATTTACATGCTCCAGTCCTGTCGATTCTAAACACAGGAACCTGTGCTAGTGCTTTTCGGAAGGAAAAGCCATGGTGGCCCATCCCACCGCAATGCATGCAACTGCTACATGCATGGTCAGAATGGTAGTGGTACACTGCCATACGCTAAACCCTACAGTACCACACTGCCACACGCTACGTCGTCACACTGCCACACTGACCGATGCACTGCTGCTTGAAAACCTTGTGATGTTTGAAAACCTGCACCTTGTGGCATGCCCGTCGTGCCGCATGCACTGGCGCGACGTGGCGGGCCCCACGTCCAGCCACGCCAGCACCGGTCAACGACAGCCAGCCAGCGTGGAAGCGCCTGTCGCGCCACATGCGGTGGCGCGACATGTGTAAAAATCACGCCGCCGGAGCTGGCGCGATCAAAAGGATATGCAGCGCAAATACTTTCAAACTGGGGATGGATTTGAAATTTCTTTTAAAAAGGACAAAATTTCACAAAAAGTCCGATACGGGTCTACGACGATTCAGATATTCTCGAAATCGGCCGATTCGTAACAGAATATCGTCATGTCAAGGCCTCAAACTACAGATTCATTCACAAGCCCACCCTGAATGTGAGGTATGCTGGGCCGACGGCCCATCTATAGATGAGACAGCCAGCGTCAGACCATAGAGGCCACTAGGTCAGACAGCAACGCAATCTTTATGGAAAGATGTTGACGAAGGGCTGCAACACGGACATTTTACATTCTATTCTCTGTTTATTTAATCCTCCGTATGTTAATCTCATCTATAGACGGTGTAACTTAATCTGTTCAATGTTTAAACGTCGTTGGAAGGGCGTTCCTTGTTTGAAAGGAAATTGGATGAGAGCAGCCCCAACGCACCAGCTTGGCTGTATGCCCTAGCGTCCACGTAGGCCACGAGCTTCCATGTCACGCGAGATAGAGGCTTCGCAGAGCCTGACATTACCTTGCAGAGGTACCGGTGGTTTCAACTGACACGGTGACAGAGCACACACCGAAGCACGCGTTGGGAGGTAAATATCAAATGCCCCAGCACAGTTTGGTAGGGACCATGACGTCAAGGAGAGAGACAATGAGAGAGGGAAAAGAAGAAGGGAGATAAAGACTGAAAGCGACATGCATATGACGTGAAAAGAACACCATGGTGCCTTGCGCTGTGGCTCATGTGTCTTCGTGCGAATGATGTTTACGTGGATCTCATTTTTTTTTCATGAAGCTAACAAGCTGTATGCCCCGGTTGGGCGTGGCAAACAAGCGCTACAAGCCAGTTTACAAAAACATCAAGATCCATCATGGATTTAACAACAAATCCCTACACTATATTTTTAAAAACAACAGATCGTACTCAACATCTCATGATACAAAATGCATTAAAGATTACCGAAAAAAAGATCAGATTTCTTCCATACACATCTAGTTCCAATTCCAAACACCAAAACTGCATGCATATTCATCCACGATCCAACTTCCTAAATGTAAAATAAGGATAGCAGAGAAAGTCTTCTTAGAACACAGGATACTATCAATGAGCTTGATCGTGAACCTAATTCATCCTTTTGATGAGCTCATTGATGTAGTTCTCACGGTTACCAGCATCACCACCCTCCACATAGTGGTTCCTCTTCTTCTTCAGGCCTCCCAACGGCGCCTTCAGCTTGAATGGCCACAGGAAGTTGTTCGCCTCCTTGAAGTGCGGGCCAACAGTCATGATCTCGTGAACAAGATCCTCAATGCAGATGATGTCGTGCTTGCCCAAGCCCTGATATCAGTGCAAAAGTTGATATCATGTAAAAATATACAAACTAATCACACAAACCAGGTGCGAGTTCCAAGACACAGACCTCCTCGATGACATTGTTGTTGGACAGAGGGATCCTCTGCTTGTTCAGCTTTCCATAGCCCCTCTTGTAGATCAACTCCCGGACACTCTTCAAGTTTGGGTATCTAAACAAGATTTACCTCTTTAGTAAGCTGAGGGGTAACCAAACTATGACAAGGTAACTACACTCAGTCTGCTTCCAAGTTTTCTGTCTACAAATTTTATCTATTGTAGTGTTGTTTAATGGAAACTAATTGAATATACATGCACCACTGTGCATCTTCTCTTTATCATAAGCAACTCTGATAAAAGAACATAATGTAGAATCTTGCAGCCTTGGCTGCACTTGCAAACTAGAGTACAAATTTAGTATTGTAACACACTATTCTTGTAAAAATTCAGTGAAAGACATGTCAAAAATAAGCGGCAAGACAAGAAATAAATCAGCAAAGAAAATATACCCATATGCAACATAGGGCTCAACCCTGCGAAGCATGTTAATAGTAGCCTTGTTGACCTTCAGGAACACACCGTTGAAGATCTGAAAAAAAATGTTCAGTCTGACGAGATAACAAACAAACAAAATTCAAATAGCAGAAATGCAAGTGCAACAACAGATATTGGTGAACCCACCTGCCTCAAACGCAGAAGCTGCAAGATCTTCCTTGTTTTTTGGGTGCATGGCATTGATACTGTAGTTTCAAAATCAACAGAATTAAAAACAATCAAGAGCATACAAATTAACCATGTAATACAGGCATAAGAATTTGTTTCTCACCCACGGATGCGGACCACAAACAGCAGCTTTGCCTCAGGACTGACATAGAAACCACCCTTCAAACGGGCCTCACGCTTAAGCTGCACCAGTTCCTTCTCCTGCTCGCCAAGTATCCACATTAGCAAACAAATAACCAAGTCTCAGTTTTATATTACTTCCAGTGGCACACAATGTACAACAATATTCTAGATTGCTTACAGTTATACGACTGATCATCATACTTATAAACACCGGTAAACAGTATAGATTATAAATTTTTTGGGCTTGAAGATCTTATCTTAGAACAAAAAACATTAATTGCATGTGTTACAAATGCACTAAGCAATATTGCACTTTGCTGCACAGTAAGCGCAGCAGCTAACCGATCCTACTGCAGCTGCTTTAGCAACACATTTCTTACTACAAACCATTGACAGTTGTAACATTCGCATAAATCGCTCCAGATTAACGGAAGGTCCGGGACCAAACGAATCAAACCCAGATTCAACAGGCCATCACAGGATGAAAATAAAATGACGCAGGCAAAGCCCTACCACCCACCCCGACCGCACGAATAGTCTACATACAGACAGGTAAGATCGATCGGTAGCGGCGATCTGACCTGGGCATCGTACTCCTCGGCGTAATCCTTGGCGCGTTTGAAGACGAGCTTGCGGCTCTCGATGGACTTCTTCTTCTCGGCCAGGGCCTTCTCCTTCTTCTCGGCGGCCCACTGCTCCTCGCGCTTCTGCTTGCGGAGCACCGACTCCGGCACCGCCACCTTCGCCGCCTCGGACGACATCTGCACGGGCACCGCCGACCCAAACCGCTGCTCGTCAGCCGCAGATCCAAACGCACAGAGAACGGCGAGGGAGGCAATAGCGGGCGGCGCCGTCGCTTACCTTACCTGGACGAGCTGCGTAGAAGAGGGGGACGCGCGGGGGGAGGTGGAGGGCGGAGGTAGACTCAGACGGCGGCGGCGGGCGAGGGAGTGGGGATGGTTTATGTAGGAGGGGTTTCGTTGCTAGGGTTTGTGGAGGTGATCGGACGGCAGAGAATAATTTGGGCCGCGGCGTGTGTGATGGTGGGCTTCAAGGGAACATATGAGCCTTGTCTAGAGGCTATAGTGGGCCTTCAAATTGTTTGGCCCATCGCTACGTCCTAGCGAGCTAAAAGTCGGCTCGAGTCGGCTCAGTGATAAGCTTGTGAGCATTTGATAGAAAATCCCACTCAGCAAAGAAATCAGCTTTCACGTGTCTGATTCAGTATTGCAAATTAGAAAAAAATAATCCAGTTTAAGAAGAAATCAATAGCAACAAATGGTTCGTGTATCCTCGGTACAGTATCAAGAGAAAGAAGCAAATTAATCCACTTTGAGAGACTCAAATCACACGGTATCACACGGTATAAGTTATGTAGAAGTAGAACGAGTAAAATGCATTACCTCAAACTTTTTGTCTCCTCCCATCTAGATCCTCAAACTTTCAAACCAACTATCTAGGTCTCTCATCTTTTCAAACCAACTATTATGGGTCCCTTAAACTGCTGTCATGCCACGTGGTGTCTCTGGTCTCTTTTTAGGGTTTGAAAGTTTGATACAGGGCGCATTTTACTAAGCAGAATCCGAACACCTGGCAGCAAGTCACGCCGACCAGCCCAATATCAAAAAAAAAAAAAAAGAGCTCTGTGGGAATGTAGGCCCGGAGCTCATCGGCAACTTTGCAGGGCCACGGACGCGCAATACTTGGGCAAGGCGAATGGGCCGTTATCTGTGGGCCTTAGAATCTAGACGCTTGTACTATATATATGCACACTGATATATTATTAGGTCCCCTGATTTTTATTTTTATTTTTATTTTGACAAGGGGGTCCCCTGATATTATGTCAACTTGTTTGGCTCATGAGTCATGAACTTGCAGGTCACATAACCTTGGCGTTAGACAATCGCAACGAGTCAGTGGAGCCGAGCGTGCTAACAGGCTTTGAGTTTTCCGTCCCGTCCCACCTATAGACTATGGCTGCGTCGCCCTAGTAATGAAGTAAGGTCCACGAAGGAGCATTTTCCAGTTTCGTCGGATAAAAAACATCGTAAGCAACTAAGCATATTATCACACTTATTTTACTGGTATAGTGCCCGTACTAACGCAAGCGGTTTCATTTAAATATGTGCAACAAAACAACTATAGGACGATATTTCTAAAATTACTTATTTTCAAACAAATACTCTTCCAGTAGGAAATACCGAGGTAGGTAAATAGTGACCGAGCAGGAAATGATTTTCCATTTTCATTTAACTTGATGTTGCACATGGGAACTTACAACATGATTAGCTGAAATCATCTAATCTGAAACAAAAGGCTATCTAACATCAGGCTTAAAAACGAAGGGACGTTCTTTAAGCCAAAAAGTTGTGGGGAGGTCCTCCAAAGCACTTCATTTTCTATTTTATAAAGAGAGTTATAGGGGAACTTACAACATGATTAACTGAAATCATCTAAACTGAAACAAAAAGGTATCTACCATCAGGCTTAAAACGAAGGGACTGAAGGTGAATGTGTCGATCCAACGGTGTTAGTTTCTGGATATTGCGACCCCGTTAAAGTAAAGAGGCCAAGATCCATGAACAAAATAAACATTATTATATTATATTCTTATACTATTACTATATTCTTATACCACGAAAGAATATTGAGGACGAGGCACCTGGTTGTTCTGGTGCATTTGAGAGGACACGCATGCTTGCTATTCCTCTCGTCTCTTCCCTCGATTGTTTCTTCAACTCTCTTTCTCGCGCGGTACTGAAGTCACAGCTACTGAATAGATGGCAGGGTGTAAGAGATGATGCAAACTGCTTTTTTTTTTTTTTTTTTTTTTTTTTTTTGTGCAAACTGAAAGTTACAGCTACTGAATACTTAGAGATATATTATAAACGTAAGTTAACACGCATGCACACTTCCATACAAACACCTTAACTTGGCTGGCATCTATTAGCGCTCTTGGATGGATGCACCAGAGCTAATTTGAGCTTAAGTTAGCTAGCTAACAATTAACTCAGGGTATCAAACATACTGTGAATTTTGGAATAAAATTCAGAAGAAAATACGCCGGTGCGTCGATAGGTTCCATCACAAGAACAAACCAAGTTTGCAAAGAAGACGCTAGTTGCATGGGGAAAAAAAATGGTGTTGACTAATGGAGTGTTTTATCCCCGTCGAAGGAAATGGTAACCGAAATCGATGTGTTAAATTTTATGGCACGTCTCAGAAGCTTTTTCCGAACGAATAGTCAGTCGTCACTAACGATGACTAGTCGAGCTCTACGACAACTCCAGTTTACTGTATATCACACTAGTAACGAAATGATTTTTGCGAGCACTTGCAAAATCTTTTTCGGCGGCTTTTTTTTTGCCCGTCACGGAAAATACCACGCCACATTTTTTTTTTGCGTGGCGGGCGTTTTTTTGCCGTCACCGGGAAAGATTTTTTGCGTGGCGGGCACCTTAACACGCACGCCACGCAAAATAAAATCTTTTGCGTGGCGGGCGTGTTAAGGTGCCCGCCACGCAAAAATCTTTCCCGTGGCGGGCATCTTAAAAGGCCCTCGCTGAGAACATCTGAGGCCCAAATGCCCATGGCGCGGCCCGATAACCATCCGTGGTATAAATATAGGAAACTAGGGTTTCCTTCACTCTATTCCTCTCTTCCCCGACACTTCTCTCCCAGCGCCGAACCAGCCGAAACTGCTCTCGTCTCCACTCCCCTCCATCCCAGCCCGCACTCGCTCCGGTCGAAGCCTTCCTCGGCGGCGCCCATCCCCCACCTCCCAGCGACGTATGGCGTCCGGCGGGGTTCCACGGCAGCGGCTGCGAGGCGGCCTGGCGACCCGGGGCCGGCGGCGACCGGGCGACGCTGGGCGTCCGGCGGCCCCCACTCTCCCAGATCCGCGCCCCGGCCTCCCCGCCGGCGGCGTGGGAGGGCGGCATGGAAGCGCGTGGAGGGCGGTGGGGCCTCCGCGCTGATCCATGGCGGTGCGGAGGATCCAGCTGGCGGCGCGGCGGCCGATCCGCGGGCGGCGCACCTCGGGCGGCGTGATCCGGTGGATGCGGCGCGGGGCAAACCGGCGACGGCGCTGGCGGGCGGCGCAGAGTGCGGTGGATCGCGGCGCGCGGATCCGGCGGCGCTCCTCTCCACTTTCCGGCCGGCGACCATGTGCGAGAGGGGCGCCCGGATCTGCTGGCGGCGCCTCCTCCCACTCCGGCGGCGGCAAATCCGGCGGGCTGAATCCGGCTGGCGGCGGCGCTCCAACCTGGATGGGCTCGGCGGGCCTGTTCGGTGTTTTTTATTTTTTATTTTTTTGGCCGTGGCGGGGCATCCCTAATCTGCGCCCGCCACCTTGAGAATCGATTAAGCGTGGCGGGCACGCGTAGCCCGTCACGGTTAATCACGCGATTAACCCGTGACCTTTGGTTGGTGACGGGTCACAATGGCAATGGGTATGTACCCGATGGATACTAGTCATCCATACCCGTACCGCGAGGTTAAATCCATACCCGTCGGGTTACCCGAAAGCACATGGATCTCGATTTCATTCCATACCGGTACCCGCCCGGGTGTGGCACCCGACGGGTAATCCATACCAGCGAATACACCCGAGTTCATGGGCTATATTATATACTCGTATGCTTATATGGGTCAAATACTAAGCTATATGGGCCAAATTAATGAAAAATACACTAGAGTTCAGGAATATATATATACTCAAATGCTTATATGGGCCAAATTAATGGGTCATATGCTTACTTGGGCTAAAATTGTAGAGGCGAGCTATATATTTATCGCGGGTATTTTCTACCCGCGATGTACGCTGGGTATGGATACTACACTTCCATACCCGTACCCGTCATACCATTGGATACAACATTGTACCCATTAACGTATCCATGGATACCAAATCGTTCCATACCCGTCACTTTATCGGGTAAAACCCATCGGGTTTTCGGGTTTCGTACCGTTGACATCTTGAGTGACGGGGTTTGCCTCGCCACGCAAACCAAAAACGACCGCCACGGAAAACGCGTTTTAGGTACTAGTGTCAATCATCACTTTGGAGCATGCAGTACGTGTTGGATAATCATACTGTGGGGATTTCTTCCGAAAGGGTGTGTTTAGTACCCTATAAATTTTATTGTAGTCTTGAATTTGACATTCGTATCACTTTTTCGTTGGTTTTGTGGTAAATATTCTCCAAACTGTCCAATTAGATATTTTGTTTATCTACATTTCATTCTCCATGCATGTGTTCAAAGATTCGATGCGATGAAAATTCAAAGGATGTGATGAAAAATTAAGGGAACTAAACATAGCCTAAATCTCTTCTTCTATTATTGCAAATTAAGGGAAAACATACCCTTACGTGAAAGCAACAGTGGGTCGCTTGGCATTGGTTCTGCAATTGATCATTCAATGCATAGACGAATTTACAGCTATACGTACGGATTATCTCGCTATTTACTCCTATATACTACTACTAGTTAGAACTGAGCTTGTCGATAGAGAAGTCTCCACTATCCATCTTGCTAGTAGTACCACAGTACTAGTCGTGTACGGAGTACTACTGTACTAGTGTGTACTGTACCGTAGTATGTGTGTCACGCCACGCACGAGTGACACAAGCGGACGTCGACTTCACACGGCAGGGGAGCAGGCGGGCGGGCGAGACCACATCGCTCCGAGCAAAAGAGTCTGGACAAGAGATTGGACGTGCAGTCCGGTCCTGGCGTCCCACACAACAGCAGGCCATCAGGACGGATGAGGCTGGCAAATGGCATGCAAAACACCCACTATGCAATCCTTTCTCCTTTTCTATAGAACCAGAACCGAATGAAAACATTGAAAAGGTTGGTTAAGAGTCGATATCGTTTATCAAAGCAAGAAAAAAAAATGTCGATATCACAAGCAAATTTGGCGATTTTTTGTGTATCAGTAGGGATGGTCTGCTCTGAAAGGTTCGACTTTTTTGTGTATCCAAACTTAAGCGGTTGGATGGTGTTTTTATTTATTTTGTTCTCAGAACATATATAGGAGTTGTGCTCGTGCTAGCATATGTTCAAGTTGCGGCTGAAATGCTTGCTAATATCTTGTTCCTTGGGAGTAAAACCTTTTGAATTTGACTTCAAATATCAATATCTGTATCACTAAATAAATTTATTATAAAAGTATATTTCATGTTTAGTCTAATGATAGTGTATTTTTATATTTTTAAAAAGTGCCTTCTTTGAAGATGAGGCCGACTTTTTTTATATCTTAGCCTTTTAAAAAAATCACATTTCGACTTATAGGGTTTCCTTTTATTTTTTTGAACCTTGAGCTTGTCGCCATATGGTGCCGAGGTTATGAAAGCATTTTATGTGTGGTGTTGATGTTGTTGCTTGTGTGACGCAGATGTGGCTGCAATATGTAGGGGTTGTTTGGGCCGCGGCCACAAATGGCCACGCGTCAAAGTTTGGCAAGTTGTGGCGGGGGGGGGGTTTACGACCATGTGTCCTAATTTAGCTGCGACATTTCCCCATTGAAGGCGGCTTTGACCTTCGCCCGGCGGCGGGAGCCTCATTCGCCTCCACTTCAGCGCCCCACTTCCAAAGCAAGACCGTGCGGGCTGCAGAGTCGCATTAGCCGCCCTTGGCCGCGATGTGATACGACCTTTGTGGCGCTTCGGAGCGGGAAGAGGCTAGTGTCTTGCGACTTGGCGACCAGCGCGGCCCGGAGTTGATAAGTAAGCGTGGCGGCGGCACACACACCAAGTCCTCAATCTCCGCTGCAGGGGACCGAGCCGTGAATCTCGGCTACATAAGGTATTGGGGCGGCTCCGAGAGAGCAAAGAGGCTCATCACGCAAAGCGATCTTCGGGGCTGCGAACAAGAAAGAGGTGGGCGCCCCTCGAGGAAGTCTCCCTCGATATCCGCCCATCCGTCACTGTCGGCAGAGCGAAGGCGTAACCAACTACCGCAAAGCAAGCTCCACCTCCAACAACATAGGGTCCAAAGCGGACTCCAAGCAAAGCGTCCGGTCCGCCGCCGAAGCTCGGCCTCATCAACACCACCGGGAACATGCCCACCACCACCATCTTGAAACCCACAGCGGGGTGAAGATCGACTACGAGAGAGTCCTCGAGGCGTGGTACATCAAGTGGTGGCGGCGTCCACACGTGTCGATAGTGAGGCGCCGGTGGTGACCGGAACTTCAAGATTTGCGGCTCGGTCCTTCAAAGATGCTCGTAGGGGTAGGGTTTGCGACGTGTGTTCATAGGGGTGAGTGTGCGTGCGTGTTGGCGTCTGCGTTATCTTGTGTAATCTCAAAAAGGTGCGCCCGAACCTGCGCCGGTGAGACGGAACCCCTCTAGTAGTCTGGTGTGACGGGGACGAGGGAGGTGTGTGCATCAAGATGAGCTAAATGAACAAAACACAACGTCAAATTCATGATTGTTCTCTCTCAAAGATCATGAACAAAATAGAATCATCTGCACATTGCAACTAAGTCAAACCCTATTCTACTAAATGAGGAACTAATCTGCGTTTAGACATAGAAGAATACTAGTGTCCTTAATAAGAACGTGCAGTTATAGAAAACCACGTAACTTTAGAGCCTTCACCCCCGTTTTGTATCCTACAAGACTTTACGAACTTTGATAAAAGGATGTTGTAGTACTCCTAGAATTTCATCAATTGGACTAGATCGATACTCGTATGCAGTTTTTAAAAATCTCACTTTTTTAAATCCAGATGCTAAACAAACGGTAAAAAATTTGGCCTGCAAAAGTCAAACTTAGGGCAGGGGAGCAGAGTCAGGTTCAGGAATCTTGTCGCAAACTCGGCGAGCACTGCATCTTTTGGACCGGCGTGCATCGCACGGTGCCAGAAGGCTGTGCGTCTCCCTGGTCGGTCGCCGTCCGTTCTCGGCAGACAGAGAGCAGAGAGCACAGCGTCAGCGAGAGGAGAGCCCCGCCGGGCCTCCGCAGTCGGCAGTTCCGTGTCCAAGTCCAGCTCCCCACGCTGAGACCACGTGCCTGTGCGCTTCCTTACAGCAAGCGGCAGGCGGTCCGTGCGTCGACACGCGGCGCCTGCGACTGCAAGCCAAAGAAAAAGAGCTGGGGCGGTGCGACCCATCTGCGCGCCACGTGATCTCTCGCTAGGGCACCAGCGTTAACAGCGGCCGCGGCCTGGCATGTCGAGTCGACTGCCATCTCCATCGACGGGACCAGACTCCTGTCGCCTCCCGCTCCGCTCGGCGCTCCGTCTCCGTCTCCTTGGACCAGAGCTGTGGCCGTGCAGCAGATCAGTACGGCCGTCGACCGGACGCACTCGTTGAAAAAGGACGCCTTGGCAGTCCAACCGCGCAACTTTTCAATTCGGGAGCTTCCGGTTCACGCCACGTATGGCCGATCCTTTTCTTCAAGGGAAGAAAAGAATAGCTAAGGTTAGGCTTTATACATTCAAAAATAGTAGCTAAAAAGTTAGATCAGGTCTAAGTAAGAGTTTTATTTTATATTCTAATTTTCAATACTCTCGTATGTTAAATACAGTATACTAGAAGACTTTCATCTTTGTAAAACAACCTTCATACAAAAGCCTTGCACGTATTTGTATTAAGAGAAATTAGATTGTTTTAATACAAATTGGTAGCACAAAGATCTCCATTACATACTCAGCATCTCCAAAGCTACTACAACACTGCTGACATACACTCTGGAGGAAACAACCAAGGTGACTGGCGCCCACCACGGCACCACCACCCACAGCTCGCCCTAACATATGCTTTATCCCCACTGTGATGATGCCCACTCTTGTATTGACCCCGCGGAAGCACCGAGCATTCCGCTTCTTCGGACGAGGGCGAAAGGTCGGTACCCTTTTTTGTCATTGGGCTATTGGCCACTCGGCGATCGCTGTTTGGATGCCCTCAACTAAAGTTTAGCTAGCTAATAAGAGTTGTAATTCCATTTCTTCCAAATCTCCTAGACGATGAGGGCGAAAGAGGGATCAACACCTTTTCTCACTCGCCTATTGGCCACTCTGATCGCTGTTTGGATGCCCCTCAACTAAAGTTTAGCTAGCTAATAAGAGTTGTAGCAACTAATGGGGCTAGCCGATTTCTAATGGTTGGAATATCTTTTAGCTGCTAATTAGCTGAGGTGTTTGATACACAACCAGCTAAATTTTAGTTGGTGCATCAAACAGGGGCTTAATCGTTGAAGGTCAAGATCATTGCAGGAAACAGGCAGCTGACTGCTGGCCGCGAACCAGTAATAGTCGCTGTCTCCTCGCTGCACGGCCGTCCTCCTCCGTCTCGTCGCTGTCAACACGACGATGATCTTCTCGCCGTGTCTCCGTGGCACCGGTTCTCCGTGTCGTGCACTAGCGTTGAAGTGACCTCGTGTACTTTGAGTGCTTGCGTCTCTCCAACCGAATCCGACACGTACGTACGACACAGCCATCTTTGGCTTGCATGCCAGATGGCACTGCCGTGCGTCGCTGGCCGGCTAGTCGCTGCCACGTGCATCCGACGCTGTCGGCGTGCGTGATTAGTTTATGCCATCATGCATAGCACTACTACTTGTGTCTGGTTAACGACTCGCAACCTGTCATTAGCAGCCTATAATGCACTAGTTATATATATACATAATGCATGCATGCTTCCAGTTGCAAAATGCTTAGCTGCAAGACATTCTTCGCGTACAGTGGCCGGCCATAATGATTCCGTGAGAAAAGCTACAGCAGATAGCGTCATGGCGAAGAGCTTCTAGCCTGGTCTACGCGCAAAAAATGAAAAGTGCCCGAGCCTGATGTACGGTGGCCTCTAGCCTAGTTTATTCCTTAATCTAAAAAAAGCTAGTAGCCTATTAGTAGTAGGTTTTGTGCATGCCGGGGGACGCGACGCGTGTGTGTTGTGTTTGGCAATGCCCGGAATCGATCCACACACACGTCACAAGATATCGGACCGATCGAGTCACAAGACCAAAGCTTCCAAGAGAGTTCTAGTTGGGAGAACACACAACTACTTCTATCTACAGAAGGAATAAAGTGGATGATGATACAGGGTCTATCACCAGTGTCACATCAGAACGAACGATCTGCATTCTACTAGTACAAAGCATCTCGGCCAGTTCATCGATCATCGCTTTGCACTCGGAGCTTTGGTCGAGGCTAATCTTTTTCCTTGAGATCCTTTGCAAAGTCGGACAATTCACTTGTATGGCGCTTTTCTGTAAGCTACACGTACTGACAATGCTTTTGAATGTGCGCTTTCATTTGGTGTTATGCTTTTACCTTGCTCTGTGTTTTCCTACTGAAAAGCACTTGTCCAGTTCAGATCGACTTCAGACAACTTGGCTCCAAAGTATAATCGTTTAACCGTTTGCTTTCCAAAGTATAGTTTAACCATTTGGCTCGATCCAGGCTCCTTTTTTTAACCGCCTGGGCAAGCTAGGTAGTAGTACAAGTGAAATTAACGTGACGGCCGCCGAAAGGAAAGTGATCGATTGACAAAGCATGCATGGATCAAATCGGAGCAAAGGGATGGAACATGGCACCGGACAAAGGAAGGATCAAAATCGAAGGGAAGCATCAGTGCATCACTAGACTGCTCTAGCTACTTCGTTTTACGACTTTTCATGAGCGGACGTTGCGTGCTTCTACTTGTCGGACGATATGACCTATCTACTCCTCCTGTAAAGTAAGTCTAAATTATTTTTTTATGGCATGTCGATTGCTCACCTAAATCCTTAAATAAACATATTGTTTGTCAATTTCTCCCTGCATTTTTATTTAAGAGATAAAACATGCCAATATTTTCTCCTCCATTCCAAATTGATTCCAAAAAGTTTAGAGAGTCAAAAATATCATCAAAAGTATAGTAATAGCTACAAATATTTGTGTTATGGAATAGATATATTGTGAAAATATAATTAATAAAGAATCTAATGATACTTACAATTTGAGATAGAGAAACTATGTGTGAAGGTTCAGTGGCATAAGGAGTGATCTTTCTTATGTCATTTCCATACTCATTGAACGATTTGTCTACACCACACGCCTTATAATTTATAACATACGCGTACTTATACTCATGTTTGATACTGCAATTATTAATTAATGTTTTTAAGTTATTCATGATAAAAAAAATGTAAAACAATAGTACGTTTGACGAAACAGAGAATTAAGCTAGGACACAATAGACTATAGATTAAGATTGAGTGACCAACACACCAAAAAACCGGCTACGGAGCTACCTTTGTCTCTCTTTTTTTTTTTTTCACTTGTGGTGTGGGGAGCTGTGGAGCACATGGATTTCGCGTGAGGGCCTCGCTCGTCACCCTTTCCCCGTCAAGTACAAATTAAGCCCATCCACATCCACCACCCACGCAAAAAGAAAGGCAATGCAAGCGGTTTCGGTTTCGGTTTCGTGGGGAGGGAAAAAGGGAATAAGGCAACAAGACAGCGAACAGGTCCCCCGCGGCTTCGGTTTCAAGTTACCAAAAGTTGAATCGAACGGGCTCTAGGCAGCTGTGAGCTGTGCGCGCTTTCGATCGATCGTGTAAAGTTCAGAGGCTTCCATAATTCGGATCAGCCGTACGTGGCTGCGATGCGATCGACCCCAACGCCAGCTCCCATTTGCCGTGCAACAAAAGACCCCGTACGTCGTCGTCGTCGTCCCAGCTCGATCGATCGGAGCACCACCCATCAAATCCTCGCTGGATCCAATAATCGTCTGCAAAAACACGGCACTCTTTCCAAATTCGAAATTGGACCTACTCCATGCATGCATATGCCATTATGCCTGCATGGAGAGAGTAGAGACAACGTACTCAGACAAGGCATGTTCTTGTGCTTTCCATGCGAGCGAGGATGCGTTGTGCGGCGGCGAGGTACTTGAGCTCATCAGCTTTTATGAAAAATAGAAATATTGCATCAGGAATTGCTTGTTTGCATGAAATTCTTCATGAAACAAAGAGGAGAAAAGAAATAGGGGTGGTATTAAAACTTGACTTTGAGAAAGCATACGATAAAGTTAGTTGGAATTTGCTGTTTATGTGTCTTGAGAAAAGAGGCTTCGGTGTGAAATGGACAAATTGGATAAAACAGGTTGTTTCAGGTGGGACAGTTAGTGTCAAAATTAATAACAAGATTGGTCCATACATTAAGAGCTACAAAGGGGTGAGACAAGGAGACCCTTTATCCCCCATTCTTTTTAATATTGTGGCTGATTGTTTGACAAGAATGGTTCAACAAGCTCAATGTAATAATCACGGTTGTTGGTTTGATCAGTCATATTATTCCTAAAGGGGTAGTTTTATTACAATATGCAGATGATACCATTGTTTTTTCTCGAAACATGGGATCCAAAATGCTATAAATATGAAGTTTTTGCTATATATGTTTGAAATGTTATTTGGTCTTAAGATTAATTTCAATAAGAGTGAAGTTTATATGATAAATGATGAGGAAAATTGGGGAATGCAATATGCTGATATTTTTTAACTGTCAAGTTGGTTTGTTTCCAATAAAATACCTTGGTGTGCCCTGTGGGGCCTAGTAGGCTCAAAATTAAGGACCTGGTTACCTCTAGTAGAGAAAGGAGAGAAAAACTTGATGTATGGCAAGGTGGTTTGATGTCTATGGCTGCTAGAACAGTTTTAATTGAATCCGGCCCTAAATAATACGCCAATTTATCACATGTCGGTTTATCTTCTACCAAAGGGAACTGTAGGAGTGATGGATAAACAAAGAAGAACATTTTTTTGGCGAGGAGGGAGTGTGAAAAGGAAATACCATTTGATTAAATGGGAAATCATTTGCAAGAGCAAAAAAGAAGGGGGTTTAGGTATCAAAGATTTGAGAAAAATGAATATTAGTTTGATGTGTAAATGGTGGTGGAAATTAGAAAAAGAAGAAGGTCTTTGGCAAACTATAGTGAAATATAAATACTTACAAAATAAGAATATTCATGAAGTAAGTCATAGGTTGGGAGACTCTCCTATGTGGGCTGATCCGTTGAAAATTAAAGATATCTACCCGCAGGCAGGGGGTGAAAATCAATAAGGGAAATGCAATTAGATTTTGGCAAGATTCTTTGGTTATATGATAGAACTTTGATGAGCTTATATCCGAATTGTTTTGTCTCTCACGAAAATAAGAATGTCTACGTATTAGAAGTAAGAAGTGGATGTACTATGTCTTTCAGGAGATGGTTATTTGGGAATTTGCAGGTTTCTTGGAACAAAATCTTAGATGATATGAATATGTTTTGCTTTAATGATACTCGATCATATTTTTTGGAGGCTGTCCAAGAAAGCTAAGTTTCTTGTTAAAACTTTTTATGAGGCTCTAACCATATCGATCTTTGGTTTATATCATAACAACATTTGGAAGAGCAAAATTCGAGAAAAGATTAAAATCTTTCTTTGGCAGATGACTAATGATCTTTGTGCTCACTAAAGAGAATTTGTTAAAAAGAAACTGGAATGGTAATACTGAATGTGCTTTTTGTGATCAACTTGAAACTTTGGATCATCTTTTTTTCTTATGCCCTGTTGCAAAATTAGTTTGGACAGTAATAGCTAAGAGTATTGGGGCAAGCAACATTCCACAAAATCTTGAACAATGTTGGGAATGGTGCAAATGTTGGTTACCTTATGGTACTGAATTTCATGCAATGGGTATTGGTGCTTTGGTCGATTTGGAAGTGTAGAAACAAAAGCTGTTTTTTGACAATAAGTTGATGAGCAATCCAATAGCCATTTTACGTCAAGCTCATGCATATATGATGTTTTGGTCAGGTTTATATGATGTTCCAGAAAAAGAATTATGGATTGAAAGTGCTAATGTCATGTTGAACATAGCAAAGGATATCCTTGCCAAGCAAACCAACAGAGAGATCGACCACCTGCTGCTCCAAGACGATGAGGAAGACCAGGGCGGCGCTCAAGATGGTGCCTGAGTCATCACTACGATTGGCTTCCCCCGTGCTTAGGAAGCAGAGGTCGGAATCAAGCATCCTGAAGGAAGTCTGATCGTCTGTGGTTTTGGTTTGTGTTGAGGTAGTTGTAAGTTGATGTTGCTATGGGTCAGATGTCCGACCAAAGCAGTTTAGCAGTTGTTAAAAACTTTGGTTGATTAGTTGCAAGGTGAAAAACTTTTAACAGTTGCCGGTTGTGGTCGCAAGGTCCCGGTTCAAGATCCGGTTGATCGGTAGGATCTTTTTCGGGCATGGTCTGCCAAAATCTTGTGCTACTCTCTGTAATCTCTCGGAATGCTTTGTATTTCCGTTCATGCAATGGAAATGGGTATTGTCCCGGTTGAAAAAAAAAAAAAAAAAAAAAAAAAGGTACTTGAGCTCATGCGTTCACGCCGCTCGGGCCAGGTGGTGAGGTGGATGCTGGACGGCAAATCGGCGAGACGAGCTCACGAGGGGCCACATGGACGCTTTAACTCCGTTCACGCACCATGATTAATTCTTAGGACACAAGACTTTTATTGGCTTGGTCGGTTATAGCTTACTTAGGGCACTCCCAATGGTGTATTAATGGTGCTTTCTATCTCTATTAAATAGCTCGCCAACTAAGCAAAATGATGAGTGGCAGCCTAATTAATGAGGAAAAGAGAGCAAAAATCATAGAAATGGTTTCTTCATGGAGAAACCATGTCTACTCTTGACCCAATGCACAAGAAACCATGAATTTGCCATTGGGGAGAAACCACTAGTTTCTATGGGGTTAATGCAACTCTCCCCATTGGTGGAATTGGGAGAGAGAAAGAAAAAATAATTATTACTCGAAGAAACTACCAATCGCGTGAAGAATGGTTTCTATAGATGATTTCTTTTGCTATGGAAAACGTGTCGGTTTCTTCCATTGGGGACGCCCTTAGGGCATGTACAATGATGAGAGACATACCGGCCGTGTCGTAAGTTCTTAGAATTTACAATCTGAGGACGGCAAAACAGGTACATTTCAGACAACCCATAGAGGCAGTGGCATGCTTTTTTAGGTGTCTACAAATCATTTAACGCTTACATGTAACCATGATCTATCATGAACAATATTTCTATGTACCATTGTGTTGCTCATGGATGAAAAAATAAATTCTTCAAAGTAAATCATATAAATCAAATCTAATATATTTCGTAAATCAAATAAATTCCTTAAACTCCAAATGTCATATTTTAAGAACAGATGGATTCAGACTTTATATAGATAGGCTATCATGTAGTAAGTTCTCTACTGAACATGTTCTCTACCTTGACTGAACATTCTCTACCTTGACTGAACATTGATCAGAGTTCTTGATCAGGCCATTTGCTACTGATGGATTTCAGAGCTACCGATGGATTTCAGACCATGCAGGTCAAGTCGTGGCTTCTGTAGGCTGTAGATAGAAGAAGAGATGGTGGGGAATCGCGCTAGCTGCTCGATGGATTTCTGGATTCAGTTTCCATGACGCCTGCGAAAACGGCTTCGATTTTTGGCGCCATGCTTTCACCTTTCGCGCGCGCAGCAAGATCCGCGCGGCGGCGCCTCAAGACGACGGCTCTGTACAACGCGAAGCCAGCCGTCGAGTCCGTCTGGGAGCACGAGCGCTCGCCGTCGTCTCATGACGCGACGGCTCTGCTCTCTCTCCTCATTTACTGCAGCAAACGAAGGGGATTTTTGCAAAATTAGCAGTCCGAGACGACGGCCAGCGCAGCCGTTGTACATGCCCTTATTGTAGTACCAGCTCAGACGAGGGACGGCAAATCAGCTACTGATTATTCGATTGATTGATTTTATGACACATTAGTACGTAGAGGGCCGGGCGCATAAAACGGATTTACTAGTACTAGCTATTTGCTCCACTAATCCCGTACTCGTGACCGCGGGCATTGTTGTTGTTGTTCATCGGATCGGCAGTTTCCTACTGCTGCCGGCTGCCTAGCACTGCGTTCGTGCGCTCCACGGGCATACTGCACACTCAGGGGGTCGCTGTACTCCAAAGCATCGTACCTAAACAGTCCAAGATCTGTGATTCTGTCCCCGGGTGACCAGGGGCGTACGTGTTTTGACACGATCTGAGTCCGCGTTCCCCGGAGAAATCTTATCAAACGTTTTGGAAGTACTCGCTCTGTCCCTATCAAAATGCTATTTTAGCTTTTTGTAGATTTTGTGATTGACCATTCATTTTATTTAAAATTTTAAGTAAATAATATTAAATAAATCATCATCAAAGTATCTTTAACAATAAAATAATTTATAACAAAATAAATAATATTTATATATTTTTTGGTATAAGGCGAATAGTTAAATAAGAAATCTGAAAAATCTAAAACGACACTTCTAAAGGGACCGGGATGGAGCGAGTAGGGCGTCATTATTTCCTGATTAGTGATTACAGAAGACGGAGCCGTTTTTTTAGACAACGTGTGAGAGCCATAAAAATGTTTCTTTCGCAAATGTCGTGCACCTAAAAAAAAAAGATCATTGCCAAACATACCCCCGATATAGTAACTACTAATCCACTTTGCTTAAAAAGAAATCAAACAGCACGCTTTTGCATGTCGATAGGGAGCACCATTTACTAATTGCAAAAGGCAACACTACCCGTGTGCATATCAAAAGTAAAGATAAGAGTAACAATATGTCGGAGGGAGAATTGTTAGGCAAAAATGCAGCTGGTGTTCTCGAAATATCTAAACACACACACACACACGTCGACATATTGGTCCGCAGCTCCACCACCTCCCCATGTTCATACAGATTTCTCACTCTGAGTTATCTGCTCTCTGATAGTGCACGAGCCCCATTCGACGTTGATCCGTTCAGCCAAAATAACAGTCTCCAGCTCTCCTTTGGGCCACCTCCCGGTGGCCGGAGTCCCGGTGGCACCTGAACAGCACACCCGGTACTCCGTAGCCTGCTGGAGAGTGGACACGTACCCTACCTAGGTTCAACAACAAAAAAACCTGGGAGGTTTGAACTGTAAAATATCCACTCCGAACGGAACGGCAGCTCTCGGCTGGGATCGGCTCAGGGTGGTTCACGGTGCTAGTGCTAGCACTCGCACTTTTTATGGCCGGAGCAAGCAGCTCCTTCAAAAAAACTGCAGGCCTCTCCAAAATCCAAAACACAACTCGCCAGGGAAGCTTCCCGAGCGGCAGCCGTCCATCCGTCCGTCCCATAAATCTGCCGCGGTGCCTGAGCTCGCGGCTCCTGGTCCTGGGTTCAGGGTTTTGGTGGGCGGCGCCTGTACTCTCGCCAGCGAGCGCGGGTTGAGCCGGGATGGAGTCCTCGTCGTCGGGAGGCGGGCTGGCACGGCGGCGGAGCAGCGGCGGCGGCAGCAGCGGCCGGGTCAGCTTCAGCGGCGACGCCGACCCGTTCGACATCCCCGCCAAGGGCGCACCTCTCGAGCGGCTCAGGAAGTGGAGGGTAAGCACGCTTCTCGTCATTTATGTTGTCGCGAGTTGCCTTCCGGCGGCGGAGATGTGTACCTGTGCACAGTGTGGTTTGTCTGCACGCGGAGATTTGTAGCTGTGCATAGTGTGGTTTGTCTGCACTGGTTTGGGCTCATCTCATTGTGGTTGAACTTCGAAGCAGTGTGCTAGCTTTTTTTACTGCTTTATTAGATGTGTGTTTCTGACGGAGTTCTCGATTGTTTGGTTTGGGGGAACAACAGCCCCTCGCGCTGGAGTGCTCGCCGTTGGATTTTGGTTTGCAAGGGACTTTTGTGGAGTGCGTATGTCTCAATTGGTTTGGGTTCATCGTGGTTAGGTTTGAAGTAGCGTGTTGCTGCTAGCAAGGGACTTCTGCTTGCGCTTTCACTTGCGGTTTGGGTTTCTGAATTCGAATTATTTCTTCACCCTTTCCCCATTGAATTCGGACCTTTTTTTTTCCAGAGAGAAGTTGGTGAATTAGATTAGATATCACATCATGTGTTGACAGTTCAGATTTCTAGCCCTTTCGTTCATCAACCCTTTTTAGAGCTGCGTTGCATCTGTAGATGGTTCAACCGTTTCATCCCATTTGATTCTCTGATGGACTCCACTGGGGATTACTTCCGAACGCCTAGCGTTCGGCATTGCTTTCGCATTCCAGCTTGCTTTCAGATTCGCTTTTTACGAGATTTTTTTAAAAAATTCTTTCCAGGAGTTCATGCATCTTCTTACCCTTTTTCCACTGTCGCATTGAGTGGTCCGGCGCGTCCTTTCGTTGTCGCGTCAGTTCGATTTGGCCTGCAACCAATGCGCGTCTAGTACTAAGTCCTTTAATTCAGAAGATTTGATTCTGGACGGGTACTTTTCCAGCGAGAACTCGCCGCTCGTATTTGTTCGCGCTTTCAACCTTTTATTTAACCGTGGATACTTTAGAATTGTTCGGTCCATTTGATCTTCCAGCACTTGCGTTAGATTTGGGCGACTGTATCCTTTTTCCTGATGCATTCCAATTTTCTAAAACGGATATTGCTTGGAACTCTGGGTGTAGAATCTTCTACTTGGCCACGCGGCGAATGGTTAGCTGTGTGCTGTGTCGACGTGTGATGCATTCCTGCCACGCATAATTTTTATACTAGTTCAGTTCTATGCTGGCTTGTGACTTCTCTGAGCTGGATAGGAAATTACTTCATTGGAGTAGGAATAATTTTGTTTTGAGTTCCCTCATCTCTGACTAAACTGAAGGGCCGCAACTGCATAGGATGCGAGAGATGTACTAGTTGTTTCGGTTTCCCAGCGGCTAGTGGATTTACTACGTTTGGGCCCCTGATCCTCCAAATGCCAAACCTGATTAGGATTCTAGGCTATCCCAAAATAATTGTTGCAACTTGCCTGATTGAATGGTTCACAGTGCCTAGCAAAAGGAGAGAGACATTTAACCACAATTGATTGTATTTACATCGTTCAGCTATTCTGTAACTCTGAATGCTGCAGAAACCAAAAAGATGTGTTCTGTTGTTATTGTCTGCTTGTTGAGGATATTCTGAATATGCCCTTCCTATAATACCTGGAACCAAATTGCATCTTGTTCATGTTTTTTTACTAAATAATTGTAAAAAATTTCTGGATAACATGTGATTATGGTTCAGATGGTACTAGAGCTTTTGGGCTCATTACTTCATCACTAAACCATGAATGTTGGCATTGTGTAGTGTACTTTGTATCACATTTCTGTATATGACAAAGTCCCCTAGTGTCAAAATACCCCATTAAGTACTTAAGTGCTTTCTTTGTCACTTGTTGCTCATACTTTAAAAATCTTCATGCATTTATAGTTCACTACGGAGTATACAGGATGCTCTCTTATTTTCAACTTGGCACTGCTAGTTGTACCCTTTCCAAGCTGCAGAACTGTAATAGCAATACAAACTTTCCATATGCGTTGCTATAGTAGTCTATGAGATATCATGATGTGTGTCAAACTGTAAAGACGACATTATCTGGATTGTTACACCTTCAGACATGTCTAAACAGTTGTCTAAGATAGTGGGGGTACTGTAGTGTTATATACTTGGGGTTTTCCTTCCTAAAATATCTAAATGTTTTTTTTTTTGCTAGAGTGATTAGCTCGTTATCGTTCTTTTGATATGTTTGGTTTCTAATACCTTTTGTTATTGCAGCAAGCAGCCCTTGTGCTGAATGCATCAAGGCGCTTTTAGGTACACTCTCGATTTGAAAAAGGAGGAACAAAAAGGAAGAAATCAGGAGAAAAATCCGTGCACAGGCACATGTTATAAGGGTATCTTACTCGAAACAATGTCTCATCAGTCATCATTCCTTAAGTTTACCTTTTGGTATTAGCTTATGTCTATATTTTCTTGTGCAGGCCTTTTTTGTTTCAAAGAGGCTGGCCGAATCCATGTTCAGTCTGAAGAAAAAAGAAGGTTTGATTTCTATGTTTAATCACTCTTCTTTCTTAGGGGATTGAACTTTGTTTGTACTGGTCTTGCATAATACCTGTAAGCTGTTTTTCCAACTGCTACATATATTGGTCCTTGTGGCTTGATGTGACAATGGATTCTAGGATGATCATTTATCTTGGGCGTGATAGTATTAGACATGTAAATGTATAATCCTGTATACGTTGTATGTGGACATGTACCCCAAACCCCATTAGGCTATATATATGAAAGGTCACAGGACTAAACATTTACATGTCTGATAGATTGGAGCACACTTTGCTTCTTTGCACCGTACTATGCGTTGTGCACCAGTGATCCTTATTCATTGCGTAGTAAAAGCGAAAGATATCCTGTTGTTGCAATTCTTTTAATATGTTTTCAACCCTGACTTCTGCAGTACCAAGTGCTGATGGTGCACTTGGCCGGAATCAAAGAAGAACAGCTTACAGTACTGACAAGGGATCACAATTACTCTGGTCTGCAGCAATACGGAGGGGTGAGCATCCTGGTGTCATAATCATTTACCTCACTACTTGCGTGTGAAAGTTTCAACCTTATAATTTCCTCCGCAGGTTTCTGGTATAGCACATATGCTAAAAACCGATACAGAGAAGGGGATTAGTGGAGATGACTCAGATTTGATGGCAAGGAAAAATGCGTTTGGGTCAAACACTTATCCTCGTAAGAAAGGAAGAAGCTTTTTGGTACGCTAGGGGTTTCCTTTTTATGTACATTTCCTTTGTCTGGTTAGTCACTCCTGCTGGCGACATCGTATTTAGGCTTTTGTGTGGGGACGCTTGTAAAGACCTGACACTAGTCATCCTCATGGTTGCTGCTGCTGTTTCACTGGCCTTGGGCATAACAACAGAGGTGGGCATCACATCTGTAGTTCTTTGACTCCCTTAACTGTACAAAATTGCCAACTTTGTCTTGTCTAGTTGAATGAGGTGTTTTGTTCTTTTTCTCTCTTTTTGCTATTTGAGTATACTATTTCAAATATATCCAGCTTCATCTAGTTTCTGGTGCATGCATTTTATTGTGTGTGCAGATTTCATCATATTTCCTTATCTGTCCATGTGCTTACCATTGGTTACATTGCTCATCTTTGCTCCTTTATTTTTACATTGGAATATGTTGACATTAGGGCATAAAAGAAGGCTGGTATGATGGAGCGAGCATTGCCTTTGCTGTTCTTCTAGTTGTATTTGTTACAGGTGTGCCACTATGTCTTTTCTCTAACTTTCTGTGTTCTTTGTCATATACTCCCTCCTTCCTAAATCAACTCCTAATATATAAGGCGTAATCACTTTTTTTATTCAAGTCATATAATACAAGGCATGCTCTCTCTAGACGCACATATAACCACGCAGCAGTACTAGTGTTGAGAGAGAATTAAATACGTTCTTTGGTTTTTGAAACAAAGGTGGTTATGCCTTGTATACTAGGACACATGGAGTGAAAAGCAGTGTGTTTCTTATTCACATCAAGTCATCAAGTATTAGATGATAAAACCACTGACAAATAGTTACATATGATGATGCAAAAGTAGTATTTGTCTAAACTTTAAACGAATACAGTTAAAAACTCCAGCACGTATGCCTGAAACTTCAATAAAACCTCTCTTACTCCTTAGTGCCAATACTACCTTTTACGGTTTGTGTACAGTTGCTCAAAATCTAGTGGCTGTTATTTTCCATGTTACAGCTATCAGTGACTATAAGCAATCACTGCAATTCCAAAATCTGAATGAAGAAAAACAGAACATTCGTTTGGAGGTGAGGATTAGAGGTGCATCAATTGCTATCAGTTTCTTTGTTGATCCCAAATAACGTTACAAATCATTCAGGTTGTTAGAGGTGGAAGGCGAATCATGGTATCAATATATGATTTGGTTGTTGGAGATGTTGTTCCACTCAAAATTGGTGACCAGGTAAGCATGAGCCTCATTTTCGAGTCATGTGTCTACTTTCATTTTCTAAGGATGCCCAATAATTTCTTTGCCAGGTCCCCCGCAGATGGTATCCTTGTCAGTGGCCACTCCCTTTCCATTGATGAATCAAGCATGACGGAGAAAGTAAAATTGTAAGTTACTCCAATACGCCGCCTTGGAAGTAACATGCGATACATCTGAACCTAACTTGGCCACATGGGGGTTATTTGAAGGTACACAAAGATCAGAAGTCACCATTTCTAATGTCAGGTTGCAAAGTTGCGGATGGCTATGGCACAATGCTGGTGAGTTTCTGTAACTTCCAGGGATCCAGTCAAACATCTGAAATTGCAACTTCCAGTTTTAAGATTTAGATTATGACATGGAAATTGTATATTTAGATTTGTCTTGATAAATACTTTAATAAACTTATGGATTATTCGATTTAATAGATGTGTAGAAGAAAATAGTGGATACAGGTACATGAAAATAATAGATTACTTCTTGTTGCCCAAGTTTGAGCTAAAGCTTTAGTGTCGTTACTTTCCAGTATCATACTTTTCATAATCCCTATTACCTCTTTTATCACTAGTAGTGATTGGAACAGTGTAGAGCATTTATCAACTGAACCCTACTGTTGTAATGTCCAGGTAACTGCTGTTGGAACCAACACTGAATGGGGATTGCTAATGGCAAGCATATCTGAAGATTCGGGTGAAGAGACACCACTTCAGGTTTGATTTTGTTGTTGTTGCTAGCTTTTTTGCGCTGAGTTTACTGACTTTACATGCCTTTGTTAAAGAGACACCACTTCAGGTTTGATTTTTGTTACCAGCTTTTGTGCGAAGTTTACTGACTTTACATGCCTTTGTTGTTCTGGTGCAGGTTCGTTTTGAATGGTGTCGCTACTTTCATTGGAATGGTTGGGCTTTCTGTTGCCCTTGCAGTTCTGGTTGTACTTTTGGCCAGGTAAAAATTACCTTTATAATTTAGTGCTAACTGCCTGCTTTGTTTATCTACATCGATCTGTATCACCCTGTTTTCTTGTAGGTACTTCACTGGACATACTTATAATCCTGATGGATCTGTGCAATATGTGAAAAGGGAAGATGGGCGTTGGCCAGACAATACGTGGAGTAGTTAGAATATTTACAGTAGCTGTAGGTATTCTGTTCTCTGTTTATGCATCATGCTTTAGTGTTTACAGTTTTCGTCTCACCATCTTGAGTTGTAAATAGGTCACCATTGTGGTCGTGGCAGTTCCAGAAGGACTACCATTAGCTGTCACACTGACGTAAGTATGGCTTGCATGTTATTTTCTGCTAGCGCTTTCGTCACCTGGCACTCAATATGCTTCATTTCTGTCAGGCTTGCTTTCTCAATGCGCAAAATGATGAAGGACAAGGCTCTGGTATGTTTCCAACTTTCTATACCTTGGTTATGCTACTTGATCCGACATGAAATGCTATGCACACTCACTTCCTATGGAATATAGGTGAGGAGGCTTTCTGCATGTGAAACGATGGGTTCTGCCACAACAATCTGCAGTGACAAGACTGGCACCTTGACTTTAAATCAGGTGCAATGATGTTTATTCACTTTATACATACTGACATACATGTTTCATACAATTCTGTTTGTTAAATCCACTTGGCCCTGATTTTTAAATTCTCTTCTTCCTTGTTTGATTTTAAGATGACTGTTGTTGAGGCATATTTTGGTGGGAAGAAGATGGACTCACCTGATAATGCTCAGATGTTATCTGCTGATGTGACATCGCTGATTCTTGAAGGAATTGCACAGAACACATCTGGAAGCATATTTGAGCCTGAGGTTAGTAGTCATCTCCATTCATGGGGAAAGAAAAGCATATGCGGTTGCATATGACATTTCATGTTTTAGTAAAGATATAGCTTAGTAGTGATCCCTATGCGCCATCACCATTAGTAATTGGATAAAAGGTGCATCTTGCCAATTTTTGTTGGATTTACTGCACATGCATGCCTTTGTACTTTTCAAGAGGAAATTTTGTGTCCAGTTCTCAAGTTCAATTTATTGTTTCCCAGCAGGGTGGTCAAGAAACGGAAGTGACTGGTTCACCTACAGAAAAGGCTATACTGTCTTGGGGGCTAAAGGTGCAAAAAGTCACTTTATAGTAGTCTCAGCCTAGATCCTTCTACATGTTTCTCTTGCTATTGCTAATCATGGTCGGCACATTTCCACAGCTGGGCATGAAATTCAATGAAACAAGATCGAAGTCATCTATTCTTCATGTATTTCCTTTCAACTCAGAGAAAAAAAGCGAGGCGGGGTTGCGGTGCACCTGGTAATTTGAATTATCTGCAACACTGAAGATCTTGTGTGATGTCTTTTGAAGACCTAAGTTGGTTGTGATTTGAGTCATAATGTTGTGCTAGATCCTCTCTTTTTTTTTAAACAGATAATTATGTTAGTACCTACATTACACCTGATCGTTCAAATCTTGTATTCAGCAATCATGGAAACTCTCCTTATGGTTCTAGAAAAGAAAAACCTCGACTTGCTGGTTCTAGACAAAAAATGAAAACAAAAGAATGATATGAACAGATATTTTGTTCCTTGACCAGTGTCTCCTTTGGTTAAAGTGTCAATTTGTATTTTGAATATTTCAATGTCTAATCACTTCTCGTTTTTTTTTGAAGGGTGGCTCTGAGGTCCATATACACTGGAAAGGAGCAGCTGAAATTATTTTTGGATTAGTGCACGAGCTGGGTTGACAATGATGGTTTGAAGCATTCCATGACTCCAGAAAAAGTATAATTATTTTTCAAAATTTTTATGAGAACTTCATGTTTGTTCTTTTCATTTGCACAGTATGGTCTTAGTTTATTAATATTTAATATTTCAGGTTGCTGAGTTCAAGAAATTCATTGAAGATATGGCTGCTGCTAGCCTCCGCTGTGTTGCATTTGCCTATAGAACTCATGAGATGGATGATGTTCCAGGCGAAGATCATAGGGAAGAGTGGAAACTGCCTGAAGATAACTTGATTATGCTTGGAATTGTGGGAATAAAGGTACACGACACATTTGGGAGTTCTGATCGCTGCTAATTTTTGGAATATTCTGATAGATGCACTCTCCATCTCATCCTTTTTTATTGCTATAATGCTACCTTTCAATAGTATTTGTTCCATATTTCGAGCAAAGTATTTGTTATTATTTTGTCTTATTTTCAGCTTCTTTCCTGGAAATGAATTAAACCTGTTATTATGTCCTTGCTCAATGTGACCGTACATCTGAATTGATCTATTTATCAGTTTTTTCCACTGAATTTGTCAGTTTGTCTGTATAAACTGTTTGGTCGGAAAGGACAACTTTAACCAATCAACAACACTAGAAATTGAATGATTACAAAAAGTACTATAGCAGTCGTTTGCTGCCAATTCAGGCAGTATCTTGTATCCTATATTTTTTTTCCCACAACCTTTGATTTCTAAATTATGATGTCTGTCTTTAGATGGTCTCGTTGAAGAATGTGCTAATAACCACATGATATGAGACTGTTTCCTTTTTGCCGTTCCCTTCTTTCTTATACCGCAACATATTGGACAGTGTTTTCTAACAGTTTGCTGGCTCTGTTAGCCATCATCCACAATATACCAGTAATATACATCTGTTAACTGATGCAGGATCCCTGCCGTCCAGGAGTTCGAGATTCTGTTCGTTTATGTCAGGCAGCTGGCATTAAGGTACTATCATGTTTCTGTGTTGCTTTATACTAGATGCATCCAGACGAGACAGGTCGCCATTTATGTTATCTTCCATAATCCATTCCTTTGCTTCTCCTGGAGATGTTTACTTGAATGTTATTCTCAGTCATCACTTTATTTATTTGAATTGTTAGGTGCGCATGGTTACTGGTGATAATCTTCAAACTGCAAGAGCCATTGCCCTGGAGTGCGGGATACTTGATGATCCCAATGTGTCGGAGCCTGTCATCATTGAAGGAAAATCATTCGGCGCTGTCAGACTTAGAAAGGGAGGAAGCTGCTGAAAAAAATCTCTGTATGGTTATTATCCTTGCATTTTCCCTAACATTGCATTGTTATGATACAATTGTAACATTTTTTGTGGTTAGCATATGTCATTGTATCTCTTCCTCCCCCTCCCTGGCTCCCTCTCCCCCAGCACCAGTATCCATGTCAGGTAACAGAAATAATATACACCGGTGCGAACCAGCTGACCTGATGTGAAATATTGGGGCAACAAGCAAGTTTTTTGCTGCTCACGTTTTGTGACATTGCTTATGCCCAGATTATTGACTTGAGAAATAAAATATTTGATGAAAAACTTTGAAAATGGATTTAGCACTATGAAGCTCGCTGTGATTTAGTTATTAGTAGTATTGCATAAGCTGTCTAGGCCCTAACAGAAGGGCAATCCCTTAATTTACCTGCACTGACTCAATAGTCAATACTTATTTTGTGTCAAGATTTGGGGGTTGCGTCATGTCAAGATATGGGGCAACAATCCCTTAATCTGTCTGTACCCGGCTACCTGCTAATGACAAAAAAAGTGAATACAGCCGTGCAAACATGAGAAAATTTATATTTTGTGCAATCTATTTTGCTCTGCCCCTTGAGTTCTTATATAAATTCAAACAAGACTTCCTACCAATTTTGCTTTATGCATTGCATATGCAGATATACTATCTACTTGTGTCTTTGGGTTAAAGTACAATAATGGCTGCAGGTGATGGGGAGGTCTTCACCAAATGATAAACTTTTACTTGTTAAGGCACTGAGGGCAAGAGGTCACGTTGTTGCTGTTACTGGAGATGGCACAAATGATGCCCCAGCACTTCATGAGGTTTGTGGACTACTAGTCCCTATGAAAATTTCTAATATTTTACTTTGAAACCAGCCTCATTCTGAACATGAACTTTGAAGTTCCTAATATGTAATTTAAACAGGCATATTTCTGTAGATGTTCAAGAAACATTTTTGTGTAATACTTAACAAACTCTGAAACTTGCAGGCAGATATTGGTTTATCAATGGGCATTCAGGGAACTGAAGTTGCCAAGGAGAGTTCTGATATTATTATCTTGGATGACAATTTCGCATCAGTCGTGAGGGCAATGCGTTAACTGTATTTATCTTTTCTTTTTGGTCTTCTGCTAAGTTCATGGTGTTTGTTTCTGGCTTCAGGTTGTCAGATGGGGCCGTTCAGTGTATGCAAACATACAGAAGTTTATACAGTTCCAATTAACGGTCAATGTCGCAGCTCTGATCATCAATGTAGTTGCTGCCGTCAGTTCCGGGAACGTGCCGCTTAATGCCGTTCAGGTTTGAGTTCAGATTGTTTTCTATTTTTGTTTTTGCGGCCAGATGGTTTTCTATTACGGTATATGTATTTACACTGAGATATATTGGAAGTTGCATTATATCATCATCTAATTTGTAGAACTGCAACATACTTAAGAGTTTTCTTCAGTTCTGTGCATGTCCAGATAGTATTTGTAAAAAACTCTGAATTACTAGTTGTAGTCTCTCTAGTGCTGGGTAAAATTCTAATTTTTGCTCCCTTGGCTGACAGTTGCTGTGGGTTAACCTAATTATGGACACTTTGGGTGCTCTTGCATTGGCAACAGAACCACCTACAAACCATCTTATGGAGAGACCCCCTGTAGGGAGAAGGTTTGTTCTTGATCGCCATCTGTCTTGCATTGTTTAAACTGAATATGTTCAGTAATTGTGCACACTACTTTCTCTCATCACAAATCCGTTGGGGCATTGATATTGACATGGTGCCTGATACAATAATCTGCAATATCTATAAAAATACAAATTCCAAATAGAAAATGAAAGTATTTTCATGATGAATCTGCTAGCATCAATCTTGTGTTGCCAATCTTTATGTTGCTATTTCAGTGCTAAATGGTTTCTTGCCGTCTTTTCAGGGAGCCATTGATAACAAATATCATGTGGAGAAACTTGATTATCATGGTATGCTACATATGCCGCTTCATTTTGTGTTTCTTAATAAAGATCTTCCTACTAAACACTTGGTTCTTTGTTCAGGCTTTGTTTCAAGTTTCTGTCCTCCTTACTCTCAACTTCAAGGGAGTAAGCCTCTTGCAGTTGAAAAATGATGATAAAGCACATGCAGATAAAGTGAAAAATACCTTCATATTCAACACATTTGTTCTCTGCCAGGTACCTTCCACTTAGAAAAGATGTTTCTTCCTTTTTGTCTAATGTGACTCCGGGGTTTTATTTTATACAAGTATACAACAAATGCAGTAGTGTCCTGACATAAGATTTTGTCTTCTTATCAGGTGTTCAACGAATTCAATTCACGTAAACCAGATGAGCTCAATATATTCAAGGGCATTTCAGGCAATCACCTCTTCATTGGCATTATAGTACTAACAGTTATACTCCAGGTAGAATCTCTAGAAGGGATTTCCTTTCCTAACTAAGATAAATTGATTTTGGTGTACTGTTATCACATATTTTGTTCCTGTTTATGTTTAGGCGCTTATTGTTGAGTTCCTTGGCAAGTTTGCCCTCAACAGTAAAGCTAAGCTGGCAGCTGTGGTTAGTATCGATAGGCATTGCTTTCTTCAGGTAAGATTCTCTTATTCTTGCTCATTGTAGAATCGTGACATGTTTCTTCTGTTTTCATGTATTACTACTGGTGCGATCCTTTGTAGTAATCACATTCTAGATGTTCCTTCCCCTACCCCTCAATTGTACCTGATCATTGTCCTTTATGCTCTGCAGCTGGCCGCTGGCGCTCGTGGGGAAGCTTATTCCTGTTCCTAAACGTCCATTTGGAGAATACTTTGCATGCTGCTACTGTTGTAAGGGTAACAAACAAGGTAGCCATTGCACTGCAGAAATCCTTTATTGCTTACCTATTCATTTAGCCCATGGGGAGTGAGCAAATACACCAAAGCATCTTTCCTGTTTCACAATTTCTTGCATATCCCTGACACTTATGTTTGTGCAGCCTCCGATGACGCAACCTCAAATGACAAGGAAGGCAACAAACCTGAGCCTTGAGATGCCTTAGGATTGATCGGCAAAGATGGCCTTTTGCAGTTTCTTACGGGGATTGGACTTGTAATTACCACTGATTGCGATTGTATATACACTCAGGGTAGTGCTCGGCTTTTGGAAGTTTGCAGCAGCATCTAACCATCCCTGCGTCTTTTGGAAGTTTGCAGCAGCATCTAACCATCCATGCGTCTTGGTACGACGTGGACCCTAGCTTTCGTATGGCATTTCGAACCGGATTGGCTGGAAATGCAACTCAGCTTCTCTTGATATCATTTGCTTTAGTCCGTTCGCAACTGTATATTGTAGCTGGGAAGACTAGTGTGTGTTTTAGAAATTTCTATGCAGAGTGACTTTGTGTCGAGCTGCCTGTGTTCGTGCCGTAACATTTGACAAGTAGGAGTCCACTGTCGGCTTGTAACTTGAATGAAAGCCAGATGCAGAGAGTCGTGAGTTGGACTGCACTATAGGGTGAGCTTCTGGTCGTATGCGTGACATGTGTGACTAGCATAGCGTGTAGAAAAGTTTAGTTTATCCCAGCTAAATTTCCCGTGCTCGTACATCAGCCGTGCACTTGTGCGTCCCTGTCCGTACGTACCGTTACGTGTAGCCGTTGCCTTCTCTATACTTGTAGCGCTGTGGCAGCGACAGTTACGCCTATGCTCTTGTATTTCTTGTCAGCTGTCCAGTGTATTACACGCATGCGCGTTGCATTTCTTTGATCCTGCCCACGGGGCCGAGTCGAAAGTTGACAGCAGCAGCAGCAGCAGACATCGCCATGAATTCGCAGGACCCTCCCTCGGTTGGCACCGGTTGACGAACTGAACTCCCCTTTGTTGACACGATAGAAAAGTGAAGTGCCCGCGAGTAGTACAAAGTGGCGTGGGTCACGTTGAGTAACCCGCGGGAGAAAGGAAAGCCGAGTCGGGGGGCAGGCAGGGCCGCGGATCGTATCCATCGATCGATATCAGGCCATTGTTGACGTTTTAACCGCTCTGCTCGCCGTCTGTAGATCCGCGAGAAAGGTCAGTATGATTGTATGAAGACGCAGCCTCGCACCTGTTGCCGTCGCGTTTTACGTACAAGGTCGCCTCCGTCTCTTTCTCGTAAATGCATCGCTCATCCTTATCTGGTGGAGAAGTTTGTTTTTCCCAGTTCCAAACCTTTCTTTGCTCCGCCGAGTCGTGCGTCGCACGCAGTAGTTCTCGGTTGTCTCTGCGTATGCGAGCAAACGTCTCGTACCTATGCCTACGCGCTAACGCGCGGTCAGCTGCTGTGTCAGTTCAGTGCTGAGTAGTAGGTTCGGTTCGAAGCGAAGCCAGCAGCACCAGGTGTGAATCGTAGTCACGACGCACGAGCCGCGACTTGGTTTGGTTGGCAATCAGGCGCCCTCTGTCATTATGATGTGTATGTACCACATATTGCCTTTGGTGCATGCACACAGGAACACTCTTGGACTTGGACGGGAAGACGTACGGAAGCGCAGCGCAGTCACCATCTCAGAAAACTCCCTCCGTTACATAACACTTCTGATAGGAAGCTGTGTTTGGCTGCTGCCGCCTTATTCAAATTTTTATGTAAATTATAAAACAAACAAAACGTCATTCAATATCTTTTTAGTGATGTAATAAGTCATAACAAAAGTGGTAATGTTTATTAAAAAAGTTGAATACGACGAGAGATCAAACACAGTTTATAAAGTCAAAATTACAAGTATTATGGAGCGGAGAGAGTATATAGGTCACCTGGACTTTGCCACGACCTCTTTGACACAGTAGACAGGACGAACGTTGCTTCTGGTAATCGGGTGGTGGTTCCCACGAGCTCGATGACGCGGACGTGGCGCTAGCTACCCAATGACATAAATGGTCGATGGACAACTCGTTCGGTCACTCACTGGACACTGGTTTCACTGGCAAGTCGGTCCCACCGCTTTGTACGCTGGAAACATCGTGAACGCAGACGCCTGTTCTGCCTGCCCGGCAGCCGGCAGGAAGGAAGGCCCACGGCCCCGCGCAGAGCCTCTTGGGCTGTTGTTGGGTGCGGATCAACTGTTTGAAAGAAAGCAAACAAGCGTTCACATTCCCGTGGCCCCGCCCCGCCCTGATCTGAGTTTCATTGAGAGCATTTGTTGACGTCCGGAACTCCGGATGACACGGCCGTTTGTGCTTCGCTTCTGCATGCGCCGCGCCTCCACCGGGCATCACCTACCTACTACTCCTCCTGTCCTGCAGACACGCACGTACAGTGCGACGTGACGGCGGCTACCGCGCGCGCAGGAAATTCCACGGGCATTGAAGGCGCGGTGTTCACACCACTACCGACGACGACGGCTCCGCCGCGCGCGCGCGGGGGCGACGGCGACGTGGTACTGGCGACATACAGCGCCGCTCGCTAGCTCTCTAGCTGGTGCGTCCCCTCGCGAGCGAGGCCACCACCCCCACCCCCGCGCGCTTTGCTTTTCTGCCGTTCACACGGCGCGACTTGGCCTGTTGCCGCCGCCCCCATTCCCGGATCAGATCAGCGCGCTGAAGAAAGGACAATCCCGTGGTTTTGTTACCACAAAAACAACAAACCCCCGTGCGTGCTGGTGGTTCGTCCGCGTTATGCGATCGTGCGCCAACTGATGATGGTCGCCTCGTCGCGTGCTGCGGCGCGGTCGGTCGTTTTCTTCCCGTTCCAGTTTGCTTTCGCCGGCCCAAGTCATCATCATCGATCGAGAGAGGGCAGGGGCAGCTCTGATCAGATCCGCATCGCATCGCATCCAACAGGACCGATGGATCTTGACGTGACAAGACTGGATACGGCCGGATCCGGTCGCGCTAGTGACTGATCCGACTCGCGTGCTGCGTGCGCGTACGTGTTAGTTCGCCGTGTCAAAGTGTGTGGAGGACGTGCGCTGACGATTACAGTACTCCTCCGTAATAAAAACGGATGCATCCTTTTCTTTCAGCCGGTAAAAACGGATGGGCTATTAGCTAGCGACGGCATGTGGAACTGTGGATGCGATCTATTCGTGTGCGGCTCAAACTCTCGGCGTCTATGTCTGTAATGTAACCGGCCCGTGCGCTGCGAGCCACGTCCGGACTTAGCCGGTTCGGTTGGCCTTGGCCTCTCATGCAAGTATGCCTGCCACGAGTGCATGGTCATGGTGGACGGAGGGCCAGCAACGGCAAGTCCAGAACCTCGCCTTTGCAGACGGCTGCACGCAACGCACCGGATCAACTTGGTCACGAGGCTTCCCGGGGCAGCCGGACCTTGACCAGCGCCGCTCGCGGCTGACCATGCATGTCTAGTCTAGCTTCATAAACGTAACGAGAAGAGAACTTGCTGGCTTGCTTTGACTTTACTTTCTATTCTTACACCAGCAGGAGGCCGGTGCTCGTACAGCTCATGTACGGCACGTATGTACTACTTGCTTGCTCTTCTATCTATCTATTCTTACACCAGCAGGAGGCCGGTGCTCGTACAGCTCATGTACGGCACGTATGTACTACTTGCTTGCTCTTCTATCTAAATTCTAATCAAATCTTGGACATCATAGCCAAAAAAAAAAAAAAAAAAAAAAAAAAAACATATATAGAATACGTCATATGGATCCCTGGAGCAACTTGGTCCGGGCAGCAAAGCAAGTAAACGGAACAGTTTCGGTTCTATGCGTTCTATAGGTTCTACTATATGCACACGCAGTACAAAACTCTCCCCTTTTTATTTGTTTATTTGAAAGGTCTCCTTCGATTTATTTATTTGGGCGATCGAGTTCTAGTGATCGCATTTTTGTAAACGTGTGAAGTCAGAACTCACCGGCCAATGATGCATGCATGCTTCTCGTCTTTATCCGACTAGGATATCCGGTACAACCGTACAAGTTAACTAGAATGACACACGTGACGAACCATTACTGATCATCATCGATCTCAATCTGAGATGATTTACATTTTGTCATATCCGTGAACAACACACAGTAGGATGGACATTCAGCAATTGCAAACGCCCACGCGCGCACATTCACCGGTGCCAACTGATCGATAGACTGCAAGTGCGGGGGGTTTTTTTTTTTGGTTGTTGACGCGAATCGGTGACCGCACCAATACACTTGTGGGCCTTGGACGTCTTAGAAGTCACACACGACCTGCAAAAACAGCAAGAACCGAAGCGTAATCGAACAAACCGATCTAAAGATCGATGGGACCGATGTGGAGCTCGTTCTAGGCCGAAAAAAGCTTCGGAATGCCCTCCGTAAAGATCCGTCGGAAGGACACACATGAAGGATCTCTTAGGGCCAGCAAGGCCACCTAAGATCTCCGGTAAACTTCGTCGAGAGATTGACCGAACAACAAGAAGTAGATGGGTTGACAAGAGCAAATTTAGGGCAAAAAGAGGCATATGTTGTGTTTTTGACGGTTTGTGGTAGATGGGATTAAATCGCCGTGAACATATCAATATATAAATGGGTGATCTTATCCTCTTAGTAAACAAGTCCAATGCATTTGCAACTCCAAAACTTACCCAAAACGTGATGTAGAATAAAATCGGTTCGGAATTAGAATACAACAATAGTACCGGTGAAGGAACACTGGTGGTACTGGTGACCACCCCTGGTACCGGTAGGCCAAATCTCCGCACATACTGGTGACCACCTCTGTTACTGGTAGAAGACCGATAGTCCCGGTAGGCCAAATCTCCGCACAATGGTGGAGCATCTTTTGGGTCACTGGTGGTACTGGTGACCACCCCTGGTACTGGTAGTCCAAATCTCCGCACATATTGGTGACCACCTCTGGTACTGGTAGAAGACCGGTAGTCCCGGTAGGCTAAATCTCCGCACAATGATGAGCATCTTCTGGGTCACCGGTGGTACCGGTGAAGCCACGGGTAGTACTTGATAGACTAACGATGAAGCATTTTTGGGGTATAACTCCTTCATCTAGACTCTAAATTGACGCTCCATATATGTTTCTTGGCCGTCTCGACGAGAGGAATGCAACGGTGCAGTCCATTTCTTATTTGGACAACCTCACAAAACGGACAGTTTTAGTTGTCAACAGGTGTGTAGTTGAAACTTGAAACCAAGATTTATGCCTATGCATGACGCAGCCGTGTACGTCATGTGCACTTTGATTTGATTCCTCGAGATTTTCTGTTATTTGTACCGAACAAATCATGCATTGCCTGATTGTGTTATCACCCGCTAAACGATCAGTGAAGGACGGATGCTGCGTGGCATGGACCAGCATATCATAGCTTGTGGTACTTACCGACCGGTCGAAAGCAACCTTTTTAAAATGCCCTTAATTATATGACGTTTCTGTATTGTTAGACACTTGACTATGATCCAGGTACGCGACTTTCAAACTAGGGTGACTTTGCGAGGCGTTTTACATCCGAGGACGACATTGTCACTTGTGTGTGTGTGTGAAGTACTTATTTTCGTGCGACGGAATAAATTCATTTGATGAGTTCAAATATCGCAAGCATTATTGTATATACAGTATGGTGAAGACATATTTGGAGCGTCTGTATATACTCTCTCCATGCTAAAAATAATCGCAGATCTGCTAGAAGTCTAACTTTTTAAAATCTAGTTAAACATGAAAATAGTATCAATATTTATATATCTTTTTAGTTTTATTCTAAAAGTGTATTCATAATGAATATAATGATATCTATTATGCATAATATTTTTCTATATGTTTTTGGTTAACTTTTAAAGATTAGACTTTTCAAGAAGCTAGTGCAGTGGCAATGCAATGGAAGATGCTACTAGCAATATACTCCTATATTAGCCAAAACAAAAAGGTATCTTTTCAAGGAAAACCAGGATTGATGCATGGTACACAGCCGTACGTTTTGTCCTTCAACAGTTTGGTCTCTTGAGATTCGCCGGCGCGGCGTAATGAACAGTCTAGACACTGACAGACAAAATAATCATTCATGATTGCACGTATCACGATCTGCTAAGTTTAAATTGTGCTTGTAGCTCTAGTACGTGTCCGTTATGTGACGATCATTATAACCAACAGATATGCGGACAGCAGCGCCCTTTTCTGGGTTCGAGGATTGGGCCAGAGAATGCGACAAGGGCAGCTGGCATCTGTTTGCTCTGCAAAGGTCAACTGTCCTTTGCCCGTACAAAAACGTCAGGCTGTCATGCGGCCGTAAGCAAGGTAACATGGTGTACCGGACAGCATGAACAGATCAAAAGGTCAACTTTCATTGTGTGGCATGGCTTATCCTCTACTAAACAACAGCTTGCATTGGCCCTGAATTTTCTATCTCAAAACGTTTACTTACTTTCCCATAGGATATGTATAGCCCATAGTATATCGTGAGGATCGATGCTAACGTTTTAGTTACATATTAGTTACTACTCAGAGACATTGCTTGGACGTTTTCAATATAACACAAGATCGATCAGCAGGTGGCAACAACTTTATATATATGATGATGACAATTAGCGTGTATGACACAAACTGGCAAATTGCATGCTAAACTACTAGTGATTTGTTCAGAAGGTAGAGCGGCGGTAGTTGTTTGTTCAGGAGAGAATCTATTACAAAGTGCATGCAGCTCTGAACATTAATCAGTAGTTTGGACCAGGCAGATTAACATATATATAATTGAGAGTTCGCTGTACCTGTACCACATATCATTGTCAATCGAAGGTACACACATCAGAGTGATATGGACGTTGAGATTTCTTATCTTTGTCTAAGGGCTGCTCCTTTTGTCAGTTTGTAAGTCTCTCTCTCTCGTTACTAGGTTCATTTGCAACTTGCTAATGAGTAGTGGCTCTTTTTTAGGCAAAAAGTAGTAGTAGACTTTCTAGTCTAGATTGAAAAATTATGCAAATTTGCGTGGAGTGTACAATATGGCAATTTCAAAGATATAAATTGGACGTGTGCTAGTAGCTTTTTAGATATTTTCTTTTACATGTAGTAGTTGGAAACAGCATAGAAGAACAGCTATTCTTCATATATTAATATTATCAGCACTAGCTCCTTTCCCCTTTAATCATGAGAATAATGTGCACCAATCAACCTTGAGAGAAGACCCAAATAAAACCTAGCTCGATCGATTTATTCAAACCGCAAGTGGCACAATATAATTGCAAGCAAAACACCGTACCAGACGAAGAGAGACGACTGATAAATTCAGGTATATATATTTCAATTGCTTACGGATTGGAGCAATTACGTGTCTTGGGCCGAGTCGGCAATGCTAACTTGTATCCTTGTAGCACCATATATGATCTTATCATGTTCAGATATATACTTATCGTACGTTCCGACGTTCGTTTATAATCGGGTGGCCCGATCGATCACAAATATCACACACACATGGGCGGCTGGTGGAATTGAAGCAGCCAAGATAATACGAACAAAAGCATTTGGTCAAACAGCTAAATTTTAAATGAATTCTTGTCGTAGCAGCAGCATGCTGCTCAGGTTTTCCTATGTCAACTGGCGGCTTTGATAATGGCAGTTGCTAGACTTCCTCGTGGTTTACAGCTGACCATGCAAAGCTTGCTGTTGCTGGCAAAGTGGCTAGTGGCTGAATAGTTTGCTACTCTTTGGATCTGTCCTTGTGCTTTCTCGAAGTAGAAATTTGCAGCAGGTTCGACGAACATGATGGCCGAACCATTATATATATATATATATATATAACTGCTACGTAGTACGCAGTTTATCGTGTCGTGGTGCAGCCTTTTCTACGTACGGATGCGCATCTTTTCCCCCAAGTTGGATTACAGATACTGTGCATGCATGCCATGTTGTCATAGTAGTACAAGAAGTCAAGAAGTGATGCTAGCTCTGGATTGGGCAGCGTTGGACATTGTAGAACGACGACACATTGTTCTTTACGGTTAGCCGGCGCCCGGCGGGAGTATATGGTACTCGGCACAACCGGAAATAACAAATAAACGATCACCTTCTTTCTTCGTCCCTCATACCTATTCCCGTGACACGTTTTAGTCATTCTCGTTTTGCTATTAATAATAGTAGTAATCTATGGATGTGTTCAAATCAAAAACTGCGATGATTTTATTTTCAGGTTATATTAATTTATATTCTCTTTCTGTACGGATTGAACCACGCACGCATATGCAAATCATGGGGTTATTGTAAACTAAAAACGCTGCCGCAAAGTGCACGCCTGCTGCAAGGACTGCGTTCTGCGTCGTCGGTACCACGGGCAGAGGACTACTCGTGGTCGTGGTATCAGTGTCACAGCTCGCCGTCTGTTTAGACTGAAACGTCCATAATTAATTTCCTCCACTGTCGGGTGGATAACCCAAAATGTGACCGCCCAACAATATCCTCTGCATATGCATCTACTAGTTATTAGGGCATTTCCGTTGGGGATGCCTACTCTTAGACTTATTTGTTGAGAAAAACCTTGTGCTGGATCCAGTCGGCAATGGTGGTATTTATGGTTGTTTTTTCTCTCACCGATGAAATCCCCTTTTGTGTATTGCTTTAAGGGGAAAAAGGAGTTTGTTACGGCTTCGCTCATTATTAGGCGAGATGCCAAAGAGCGGGCCAAAAGCAAGCACACAACAAAGATCGCCGGCTCTAACGGTGGAGCAAAGGTGGTTGTATTAACTAAGTAGACAATTGTGCGACTAAAGCGGCACGCGTGCCGGTCAAGGGTTCACCCCCCCCCCCCGGCGCGCCTGCTGCCCCTTGGGGTGTCACAACGACCATGGGGTCCGGAGTAGTCAAGTCGTCATCAAGGCGTCCGTGGAAGCACCAGCGTTGCACGCTTCTACGGATTGGCATCGCGGAAGACTGACTTGGCGCTAGGAGGGCGGTCGCGGGACGGGTCAGCCCCTCGGTCGTTGGCGACCCTTTTGAAGACCGGAGCGGGGTGGAGCCATTGCAAGAGGCTCCTCCAACGGAAGCGTCAGGGAGTCGATGAAAGATTCCACCGAAGACGTGGTAGGCGCAACAAAAGCAGGTGCAGGGGGGAGTTGGCGGAGCGACAGTGGGGTTAGGCGGTGCCCAAAGACGCCTCCGACGCATTGGCAACTCCAAAGTCCTCATCCCTCCCCGTAATGTGAACGCCGAGCAAGGGGAGGAGCTTGCACACGCTCTGTCGCCTAGAGGATGGGGCCGCGTTCCTGAATGTTTCTTGGAACCTCGCAGAGCTCATGGGGTCTGGAGCATTGGACGCCTTGTCCTATGTCGCTTGGTTCACTTGTTCAACATGACACGCCACGCCTGCTTTTCCGGCTGAGAGTCGCAGAATGGAAGGCATATTTGGCGGCCAACCGGTCACTGCGTCGTGGGAACCCGTCGTCGTCGACAACCTTCGATCTCCGCCTGCACGCCGAGCCTTGAAAGGAGGCCCCTCGATGATGGCTGGTCTCAAAGCTGGTGCACGCGCGGTAGCAGAGGCTACTGGCGGTACGGGCGCCGGGGTAGCCGGATTTGGTGTGTCTGGCGGTGGAGCAGTAGTAGAGCCCACCCCCGCCGATGAGATCCCTTGTACTTAACGACATACTACATGGTTAAGTTTGGCCTTTGATCAGGTGGTTTTGTAGCTGTTCATTACGAAATGACTTACCACCAGCTCCACTCAGATCACTTTGATTACGGATAAGTCCAGTCCATCTCCTAATTAACACGAAGCAAACGCTGTGATCAGATCACTCAGAGCCAGCCCTCTGTGTGTACCCAAGGCAAGGTGCAAAACACCGAAGCTGAGCTGCCACGTCGCCAGCTTGTCTGCCGCAGTTGCTGCTTTACACGTATGTACGCAAATGACTTAAAGAAAACGAAGCAAATCAGGAAAGTCTACTCGCGGCTTCACTAGTGTACGAAGAGATCTGCATTCCTGCAGATTGCATACACACCTGCTGCGCTGCGTGTGTGCGTGTAAATCAGGAAACTGTTCAAGCATACAGGCAGATCCAGCCAAAAGCAGCGCCATCGCCCATCATCATCATGTGATGCGAATCGATCGGTTCATTCTTAGCTTGTAAACAGAGACCACAGGAAATGTGTAAAAATGTCTTCTGTATCTACTGGGCAGAGAACCTCCGTTGAGCGATCGATCACTGTCGCCATATCGTGTGTTTATGTGGTCCATCCAAGAGGCTTATGCGTGCGTCGATTCCTTTGAAAATTTTAGTTAACAAACCAATGAGCGACCACAAGTTTCTCCAGGACTCGTAAAGTAATCAAACTTGTCTAATGCAAACTCAACACGTAGGTATACACCGCGTAGCGTCAATCCATTAAATTTTCACCTTGAATTATTACCCCCCGGCCCGAACGGTTCCAAATCACGTCCCCTTCATCCATCTCGTTAATTCACGCTTACTAGTACTTTTCCATCAATTCTGATATTCATTATATTATGCTGCCGTGCCATTTTCCAATAACTATTAATTTAATTAATTACTGCAAGGACTGTTTTTGTCTCTAGCATGACCACTTTAGAAAATGTGGAGGAAAGCAGGGGAAATGGCCGATAGGTTTGGAATCATGTCTACATCCATCCATCTTGTTGATTTGCGCTTGATCTCCTCCGTCATTTCTAACCCATTGTGCTGTCGTGCAGATATAAGTGTCCAAATCTAGAAATTAGCCATGTTTACCTATTTTTCAATCATTTCGAAAACAACCTTCGGTGCTAGTAATATCCCAAGACTTCTCTTATTGTCCATAAAACGGTGGCACACAAACCAAATTTATTATTGGACTAATACCATATTCAGATTTGCTAGGAATAAGTCGTTAGCTACTCTTACTCTAAAAAAATTCTGGCTAAGTTAAATATATACATATACTCCCTCCGTCCCCTTTATGTACGTCGTCCGGGAAGCGTGTGTGAGGGAAACACGGTTTTCTAGAGACAAACATTTAGGGGACAGAGGGAGTATGTTTCTCAGTAAATGACTTTTCAGGGTACAATCTTTGGGTTACACTTTATAAGGCGCACACGCACATGTTGATTTACAACTTCAAAATCTTTAAGCAATAATTTAGCTAACATTTTTTTAGTTATAATAATTAACAACAAATCAGCGAGCAAAAGTTTATGGACTCGTCAAATCCAACTTCACAAATGCAAATTCTACACGAAGGTAGTTAGTGTCAATTCATTAATTGCTCACCTTGAATTGTTCCAACAAATCACGATCACTCCATCCATCTGGTTACTTCACCCTCAGCTCTTATCCATCATTTGTGATACTCCTATCCATTATGCCGCCGTGCCATTTCCAATAATTACCGCAAGGTTAGTTTCAAATCACGTCTTTCTCATCCATCCTGTTGATTTAATTTGCGCTTGAATTTCTTCTGTCATTTCTAGCCCATTGTGCTGTCGTACAGATATAAGTGCCCAAATCTAGAAATTAACTACTTTTACATTTTAATTAACTACCTTTACCTATTTCTTTTTGTTTTTTAGATGGTTTCAAAACAATCTTCGACACATGCGGGTAATATCCTAATACTTCCCTTAACCCATCCTTAAAAAGGGTAGAAGATATTCTTATTAACTACTCTCTGTGTCCTAGAATACAATGTGTTATTACTTCGAAAATGTATACTAAAATATACATGCTCAGATTTGGCGAAGTTTGTTAAATATGAAACCATAATTTGAGAAGAAGAAACTTGTTCAATCTGCTTTATTTGAGTCGACATCAATACCAAATTTGTCCCATTATAAAAAAAAAACTATGGTATAATGGTCACAACAAAACAACATCAATCAGCGATAAGAGCAACTCCAACAGTTTGTCATTTGTGTTTGACATTCTCAAATTTTGCCAAAAAGCTCTAAAAACTCTCTCCAACAGTTTGGCATTTGGAGTTGGCAATTTAGTGAGTTTTGGCAAATCGGGCCGTTTGCGCGCATTTATGCGCGCGCTACGACGTTTGATATTCACGGCACACCCGCACGTATTAGAAGAGATGGAAGGACATATAAACATAATTTTGTTTCTCTTCTAGGGTTCCGATGTAAATTGGATCTGAGTTTGGCAAGTGAATTATGCCAAACTGTTGGAGATGAACTCTTTTTGACTTGGCATTTGCATTTGACATTTGGCAAATAGGAAAATTGCCAAACTATTTTTTGCCAAAGGTCTTGGAGATGCTAAACCATCAACCCGAATAGCCTCTTGTCACAAAACCGGATCGATTTGGGCGGAAGTGACACGTCGGCGGCGATCCCGGCATGGCGGCGACAATCAAGATTGTCGGAGGGGGTCAGGCGCAGCGGCAATCCGGGGTTGCCGGGGCGCTGGGGGCGGCTTATCGGGGTTGCCAGGCTGGCGGCAATCAGGGTTCCTAATCGAGGGCGGCAATCGGGATTGCGGGACTGTTGGAGTAGAGGACGAAGAGGAGGACGACGGTAGGGCGCCGGTGGCGGCGGCCGCCTGGGCGGCCTTGGCGCGGCGCAGGAGGCGGCGGCGTGAGGGTGCGGCGGCGCCGACGCAAGGGAGGGAGAGAGGCCTAGGGCTAGAGAGTTGAAGGCGTTAGTCATTACCTCTTTAATTTTGTTCTTGATCCAACTGATTACATCTCCCTTTATTTATAGTCCGGAAAGACTTGCATGAGAAGTAGATCTCTCTTTTATTTCCTAATTTATTTCTATCTTATTTTTCTAAATAATATTACTTAATGAGGAAGCAAAGACGCGATGACGGCAGGCGGCGGCCAGGCCCGTGCGCGCGCAGCGACTACCTCTTTCGGGCCCCCTTCCACGGCACATGACACACCTCTTGTCATGTATTTATGTTTCGACGTCAATACCAAATTTACACGGAACTGCGCTGAACTAAAACTAGCTGCACCTGTGATTTGATTATCTCCAAATAAAATCTTATCTGCTGACTCTGTTTTTCCCGTAACTAGCGGGACTAGCGTTGAATTTCATACGCCTACTATCCAATCCCCCTATTTGGTTAGTAGTATTTCATTCTAGACTAGACCCCCAGATTCTCCCATCCCAATGAACACGGCTGGCTTCTGCTGATGCCGTCGCCGCAACCATACTGGTCCGCCGTCCGCCGTCTGCTGCTCTCACATTTTCCTCGTTCTCCCAATCCCGTGCGTTGTTTGACCTTCCGAAATCAACCAAGCCAGCCGCCCAGACGTCGCAAGTGGAATTCCAGCAGAGAGAGAGAGTGTGTGTGCGGGGCCCTACGGGCTGGTACGTACGGAAGTACCGTCGGGTGTCCGGCTGCACTGCATATGCTCTTTTAAAATCACCCTGCTGCAGCTAGGATACCGTGTGGAAAGGCCAAAGCGTCGCTGGGTCAGCAGCTTGCTGTCCTTCCGTTCCGTTCCGTCCGACGGTTGCCTGTCCTCTGTCCTCTCTCCTCTTGTCGTTCGTTCGTTCGTTCGTTCGTGTCTCTTCTCTCGGCTCCCTCCTGCTATATATCAGGGCTCTTTGGCTTGGCTCAAGGCTCAGCTTCCTTCTCATTCCTGGCCTGCGCCTAATCGCTCTTCCGTTGGATCATCTACGACCACCACCGGCAGACCGGTTGCCTCCTTCGGCAGCTACGTATCATCAGCCACCGGCCATAGCTGGTGCCATCCAGGTCGTTCAATTCCTGGATCGAAAGGGCAGTTCAACTTCAGACACAGAGAGAGGTAAGGTCTATTTGGAGACTAGATAAGTTTTATGCTACTGTTAGGTTTTGGATTGTTGGATATCTGATGGAAGAGGGTTTCAGCTTTAGCTGCATGCATGTTACATGCAACTATGGGTGTTCTTGTGTTTGAACTTGTTCCTTTTTTTCCTTTTCGGCCTTTTCTTCTTGACCTCCTCGATCTTTGATTCTTTGGCTGTTCTTGGCTTCTTGCATGCGGCACCAAGAGCGAGAGGGGTGCGTGCATGGGTTCCTTCCTTCGCTATGGTTTCTCTTGTTGCAGATTTGTCATCGCGGTTACACCTTGGGAATATAGCAGCAGCTTATAAATCACAATTATTTTTTCGATTTATTTTTCTGTATCTCTGTCTTGTTTTGTTGACGGCTACCATGTGCATGCATTCAGCTCTGAATATATCCTTGGTGGGATTGTTATTACTAAACTGCCGCTGGTTTGTTTCTTTTAATTTTCCTATGGGATGTTGTGTCCTTGTTTAATTAGTGAGTGATTAGGTAGTTGTTCTCTACTCTCCATTTCAACGCTCTCTCTTCAATCGGTGATGTGGTGGAGATCGAACATGCATTATTTATCAACTATCGAGTGCTTCTCCGTTTTTCTTGTTCTTGGACATCCTCGCCTCTCTCTCTCAAGAATATTTTGTTTTTGCGAGCTTGATATTTTCTTTGGAGCGCTATGAAGTTGATATTGAAAGCTTTCGTTTTATTTCAAGTTTCTAGACCCTAGAGCAAGAAATATATATATACTACAGTTAAAAAGCATCCTTTTCTGGAGAGGACCTTTTCGACAGTGCTCTCATTTGTCATTTGTTCCACTTGTGCCCCGGCAGCTTCTCTCACCAAACCATCGATCCTTTCATGGCCATAGCATTCCTGAATGTAACATCCACAATCAATACCAGTGCCCACCCTAGCGTTGTTTCTTGTTAGCAAGGGTGTCACACATGTCCCAATCTTATTTAGTTGCATACATCTTATAGGCGAACGTACATATCCATGGCGGTGTCAATTATGTCTCTTGTCTCTTCTCCTCTGATGATCTCTGCAATCGTCATTACTGATGGCATCGTCTTTTTACTCCTTTTTCATTGGTTACTATATATATTATCAGGATTGGAGAGAAGCTAGCAGCTTCAAGACATGAGAGAAATGGGAGAGAAGAGGAGACATGGGCATGGCCATGGACATGGCCATCTTGTTGGGTTTGGAGTTGGAGGGGTTGGACATGCAGAGCATGAGGAGAAGCGCATGGAGCCGAAGAAGCTGGACATGAGTGGCATGTCCATGGACACCCTGCCACATCTCACCACGCCCCTCGGCAACATCACTACCTTGGATCTCTCCAACAACAACCTAGAGGTATATATTTTTAGTCTGTGGTAGTAGGTTTCTACTTTTGATCAGCAATTCTTTGCTTCTTGTGTTGCTACCTTTTGCATGTGTTCCTTGTCGTTCTGCTTTTGTTGGTTTCCTCGTCTAGCTAGGTAGCTAGATTGATCACCCTCGTCTCCCATTTGTTCTATTCGAATAGATAACACGCAGAACACTTATCTTGAGGTGGTCTTGCATATTATAGATCACAGTGTGATAAGTTAACTGCAAACCTATAGCTAGGATGAGATAAGCATGAATTGTTTTGTTTTAAATATATGAAGGTTGATCTTTCAAAAAAATAATATATGAAGGATTGCTCATCAGCTATCTAGTGTCATCTTCTCAATATATATCCTGTTATTGCTTTGCCGCTTGGCCTGGTCTCTTGTATGTCATACATGGGGATGGGGACCAAAAATATCAGATATATGCATGCCTTGTGAGTTGTGACTCAATCTCTGGGTGCTGCGAATATTCTAGCAATAAAAACCTGTCATAGGGAGAGAGAGAGAGAGAGAGAGAGAGAGAGAGAGAGAGAGAGAGAGAGAGGGTATTAGAGCCTAACTAATTACAAGTTACAGGACTGAAGAACCAGAACATAGCTTATTCAGTTTATTTTTGGTTGGACCTGATGTGAATTAAAAGGGCGAGATGAGTCCTATAGGTCTGTGAAAGTGGACTAAAAACGGCAACGAAAAAACTAACTGTACGTGGATCTGTACCTCCAACCATGCCATATGGCGCGCGGATCGAGCCACTGCGTATAAACAAGTCAAAAACTTGACGGCAAGCCAAAGTCTTATCAGTCACCAGTTGTACTATAGAGATTGTCTACTCCATGTCCATGCCCTTAGTGTGTTCTACATAGTGTCTAGACGCCTGATAGTGTTTGAACAGAGAAAAAAATGATCGATATATGCCTGCTGTTCATGATTTGGTGGGTGGAAGAATACAGTAAAAACTTGTAATAGCTAATGTTTTCTCGTTGAAAATTGAATCCGCAGAGCATTCCGGAGTCCATAATCGCGAGGCTCCTGAACGTGGTGGTGCTGGACGTGCGGTCCAACCAACTCAAGTCGCTGCCCAACTCCATCGGCTGCCTCTCCAAGCTCAAGGTCCTCAACGTCTCCGGCAACCTGCTCCAAGAACTGCCGGCCACCATCGAGGAATGCCGGTAAGTAACCATCGTCCATGGCGGCCACACATGCATGCATATGAGCGGCACACTGATTTACTCACTGGCTGCATGTACCAGTGTGCTGGAGGAGCTGAACGCCAACTTCAACCAGCTGACGAGGCTGCCGGACACGCTGGGCTTCGAGCTCCACGGCCTCCGGCGGCTGTCCGTCAACTCCAACAAACTGGCGTACCTGCCGTCGTCCACCTCCCACATGACGGCGCTGCGGTCACTGGACGCGCGCCTCAACTGCCTGCGCGCGCGCTGCCGGACGGGCTGGAGAACCTCGGCGGCCTGGAGACGCTCAACGTGAGCCAGAACTTCCAGTACCTGCGGGAGCTGCCCTACGGCATCGGCCTCCCTCGTCTCGCTTCGGGAGCTGGACGTCAGCTACAACTCCCTCGCCGCGCTGCCGGACTCCATGGGCTGCCTCACCAAGCTCGTCAGGTTCAGCGCCGTGGGGAACCCGCTGGTGTCCCCGCCCATGGACGTCGTCGAGCAGAGCCTCGATGCCATGCGCGCCTACCTCAGCGCGCGGATGAACGGCACCGCCAAGGCCAAGAAGAAGAGCTGGGTCCCCAAGCTCGTCAAGTACAGCACCTTCTCGGCGGGGATGATGACCCCCGGCCGCACCAAGGTGCACGGGAGCAGCACCGACGGTCTCCACATGTCGGATTACCGGTCGCTCCACGGCGGCGGCATCGCGTCGCCGGGCTTCTTCAGCATGCTGTCGCCCCGGCGTCTCTTCTCGCCGAGGAGAAATTCAGCCAAGTACTAGTAGCTTAATTAGTAGTGATCAGTGGTCACTGTCCGGCGAGCTATACATTATGCATGTGTGCTCCCTCTTTGATGCTGCTAGTTTGTTTGCTGCATGATTCGAGTGTTCATCAGATGCCATGCTCGTTGTGTAGGCTGTAGCACAAGCTAAAGCTATTGATCATCTTGTTGTGTATATGCTTTGAAGAGAGGTATATCTGAAGTGTGTATAGTAGTATGTATTAGTGCAATAGGCCATTGCATTGATGTACATAAGAACTAAGGGTGTCTTTTTTTCATTGTTTACATGTGCACTGATGCTTAGTCCGGAGTAGTCTTTTTAAGAAATTGTGTCATGAGCAGTATATGTTCAGTGCCCCTAAGACTTGCCCAAGAACAGACAGTTTTGTACACGATGCAGTATGGTTTACCAACCTACTGATTTGTATTCTGAGTTCAAGGGAGAACCCCGGCCCATTAGCATTGCTACCAGGACTGAGACCAGGTTCAGAACGTTTACATCACCAAACATCTGTCATCCAAAATAGAGAGCCCTTCAGTTCAGATATAAGCACACATGAACTACAACTAAAACCAGATGCCACCAAAACATTGCCCAATGATGAACAGTATCATCACAGTTAGCCAAAAGGGATCTCCAAGCATGTCCTCCATCATGTACTAGTCACCGAGATCATTTCTGGGCTTGTGGCCACCTTCTCCCACTTCTGTCCAACACCACCGTACCTTGTATTGCTCCAGGTGACAGGTTAAGTTCCCAGTTTTTACCTTAATTGAGATGTATCGCCAAAAATTGGACACATACCTTGCCACCTGCCATTCTGAAAACACAGAGTTTGTAAACTCCACAAGCTCCCACATTGCAGCAGAACTGCACATATTCAACACAACATGTTTCATCTCACTCACCCAAAATTCAGCAACAACTTCAAAATTATTGAGTTTGTTGAGATTAACTACATGGACTAGCTCTAACCACATTGTTTTGCCACCACACAATCAAAGAAGAGGTGATGTACTGACTCAAAATCTGATCAGAAAAGGCATGCTGTATCAACAAGAGTTTGCCGTTACTATGCTATCTGTTGTCAAGGTCTTGCTCTTTGATAGGGACCATACAAATTACGTACCCTGGAGGGTGTACGCAACACATGCTGGCGTATGCACCAGTTTTACACACCTAAAATTGACCAAATGATAAAGGGATTCAGAGTGTTGTCCTGTGGTAGGAGGTGATGGTAGATGCCACCTGCACCACCCCTCCCACTTCCTTGCTGTCTCACTAATCACTATCTACACATCTCCTAAACGATGCATCTGAGATGTTCTCCATCCCAGAGATCAGCAACAGTAGCAGTTTGTTCATTCACCAGAACGTAGAGGCCTACTGATTTGTATATGCATGAACATGTAATGCCTTCATTAGCTGAAATAGAACCTCTAGGGCATGTTAATTGGGAAATGAGCTGAGATAATCAATCTAAGATAGAGATGATAGGGTGTGTTTGGTTTCCTGCGCAGTTGTAGCCTGGCTATCTCCACCAAGCCAGGCTAGCTTTATCTAGGCTAAACTAAGCCAAGATGGACTTGTTTGGTTGTCGTGTTTTCTAAGCCTGGCTAGCCTCGCATAGTGTTTGGTCGCTGGGTTGTTTTTCATCTTTGTCACCTCTTCTCCAAATTGGTGAGTTTACCTCCTTTGAGTAATTTCCTCGAACATGTGGTGAGCACAGCAACATGGCAACATGAGCGTGAGCACGGCAGCAAAGACGACATCGCAGGATGACAAGCATGTGGCCACCGCCACCGCCGCGCCTTGGAGGACCGGGCCGATGTAGTTGAAGGACGCAGCCGAGACGAGATGAGACGGAGCGAGGGGCCGATTCCCCTCGCGCCGCCCGTCATCGAAGGGGAGGCGTGTCGGCGCCCCAGTCCACCCGCGAGCCCTCGCCCGGCCGCCATCGCCATTGCGTGCAAGGGACGCCAGCGCCCCCGCTCTACCACGGCGCGGCGCGCATGCGGAATCGCGGAGGCTGGGTTAAATGGGTGGACGCCGCGCCCGACACGGACACGGCTCGCGCGGCCGGCGGGTCGCGCGGCGGAGCGGCCGCGGAGTGCTTGCGGACTCTCCCGCTCCGCCCGCCGACCGGAGATTCAAGGTCCGCCGTCGTGAGATTCGAGTCCCCCTCCGCCGCCCGAGTCGCCGAGCATGGGGCGGGTGGGCGGCGCGGTGGGCGGTGGAGTTCACGGCGAGGGCGGTGAGCCTCAACACGGGGCGGAGTGGGGCGCGCGGTTGGGGCAGCAGAGAGTTCATGGCAAGTGCGTTGCAGCTCACGGGAGGTGACGAGAAGGGGAGCAGCGCGGAACTTAAAGCAATAGTAGCCAGGCTTAGCTAGAACGGCCGACCCGACCATCTCCACGAAGCCAGGCTTAGGCTGTACGGTTGCATTGCTATAGCCTGGCTAGTTGGCCCAGATTTGCAACCAAACACCCAATTCTTGTCCTAACTAAGCCTGGCCAGGGATTTTTGGTGCAACCAAACACACCCATAATCTCTCTCCAATCCAAAATACTTCATCACTTTATCCTCCTTAATGAACTGTTGGGACAGGTACACAGTAGGGCAAATAACGACACAAATATCTCCATTACATCACTGAAATATCTAATTATCGATGGCTTTAATGCTAGCAGAAACATGTCATGCACAGACATTGGCAGTTCTGAAAGTTTTGATGATCCTCTGTAATGACAGTAGCAGACAGAGGTATGAACAATACATGTTCTTTGCTCATTTGCAAAGCTTGAGCTTCTTGAAGAATGACGAAACTTGCGACTTTTGGCAGGGTGCTGTGGCTATGCATGTTGGGATGTTCTCAGGCTGCTCTATCCACAGCTTGTGCCGGACACCAGCTGCTTGCAGCTTCTCAGCCAGGTTCTTCAGCTGTGTCTCTCCTTTCACCTCCAGTGTTACCTGCATGCAGATAAAAGATGACCAAATTATTTGTTTTGAAACGCAAAGTGCTTCAAATGGAAACAACAATCAATCAAACAGGGCATAGACAATGGACGCCCTTACAACCACGGTTGTTACCAATGCTAGTTAAGTCAAAATTCTTAGTAGGATATTTCAATGTGCAGAGTCTCTGCCTGAAGATTTTTGTGTGTCAAACAAATGTTACTCAAGCATGAAGAAGAATCATCCAGTCCTGCAAGAAACTGCTAGGTGTACAAGACCTTGCAAGTTGAGTTGTAATACATTCTTGTCCTTGATAACATTACTGAACGTTAGCAATTCACAGGAACGACCTCCTAAGGCAGTAGTGGATCATGAAACTACTGAAATAGTACTAGGTAATGACGCTCACGCATAGCATCAGTGCATAGCCATGGCAGATGGTTCTGTAAGCAATGATTCAGATTCCGTGTGCTAATCAATACTGACAGGGCAATGTGAAAGGCAGACACTTGACACAAGCAAGATACTACAGATCGTGTGAGGCAAAACGTCGAACATGCCTTGTGCATTCGGTCGAGGTTGTCGGGCGCACAGTAAGCAACGGTGTCCGGGTGGTCCCGGTGTGCCCACACGGCGGCCACGGCAGCGTGGCAGCCCTGCGCCACGACGCTCCCCAGCGGCCACGCGTCCGCTAGGTCGCGTCGCAGCACCACGTACTGGACCAGGACGTCCACCGCCTCCTTTGCGCCCTCCTCGCCAGTGGCCGTGGCGGCGGCAGCGTCCGGAATGGAGGCAGACGCAGACGCGTCGTTCATGCTGGCTCGCGGCGGGATCCGGCGGAGGGAGGCCCTAGTGATCGCCGGGAGGAGGAAGGCGGCGTTCGAGAGTGTGGCGGCTACCGGTACCGGGAATGGCAAGCGAAGGGGGAGGAGTTTCAGCATAGCTGTGAGCCTGTGAAGTTGGGTTTCGTAAGCCGTTCCTTTGCGGAAGCTGCTCGGCCCGTCTTTCGCGGTCGTGCCGCGTAGCCTGGCGTGCGCCCAAGCCCGGAACGCCGGGGTTTCGCCCAACGGCCCAATACGAGTTTAGTCCAGTAAGTGTTCCCAGTGCAGATTGACTCTTGTTCAACTTTCAAAGGTGGTCTGCATATTCAGTCTAGTGTTCTCAGGAAACTGAGTATATTCAACAAAAATTATTCAACAAAGTATATATCGATACCGATCTGGATTTCATCTCCACGTCTGCCAGCGCTGCCAGACCAGAAGTCGCTGGCACGGGCGACACGGCTAATCCATTAGGAGCTCAGCTACTCCAAAAATCAACCCCAGCGACGTATAAATATAAATGCTTCAAAACTTAGGCCTGGGAAAGAATGCACAAAATAATAAACAGTACAAACTGTTTGTGGACAAAGTAGATCGTAAAATATTAGACCACTAAACGTCCACACTCAACTGAATAAACCAGTGCAACACTTCAAGTAAGATTTCACAAACGTATTTATAATATAACAGATAGTTTGAAATATGAATGATTCACAAAGAGATAGGATGATGTAAAACTACCTTTTTCGAATTCTAGGGTCAGGCCTCCTCTGTTAACATTACCAAATGACCATGTCAGTTTATTAACATTACCAAAAGACCATGTCAGTTTACAGCATGCCAGATGATGAGCCCCATCAGAGCACTTACATCCAGCCTAGTTAATAAGAGTTTTAATGCAAAGGAGTCTAAGATCACCTAAAAGCAGACAATAAAGAACAAAGTATTGAACAATTTTAACAGCCAAAAAATGACCCTGAACCACCGTTTTCAAGCAGACATCACCAACTGGAACTTCTTCACATCACGTCTAGATATTGCCTTTTTTTTCTAGAACACGACTTCATTAAGAAAAGAGTTCAAGTATAATAAACAAAAACAAACAAACAGCCAAACGAAGGACACACCTGGCAAGGCTCCAGGAGCCAAAACAGGTAGATGCAGCTGCCAACACAAAATAAAAACTAGAGAAATGACCGAGAAGGTCAAGACAAACAGAGACTACGAGAAACGAAGCAACCCGCCATAAGCCAAAGGGACTGCCGAAAGGGAGCCCAAGAGATCAGTCCCCGGGGGAGGACGCGCGCCCACATCTCCCCGCATGCCAACGTCCCTCAGGGAACAACTCCTTCATGGCTGAATGAATGATCTGGCGCTTGGTGCAGGTAAGTGGCTCCCCGAACTCCTTGCTAAAAGAGTTGTCGAGCAGCTCTGGCGACGGGGGATCCGCCGCCGGCCTCCACTTCCTGAGGAGCAACTTCTTAGCATGAAGCTACGGCTTTGGATCACGACAGTGGGACAGCGCAGCAATACAAACGCTCTGTCGTGGCACCAAAGAAGAACTGGGCCTGCGGGAGACGCGGAGTATTGGCGTGGACTGCAATAGCGGTTCCTGGAGATGCAACCGTAGAGAGTCAGTAGACTGTCCCAATCACTCTAAGCTTGAACGCTTCAAACCTGGCAGTCAAAGAACATTGTAAAACTATTAAAATATTGTTTAGTGTCATCAACCACCTATCACAATTTGTGTAAGAGATTAAACATGCCAGACAAAACTAACTCTAGCATATTTACCACATTTTCATCGAAGAACTCAATTTTTCGGCCAATGAATCTTCGAGGATGTCAGTGTTTTCGATACTAATTCAAATACCATTTTGAATTGGTTATGTTTGTTTCTTAAACTCTAGCTTCGGTAGGCATACCCGTATCCTTTTCCATTTTCTCCTCTTTTGGTTTTCATTTGCCTACACCGATCATATAGAGAGTTACGATCATATAAAGTCATAAAGTGGCCCCACTTTCCTATTTATATCATCAAAGATAAATGGTAGCAATTATGTCTTCAACATCTACAGGTTCATTGCATTATAGGAAATCTAACAACTATTCTAAACATTTTGAAGCGGTTTTTCTTACAATGCGGAGGATCGGGAGGATCTGCGGTTGGAGTAGCTCTAAGTCGAGCCACCCCGATAACCGAATCCAAAGACGTAATTGAAAGGCGACGCTAAACCAAAAGAATTAAAAAAAGATCCTCCCATTAAAATTACTTTTCGCCCTTACATTGCCCGTCTAGGCTCCATTTATAGTCGTTCGTAGGCTTTTACTTGACTAAAATGCCCTCATACCAGCCCCCGATTCTTGAAATATCCTCCCACCTGGCCGTGGGCCTCGATCATTTGCTCCTCTTTCTCCAACCACTCCATCGGGGAACACTATGCTCGCCCCGACGCGAGGAAGACGACTGGATTCGAACCTGCACCTTTCGAGCGTAATCGGGATACAAAGATGAACCAAGCTCGCCCAAAATGAGCTATTCAGGCTGGTTAACGGGGGACGCTACCGGGACTCCGCCATCTACCGACGGAACGATCCTCATGATCTTCCCCTGCGGCCGCTAACCCGGAAAAGCCGTCACTTTTTGGTGGCTTTGGGACCGAAAGTGACCCCTTATTTCGTGATCCTTCTTCAAGGCCTATGACGGATCACTCCGTAGCTGTCCTCTTAGTGCTCTGATCGAACTGCCGGTTTTGTCTGGCTCCCTAAACCTTTCAGTCTGGCCTTCCTTCGCGTCGATCTGACTTCTTTTGGGACATCCGAAAGTTGAGGTGATCAAAGTCTATCTTCCCCCAACAATTTGCATTATGATCTCATGGTTTATGTGATGGTCATTGATCATACAAGACTTCCTTCCCTCAGCTGATCATACACCACTGCACTTGTTGTTTCTAGACAATTCTAAACTCAACTTGGTCCTATTGTAGCCAAGTTGGCACTCTTCGCCGGGCCGCAAGTTGCTACTACTTCTCTCCTTTACAACTTTCTAGACCCTTCCAGTCAAACTATTACAAAAGAGCAAGAGCTACCCAATTATCTAATGCACCGATCCACGGAAGGAAGAGCACATAATGCAATTGATGAATACATACAAAAAACATCTCCACAAAACAAAAGCATAAATAAGCATACTCCCTCTGTATCACTATTAGAAGTAACAAGGTCGTTGTTTCCAGCTCTACTTGCAAGGAGAGGGGCCCCGCTCCGTTTTTTCGTGGGTAGTAGATAGTAGTTGCCCGTATGGCTTCCACCCACCGCGGGCAAGTACTACCTTGAGGTCGTCTCCGTCGTTCTTTGCGGTTTTCCTCGCATACTCGCCCCTCGTCCGTCTCCCCTCGCTCGAGGTTAGTATAAATCAAAAAATTAGGCTCCCTCATGCGCTCCATCTCCACCCGCTCCCATCCATGGCTTCTTGAGCTTCGCCGCCGCCGTCCCCAATTCGTCCGGGATTTATGCCGATTTGAGGGTTGCGCTACGGATCTACTTCCCTTTGGGTGGATTTGGTCCGTGGTGCTACCGCCATGCTCCTCCCCCCACCGAAGTCATGTCATTTAGCTCTCCACCTCCACCCGACCAAGACACTTCCTTCTCTCCGCAGCAGACCTCCTCCTTTGCGGGTGTGTTCTTTGGCAACAAGGTGGCCAGTGTTCGTTCTTCAACCTCTAGCGACAACAACTTCAATTGTATCATTTGTTGTTCGGTGTGCTTTCGTTACTTGATGGCTCGACCAGCCCGCTTGAACCGTGTAGGGTCGAGATGGGACTAGAGGGGGTGAATAGTACTTTCTAAAACTAATTGCGACGGCCAAAACAAAATATATTATGGAATTGAAACTATTCGTTTAGCCAAGATTTCACCCTCTAGCTACGACTCTAAATCATCTCACAAAAGATCCTACACAAAGTAAATGAGGTGATAAGGCTAGCTTGAGCTCCTAACCATTTCTATTGCAAGGTCACACAAACCTATACACTAGTACTTCAAACAAAGGTGAGCTCCTACACAATTCTAAAGAGCAAAAGCACAAAGCCAACCTAAGCACACTAGATGCACAATGGACAAGGCGACACACGCGTCTAATCCAAAGGCTCAAATTACTTAGCTACACAAACTAAGGAAAGCAACTAAACAAGCAACACAAGCTAGTAATTGCAAGAGCTACTCCACAAGCACAAGGTATATATGAATATAAATACAAAGCTTGTGATTTGGAGAATGCAAACCACCGAGAAGAGTAGACAAGTTGACACCGGTGATTTTTACCGAGGTATCGGGTAGCTTGCCAACTTCCCCCTATTCCTCGTTGTGTCGACCAACACCTTGGGTGGTTTCTTCGATGTTTCATCTAGATGGTTCTTCGGTGTGATCCTCAAATCACTTGCCCCTCAAGGCACACCCCGCAAGGCAAGGCAGCAAGACACCACTCTCAAGTGAGCCCCTCGTGAAGGTCCTAAATGGCTAGAGGGGGGGGTGAATAGCCTAATAAAAATTCTTCAAAGACACTGGAGCAAAGATATTAGTAAAACAAATGGCTTAAAAACGGTTTTGCTCTAGCTCTAAATGTTAGGCAAGCCACCTATTGCAATTCTAGTGATTATTATCTCTAAGGCACACAATTGCTATGTCACTACACTATCTAGTGAGCAATCCTAGATAAGGCCTTATGCTAGCAAGAACACCTACACAAGCAAAGCTAGCTCTCTACTCAAAGTAAACTAGGGAAGTAAATACAAAGAGGAAAGCTTGTTATACCGGCGTGTAGAGGCAATGACCCAATCACCGATGAGGAATAAGAATAACAATAATATGTAATATCAATCAATCCAATTTCACCGGGAGACAAGAGATGACACAATTGATTTATCCCCGAGGTTCACTTGCTTCTTAGGCAAGCTAGTCCCCCGTTGTGTCGACCAACACTTGGATGGTTCTTGGACTAGGCGGTGCACTCGCTAGTTGGCCCCTCGGGCTCTCCAAGACACCACTCACAAGAGAGGTAACTCAATGACACGAGCAATCCACTAAAGTAGCAATTGTTGCTCCACCGGGAAGCTCAAGAACCCTCACAATATCACCTTGATTGGGGACGGATACAATCACCAAATCCCTCACCAATCATTCCAACTCCAACCGCCTAGGTGACGGCAATCACCAAGAGTAAAGAGATGACCACAATTGCAATAACCACCTAGTGCCACGAAATGAATCACAAATGCAATGCACACTAGGGTCAAACCCTCAAGAAAAACCACCAATGAAGTGGAGAGGAGAGGGAAGCAATCTTCTTGGAGCCCTCAAATCGATCTCTAGAGCACAATCCCTCACTTGATTGGAGCACAAATCAATGGAGTGAAGGATGGAGGATTGGAGCTCTTACTTAGGGTTTGCTTGAGCAAGAGAAGAGGAGCTCTCTGAGATTTTCGAGTTGGCCAGAGAAAATGGAAGGGAGGGGAGCAGCACGCACTTAAACTCCCTGGCCACCAGCAGGTCTCCAACGGACACAAGCAACGGTCGGCACACTCTCACAAACGGGCAGAAGCTGAGGGCGGCGGCGGCTTTTCTTTTCGAGCTCTCGGCTGTTCTCTGGAAGGCAGGGACGGCGCTCCTCTGTCTCTGGATGGATGAAACAATACGCCACTTCCAAACCCTTGCTAGCTTGTCAAGCAGGTAGGAGCGTGCGGCGCTCGGCCACGGGCACCTGGCCCAGCGAGTGGCAGCGGCAGCAGCATTAGCAAGCAGCGCAGCAGCAGGCCAAGCCTGCTCGGCCAGCGAGGCAGCAGCGCAGCAGGCCGGCCCAGCTCTTGGTCGATGGGCAGCAACAAGCCGGCCTAGCAGCTCCTCTTCCTCTTCTTATTTTATTTAATTATTACTTGCATCCCAAAAAAACCGACGGCAGCAGCAACTCCCAGGAGCAAGCAAGCTAGCTATCTGTACGTGAGCAAGTGTTGCATATATGTGTATATACATACACATAAAGTGAATGCACGACATATATATACATGTATATATATATTGCTCTTCCTTTTTCTTTTCTTTTTTTTTTTTTCCAAAATTCTCAATAAATCTTGATCCAAATACACCACACAAGCATGTATATATAGAATTTAAATACATGTGCAATGAGCAAGTCATATGTTAGTGCACATACAAATGCAACAATTTGTCTATGAGCTTGCTCCCCTACTTGTGTGCTTCAAAAAAAAAAATTTATCCCTTTCAAATTTTTTATGCACTAATCTCTCCCCTTTGTCAACAATTTTCACAAAAGGTATGACCAAGTTGTGTGATGGAGGAAAGAATTAGTCTTCAAATTTGGTCAAATTTAGATAGCTTGCCCAACATATATTTCGGTTTGAGCCAAAGACAAGCTTCTTCACACCTTATGAAAGGGTTATCTTGCCTATGTTGAAATATATATGTGATAAAATATCCAAATTCAACACTTGAGTTTGCAAGCCCATAAACATGTCATAATGCCATCACTAGATCAATCAAGACAAAGAAACTATAGTGATGCCATACATACATTGAAATTCATTGATTTTCCGTGAATGCTTCCTAAGGAACCATGTTGTATGTCTAGATGTTCTAACAAGTCCTTAGATATCATGAATGACATGTCAACCAATTTTACCTTTGCTTTGCTTGAAGGAGAGGCATGTCATAGATGTGGGGTGCATTCAACTCATGTTGGAGAAATCAAGAATATTCAATTCATTTCTTAGCTTGCAAAACCTTTTTCTCATCTAGTGGCTTGGTAAAGATATCGACAAGTTGATCTTCGTGCCAATTGGATGAATAGCAATGTCACCCTTTTGTTGATGGTCCCTTATGAAGTGATGTCTTATATCAATGTGCTTGGTTCTTGTATGTTGGACCGGTTTTGTGTCATCTTGCAAGCATTTTCATTATCACAATACAAAGGCACATGATGGAAATCAAAACCATAATCCTTCAAAGTTGATCTCATCCAAAGCAATTGTGCACAACAACTACCGGCACTAATGTATTCGGCTTCGACGGTTGAAAGTGTCACACCGGTTTGCTTGTTTTGATGACCATGATACTAGAGATCTTCCAAGGAATTGACAAGTGCCACTTGTGTGCTTCTTCTATCAACCTTGCATCCCCCATAGTCGAGTCCGAATATCCAATAAGCTCAAAGTTTGACCCCTTGGGATACCATAGCCCAACATTTTGTGTATGCTTCAAATACCTCAATATTCTCTTTGATGCCCCGAGATGACTCTCTAGGTAAGGATTGAAACCTTGCACACTTGCCAACACTAAACATCACATCGGGCCTAGATGCGGTCACATAGAGTAAGCTTCCAATCAATGACCGATAGTACTTTTGGTCAACCATATTGCCATATGCATCATTGTCCAATGATCCACTAGTACCCATTGGTGTATTGATGCCCTTTGCATCTTGCAACCCAAACTTTTGATCATGTCCCTTATGTACTTGCCTTGGATAATGAATGTGCCATTCTTCATTTGCTTGATTTGTAAACCAAGGAAGTATGTAAGTTCACCAAGCATAAACATTTCAAACTTTTTTGCCATCATCTTGCCAAACTCTTCACAATAGTCTTGATTTGTGATCATGGAGGATGGATCGAGGTGATCCAAAAAGATGATCAAGCATGCAACTTGGTGGAGTTTAGGAGATCAATTAGCCCCAAGGCAAAAGGTATAACCATAGGGCATTTGATTTCACACTCAAGACACCATAGAGGGTGTGAGTGATTATAGGATCGATAAGCCGCACTATTAAGAGGGGAAACTTATCGCATATATCGGTCCTCATGTGCCTCTAGGTTCAAAATTCATTTGCATGCATTCTAACCTAGAGAGCTAACTTCGCACTTGGTAAAATGTTTGAAAATGCTAACACAATGGTCGGGGGGTGTTTTTGACGTGTTGGTAACATAAGACAAGTGGACGAAAGTTGCAACAAAATCGATCCGACGCAAAATTGGAAACCTCGGGCCGAAGTGATGCGCGCCGACGCTGTCGGCGCGCCCGCGCATCCCGGCCAGTTGTTGAGGGTCGACGCCCGGACGCCGACGCCCGGGCGCTCACGCCCGACGACGCTGGCTCGATGAGTCCCGTCCGCGCATTAATCGGGCAGGCCCTCCGATGTGGTTCGATTGAACGGCGCCGACGCCGCTCGGGCGCTGCCCAAACGCTACCGCCAAACGCTGTCCGTGAGCATGTCACGAGGTCGCCGGATGCCGACGCTGGGCGCGCCGACGCTGGCACGGCTTGCGCTAGCGCGTCCGCGACGCTGTGCCGCGCGCGAAGGCCCGGTGCGTTGGCACGGCAGCCTCGTGCGGTCCTGGCGCCGTATTTTCTCGACGCGGTTTGAAAGTAACGGCTCTATTTCGCCGGTAGGGCTTATAAATACATGTGTTTGGCCGGCCTTTGGGAGGTCTCGGCCATTCTACACATCCTAACACCCTTTGAGCTGAGCAAACATCCTCCTCCCCCTCACCCCTTGCTTGTGAGCATCATTCTAGTGAGTTGAGGTGATCCAAGTGCTCTTTACTTTGATCTTTGCATCTAGAGGCACTTGTGGATCGCTAGAGCCTGTTGGTTTCTTGTTTCTCTTGGAGACACCGCTCCTAGCCGCGCTTTTAGTGAATTGGTGGAGGCGTTGGCAAGAGTTGGTGATTGTTCTTGGCCACCTCCGGCGAAATTGTGAGAGGATCACGCACTCCTCATCGGGAAGACAAAGTGCAAGGGAATACATTGCTCGTGTCTTGGGTACCTCACTTGTGAGTGGTGTGTTGAGGCTAGCAAGGGCACCGCCTAGCTCAAACACCATCCTTGTGTTAGTCGGCACAACCGAGAGTAGCTTGTCGGTGAACAAGTGAACTCCGGTGAACAAATCGACTTGTTCATTGTCTCGGGTTTGGATCATCACCTTCGTGTGATTGATAGCTTATCTTCTTCCCGGTGATTGGTTCACTCCTCTACACTTCGGGTATATCGAGCTCGATCTCTTTGTTTTTACATCCCTAGTGTATATTGTGTAGAGAGCTAGCTTTGCTTTGTGTAGTTGTTTTTGCTAGCATAAGGATCATATTAGGTTTGCTCATTAGATAGAGTAGTGACATAGACTTTGAGTGACTTAGAGATCATAATATATTTAGTCTTGTCACTAGAAGGCTTGCAAGACCACTAGTGTAATGTAACCTCCTAAATTACAGGGGCCCACATGCACTTATCATCATCATTAAGACCCTCGATCATTATGCACGAGTTCCCAATAATCTAAAAAAGTGCTATTAATCTTCCGAACAGGGATCTCATTAACAAGTCACTCCAAAGATACAACACTTTATTCAAATACATCGTAGTACAAGGAAGGATTACATAACCATAAGTTTACAAAACCATTTGTTCAAATACTCAAACTTAAGTATCATTATTACAAGCCCGATATTATTGGAGTAACTTTATACATATATATTAACCACAACCCCCGCCCGAGGGTTCAACTCTACTGGCCCTCATCTTCCCCGGTAATCGCCATGCGGCCAGGACCAAAAAACAAGCCTGCTCATGACCAGCTCCGCAGAACAAGGGTCAAAGAACCCCGAAATACGGGAGTACTCAACAAGACTTATCCCGACTAAAGAAAATAGGAGAAGACTCGGGAATGCCGGTCTTAGGAGTCAAGGTAAGGCTTTAGCAAGAATCAAGAACTCTTTTTGCGTAAAAGCTTACTAAAAGTGTATCCTTACTTTTCATTATTTTTAATTCAGATTAGTAACTCTTATACTCTAGGTTATTCTATTCTAGAGCAAACATATTCTCTTATTCCAACTCTCTCTTTTCTTAAAAACATAATCCATCATTTACTACGATGAAGGTCGTGGAATCGGGTCTCCTTCTCCGAGAAGCAACGGCGATTCATGAATCAATTATACCCAAATTGGGATCCCTAACCACACCACATATGTAGCACTTAAGCTTGCATATATCAACCTTCTTCGATTTGTCCAAAACGGAACGAGGCCTGCGCCACCCGAGAATACCGCGACACACCTCCAATCAGGGACTTTAACCCACGAGGGTAACATGTACTCCCGCCATCTCTCCACTCCCAAAGGCGTGGTTGCCATTCCCGATTTGGCTCCACCGAGATCCGGCCATCAAGTATGTGGCTAGTTATGGTCGACCGATCCGGGGGTGATCGCCGGGTCGACGATGCCATTGACCAAAAGGTCTCAGCGCAATATGCGTTCAACAAGTCCCGATTTCACTCGAGGGGCCAAACAACGGACGGTCCTTAAACGACCAACACGGACAAAATACGCCTAGATATCCCGCCGGCTTTCAACCTACGCCCCGTCCGATCTCAAATTCATCACTACATCTCTTTCTTTTTCGAAAACAGTACCATCTTCTTACTTAAAACATTTTGATGAAAAACTTAACTAATTAAGGCAGAGCTAAGCTTCACTAAGCATTTTCGAAATAAACCGTTAACAAGGATGGTATTGAAATAAACAAGGATGGTAATGCAAAGAATTAGGTTATTACTCAACTCCTAATTACTTAATGCAAACATAGCATAGACATAAGTGATATAAAACTTTTAAAACATCAAGGAAAGGGTTTAATGAACCGGGGCTTGCCTTCGCTGACGTAATAAACTAGTTCTTCGTAAAACCCCAGAAATCCAACCCGCCTAATCGAATAAAGAACCTCCTCGAGATCGCTCGGACTTGACACCCTCGATCTCATTTACTACACGAAACAATGTATGCCTCAACATGATGCCATATATTTAAATATGATGCTTGCAAGTGCATGAAATGATAACAACTTGAGTACAACTTTCCTTCACGATAAAGTTGCAACCCAACAAAACCAACTTGTTGAACTACTCTACAAGATATCATCATCATTGCTTAAGGAGTTCTCAAGGACCACTTAATTGTGATATGATCCAAGATTCACAAAACAACCCCCCGAAGTCACACAAAACCGAATTTATTTGACACTAAACAAATTATGAAACACATAAAATAATAGGGCATGAAATAATAAAAATTTAACTTTCTCAAAACAAGCTCAAAAATTTTGTGCAGGTAGGTCATGTCATAAAACAGTACCAAAATAAATTTCATGATTTTTGGATAAATAAAATAATTATTAAAAATCAAGGGAAGATGCATTTTTTAATTAAAATTTGTATTTTAAATCATGCAAAAACTACTCAAAATCAAAGTTTCAAATTTTTCATGGATTCATATACTCATAAGAAGCTTCTACAAAAATTTTCAGAATTTTTAAAGCTAAACTTGAATTTATACAAAATTTACAAAATCGTGTACTATTCAAAAACAAAAGAAATTGATAAATCAAGTTTTAAAACAAAACAGACTTTTCGGGCCGAAACCGCCCAACACATCCCATGGCTCCGCACTGTGCAGCCCAACCCGCCGCTACAAGATCAGTGCCGGCTTCCAACCCCACGCCCCGCACTGACCGCGGCGGGCGCCGGCGGGCCGACCGGCCGACGGCGGCGAGGTCTCCGACGACGCCGACTTGGTTTCACGCGGACTCTCCCCTCAACCTCGCTGACCTCATGGCACCCAAAACCCGACACCTAAGGCACCGGCAGACCACCGACGGCCATGGCGGCGGGCGGGCGCCGACGGACGACCATCACCCAATCCTGAGCTTTCCCTGGCCGACGGCGAGGACACGCGACCCCGCGACCATCTGGGCGACCCGAGCCCTCGCTAATTGGAGAGCCTAAACGATCCCACGCGGACGCGCTACGCCGGGGCGGAGCGGCACCAACGCTGAGCTCGGCTTTCGGGCGACCGACGGCCCGGCCGGCTTCGCCGCGGCCACGACCCAACTGGATGGCACGAGCGCGGCAGTGAGCTCACCCCTGCGGTGCGCACACCGGGTTTGACCGAGACGAGGCGAGGGTGGATCGTGACGGTGGCAAAGGGGGGCGGCGGTGTCCCCTGCGGGCAACGACGGCTGTTTTTTCTCGCGGTCCCGAGGGGCAAAGACAAACGGCCGAGCGCATCATGACCACGATCTCAAGGCGCCGCTTAGAGCTCTAGATGGTTTTGCACGAGGCTCACCGAGACGACCGCGACGACGAGATGGCGCGGGCGGCGCCGGATACCGACCGTGGAGAAGACGACGGCCACGACGGGCGCTGGACGATGCGAGAGTCGTAGATGGCTTTGCCGGCGCAAAGAAGTCGCGAAAGATGATGGCGCGGCCAATTTGAAGAATGGGCGCTACGGTGGTAGTGGTGTGTGACGCGGTGGGAGCAAGGTGACCGGCGGCGGTCGGAGAAGGAAGAAAGGAGAAAAGCTACGTCTGCCGGCCGCGCTTTATAGAGCAAGAAATGGAGGGACAAAGTGGAGGAAGACGCCACGCCGGCCTGCCCTCGACGCGCGGCCCCGCCGGAACCAGCGAGAACTGCCACGGCGACGGTCGCCGGCAGCCCTAAGCATGGAGGAGAACAGGGAAATCCCTCGCCATCGTAGATCCTAAACCTAGGTTTTTCTGAAATTTGCCAAATTCTCCTCAAATTTGAACTGAACTTGAAAAACTCCAAAAGTGACTTAGGCTAATTTTTCAAGATCTACAATTTTCATAATTGGAAGATTTTCAAATTCAGCCTCTAAATAGGACTTTTTGAAAAGCAGTTCAAATTTTTGAAATTTGAATTCAAAATTACTTTTAAAAATCATGTAACAACTTGAAAAAACTTTGTACATGACTTTTGTTCATCTCAACAAGATCTACAAACTAGGTTTTGGAAGTTTTTTGCAAATTTTGCTTAGATTTTGAAATATGGTTTTTAAATCAAAAGGGGACAAAACCCTAGTTTTGGTATTTTCAAAATTACTCAAAATTTTTGAACTAAACTTTGAAAACTCAAAATACCAACTTTGTTCAACTTTGAAAACTCTACAAAATTGCTTTAATAACCATACCCAAATTCTTTATAAATTTTGAATAAAAGAAAAGGGGGTAAAATAAAGGATAGAAATTAGAGTTTCCTGAGTTCAATTCAAATTTGAATTTGATTCAAATTTCAGATTCCCAACCTATACTATCCAACCATCATTCAACATCACACTTAGGATCAAAAGCATCAAAAACATAAATTTAACATTTAAACACTCTAAATTTCTTAAGCTCAACCATTCTCTAAAATATAAACTCATTTTAATTTCCATGCATTTCAAATTTTGCTAATTATGCATGCTTTATGATAAACATGATGACATGGCAAGATTTTAGTTGAGTAACACCAGGGGTGTTACAACTAGAGCTAGCGCAAACCGCATATTCGCCATTTGTTATACTAACCGGTTTGTTCAATTGAGTTTGTAGAAATTTTTATAGGCTATTCACCCCCCCTCTAGCCATCTAGGACCTTACATCCCCGCGAGGTGAGCACGAACCTCTCACAAATCCTCCTCCCGAGCACCGCACAATCCCCTTGCATGCTTCGACGGAGTCTTTTGCCATTAAGCCGCCTAGGAGGTGGCAACCTCCAAGAGCAATAAGCACACCGGCTTGCAACACGATCACCTAGTGCCACACGATGCAATCTCTCAAAGCAACGCACTAGAAATCGATCTCTCACACAATCGGATGAACACTATCAAGCATATGTGAGTGGGAGGGCTCTCTAGCACTCTCAAGCATGGACACAAAGTCCCCAAGGTGCCTAGCAACCAGCCATGGCCGGCCAACACCTCTACTTATAGGCCCAAGGGCAAAACTAGCCATTAGTAGCAGTTTTCGGGTCGACCGACGCTCCGGCCACCGGACGGACGCACCTGGCCACTTAAAAATGCCCCAAAGACCTTTTCGAAAGTGACCGGACGCACCGATCGGACTCTTGACCGGACCCTCCGGTCAAAACACTCCAAAACAGGCTCGACGGACCCTCCGACCGACTCGGACCGAGCGTCCGGCCGGACCACCGCCCGTAAAACGGCGATATCTCCTTCATCCGAACTCCGTTTTCGATGATCTTGGACTCTATGGAAAGCTAACTCAGAGGGATACACAACCCACATGGTTACTTGATCCAAAGAACAACAAATCAAAGCAGTATTCCACTCCAAAGTCAGTCCAATTGTCCGAGAAACACGAAACAACTTCTCCGTTGCAAATATGCCAACACCACCAAGTGTTCATCCGCATGTGCAAGTGTCTTAGCATTTTCACAATCATTTTCAAAGGATTTTTCTTTTTCTTACCACGCCACTCGATCCTAACACATCGCCAAAGTTAGATCGCACAAGTGGCACTAGATGACCGATATGCAAAACAAGTTTGCCCCTCTTGATATTAGGGCCATCTATCCTAAACTCGGTCATAAACTTCTCTAAGCACCAATGACCGCGAAATAAAATGCCCTATAGGTTATACCTTTGTCTTAGCGATTTCCATTCCGCTCCATCTCCAAGTGCCAATGCAACACATGCACCAACACAATCAAGAATGATATGATCCACTTCATATCATCACATGACCTACTTGATCCATCGATCTTGACATCACTTGCTCTTACCGCTAAGCGCCGGTCCGTCGGGCGCCAAGTCTTGCCTAAGCTTCACACGCCCTCGGGTCCATCGCTTCACCGCCTCGACTTGCCCTTCACACTTGCAACCGGTCCATCAAACCAAGCCTTGTCTTGATCTTCACCACCTTGGTCACATGACTTCATGTCATGTCTCATATGCAATAAGCTCCTCCATTGCATCATCACATGCGAAAACTAATCTCCTGTGTATTTTTCTCAATCACACATTATTAGTTCATCTAATGTTGACACTCAATTACCAAAAACCACAAGGGACCTTTTCACCGCCGCTATGCGCGCGGTCAATCCACTTTCGGGTGTATGCATCCTCGATGCCCCCGGACCATTCGCCAAAAGGCTTCTTCCTTCCTCGGCTCCCTAGATCCAGGACTACGTTGTAGATACGGTCTTCTTTTGAGAACCTCCTTGTAATTTAGGTGCTATGATAATCTAATGTATGTGTTTGTTGTAAAAGAAAAAGTTTGTTGCTTCCTGTCTGGAATTTCGAACATGGAGTGGGGCTCTTCTGTACAAATTGATAATATTCACACTTCGATCTTAATTTCGAACTCTAAAGCAGGTGCGCGTGTTTAGTTCGTGCAACGACTTGGGCATCTGAACCTTGATATTTTTTTATCGAACAAGAAAGAAATAGCTACGGCCTACGGGTACTATTTAGTTTGTCAAAATAGCCCAAGTAGAAACGGAGGGTAGTGTGACTACTACCACGTTTGTCAAAATCGCTCATGTAGCCTAGCAATGGTTCCCCTTTCTAGGCTCCGGCAGACCTGTCCACCATGTTCTTCTACCCCCACCCCACCCCCACCCAACCCCCACCCCCACTCACACACACACACACACACACGCACACTCCAAAAAAAACCTAGTACAGTGCTTACTAGTGGCACTACCGTTTCCTAAAAAAAAAAAAAGAAGGTAATACCGACTCTACCTCTTAATGCCAATCTCCATCACTCCAAAAATTTTTCCCTCTAAAAAAAATCACTCAAAAATCTAATCAATCTATTGACTAGTATAGGCGGTTAATTGCCATTCATTCAACCCACGGACACGCCTTTTTCTCTGTCCTAGTATCACACTAATAACCAACCAAACCAAGGCGCAGCAAGGAGGTGTTTGGTTCCTGCCTTCTCGCCACGCCACAGTTGTGGCTGCCATGGTTCAGTGGCGGTGTTTGATCTCGTGATAAAGTCGCGGCGCCATAACTTTTTGTGTGTTGAAACTTGCCACACTTGTGTCAGTCATTTTTTCGCCGCAGTCGCCACAGCCGTCAAACCCGCCACACTTCCGTGGCGTGTGGTGGTGGCCACCAAACAGCCCCAAGTCAACAACCTAAGGTCGCCCTCGCTCAACAGCTACTTCTCACAACTATGTGTGGCAACACATATACCCTAAATCTCAATTATAAACTCTAATTTTAACTCTGAACTCTAAACACTAAACCCTAAACATAACTCTAAACCTTAAACAATAAACTCTAGACCCTAAACCGTAAACTCTAAAGTATAAAGCCTAAATCTAGACCTCAAACACTAAACACTAACAACGGAGTGGGACCCTGCTGTCGTATAGACAAGAATGATATATGTGCTGCAACACATAGTTTAGATATCCACCGTCCAATTGTCAACTCAAACAGCAGGGTCCAATTGTCAACTCAAACAGCTGAACCCCACATTAGGGTGCCGTTTGACCCGAACCGAATCATCAAACACGGAGGATCCGAATCAACGAGATGAACATGGGCATATTTAGTCAGCAAGCCCAGCAACCACAACCAGCAGGAGCTACACAAAGATGCAAATTGCCGCCGGGCCAGGGCACGGGCACCACTCTCTCTCCGAGTTGTCCCTAATCCTGGCTGCGATCTGTTCCCTCCTCATGATCCGAATCAATCAAGACTAGTATAAAAGGTGGTGCTGCATTTGGACATCTGGTCCACTTGGTCGCGCTCTATTCCAGCATTTTTCTTCGATTTAGTAATAAATATTTATATTTAATACGTTGAAGTTACAGAAACACTTTTAAAACGAGTTATTCCGGTGTGGAAACCAACGAACAGGTTCCTTGCAGGTCTTGGCTTCATCACTAGCCACCAAACCAATAGCGATTAGTCAAATCATGCGGCTCCAGTCAGTTAGTAGTGCTAGGGTTAAACTACTACTAGGAGTGCTAATCAAGCCTCACACTCATAGTGAGAACTGGGGAAGGGGATATATGTAAACTCAGTCGAGACAAAAGACGACCACACCAAAAGGGATTTATTACTGTTCTTCTTGCTACCCTTGTTTATTTATTCTTACTAATCTATACTCTGAACTCTGAAGTCGTGCGGTGTCTGGTGCGGCCATGAGCACATACTACGTTGATGCGACCAAGGACGAAGGGTGTGTTTAGCACCCTAAGGCCTCGTTTAGATGGCAAATTTTTGCCAAAAATTTGCTACTTTTTCAACTCTCTCTCCATCACATCACATTAAATACACCAAAAGACATATGTTTGAAAGAAGTAAATGTAGGTAAAAAAAAAAGAACTAATTACACAGTTCTGTTGTAAATCACGAGACGAATCTTTTGAGCCTAGTTACGCCATGGTAGGATAATATTTACCACAAACAAACGAAACGTGCTACAGGAGTGCTACAGGAGTTGGAAAGTTACTTTTGCAAATTTTTTTGCCATCTAAACGTGGCCTAAATTCCTCCCAAATTTCACTATGCAAAAGAAGATTCCCCATCACATCCGTTTGAGCAACATGTATGGAGTACGAAATATAGGTAAAAAATTAAACTAATTATACAATTTTTTAGATGTACATTAAACGATTCTTTTGAGCCTAGTTACGCCATGGTAGGATAATATTTACCACTAACAAACGAAACGTCTACACATGCCATGTGAAATTTTGCACCAAATTTTGGGTGCTAAACACACCCGAAGATGAATAGGGTGCCACTCACACATCAGATGTCAGCTCTTGCTTGCTTTTGCTCGGGCCTTGTTTAGATGGCTAAAATTTCTAACTTTTTCCCACTTTCTCTCCATCATATCACATTAAATATACCAAAAGACATATGTTTGGAGTATTAAATGTAGGTAAAAAATAACTAATTACAGTTTAGATGTACATTCATGAGACGATTCTTTTGAGACTAGTTACTCCGTGGTAGGATAATATTTATCACTAACAAACGAAACGTGCTACGATTAATACGATTTGACATTCGGTTCCATTTTTAACCGGCCTTGCTTTGCCGCTGCAACTCATCACAGTCACAGTCTCTGCACTGCCACAGTGAGACAGGGCAAAACAATCGGAAACAAAACAAGAGGGTGTTCGGTTACCATGCAAGCCAAAATATTTTGGGTTAGAAGATCAGAAGACTTTTCGCTTTTGTATTTAGTAATTGTTGCCAACCATGAATTAACCAGCTCAAAAGATTAGATGCCACTGCACTTTTTTCGCCCGCTAAATTAGTTTTTGATTTAACTACATTTAATACTACACGCATACGTCAAAAAGATTCACATGGGGGGGCGTCCGTCGCACCAGTGCTAGTAGCAGCACAGTACTCGGTCGACGTGGCACAAACCTAACAGCCCAATTATTTAAAGATAAGCACTCGCAGTCTAGTGAGTAGCTTTAGGTCACACCAAGCCAAGCCAAGCCCCATGATGGAATGCAGTGGGAGTCCACTTGGACAGCTCAGCTCGCCCGGCCGAGGGACGCCGGAGGAAAATCTCGCATCGGTTGATCCGATCAGGGCGGATTGGCCTTGTCTCACCAAGGGGATTTGCTTGTCAATAAACAAATCCGGGGATCAGGTTCAGGCTCAGGCTCAGCAGTGGGTTAGGCTGAAAGTCGATCATGGGGCAGGCAGATGCAAAGAATGTTGGAGTTGGAGGTGTCCAGCTCTCACTAGTCTCGCTTCAAACAAAAGTAACGGCTGTGGTTTTACTTTTACAGCCTAGTTAAGCTAAGCTAAGCTAGCCACTAGCCAGGCAGGCAAAGTTGGCAGCTCTCTCTCTTGTGATTACTTTACTCTGCCTCCATTGACCTGTGTGTATGTGTGTGTGATGAGTATCATTTGATATCAAGGTCAGGTCTATCGACACCGTTAAGAAAAAGGATTAGAAAAATGTCAGGAGGACAAGGGGACGTAGTACTAAATTATTAGTGTGTGGAGCACCAATGGGGCATGAGTGGATTAGATAAAATGCAACTGGAAGAAGGCTGCCCAAAACGACTTGCGAGCTTATTGGCAGTGCCACCATGGATACTAGCGGGCGGAGCACCCGTAGTGCTAGTTTAGGATTAAACAAGAGGTGGAAACGGGACGACGGACCGTGACAAGTACGCGTTATTTTTTGTGTGGGAAAAATAAAGAAACAACCACGCGTCCACGGATCATACATTCATACACACACAGCACCAACTTGGGTTGGCATAAAACGCTGCGCCTGGTTGGGCTGCTTTTCACGCTACAAACAAAACAAAACAAAACAAGGTGGGGTGCTCCACTAGCAACAATACTTGCCTTGCAACCACCGTCATTTCCTTCACCCAGTGGCGGAACTGAGGGGCTGGCAGGGCCATGGCCCCTCAATGCTTGGAAAAAATTTTAGTACCCTTTGTAATTAGCAAATATATTAACTTCTTTAAATTATATTATCATATTTTCTATTTTATATATTGCTACTGTATGCGTAATTAATTATTAAATTATCATAATTATGACTAACTAATATATACTTGAAATATAAATGACAAATTGTTAGATTTTTGAATCGGTAAACATTTGTGTGGAGAATTTGGCCTCTAAAATTTATCTTCAGTTCCGCCACCGGCTTCACCGATTGTTGTAGTCACCGTATGCAGAGCCGGTTGACTAATGTTGAATGACTACTTGTACTAGTAGATTAGGGTTTTTAGGAGGTGTTGCTTGAGTTCACAGTCACAGAAATCACTGGTGAAGTGATTAAGGAAAGCGGGGGACAGATTAGACAGACGTGGGTGGTAAGCAAAGACTTTAGTGCTTTGCACGGCACATTAGGTCAACGGATGGGGCGTAAGGACCGGCCCGGCCCAGGCCCACCTCCGGAAACAACAAAAGACGCAGACAAGCGAGCGAGCAGCCCGAGGCGTTGAAAATCCGCTGCCTCTCCCGTCCTCCCTCACCCCTCTCTCTGTCAGCGCGGGTCCCACCACCGGGTCCTCCCAGGCCAAAAAGAACTCGAAAGAAAACACTCCTGCTCCGATGATGAGAGAGAGAGAAGGAGGAGAGGGTGGTGCGGTCAACTTGAGGTGGTGCAGTGCACAGGCGGCCCCGCCGGGAAAGCGACCCCTCACCCGTCACCTTTGACCACGGCGCTCCATCCCGTCCCGACCCATGCCGTGGGCCCCGCGTGGATCGATGGGGAGGATAGAAAAGTAAAGGCACCCCACACAGGCACAGGCTGGTGGCGCCCCACCACCACCACTAGGCTTGACCTCTGCACAGAAGGCAGGCGGGCAGGGACAAGCCCCCGCCATTATTGCGCTTTGTTTAAGCGGCGCCTACGACTTCTTGGCGCTTCCGACCTTTTCTCATATAAAATAAATATATAATAATCAAGAAAAAAATAAGAAAAACATCTACATAGTGGCAGTGATGAGCTGTCCTGCGGACAAGAGCGCCGCTGCGCCGTATTAAATCGCTGGTCAATGGTTTCGTCCTGCGTCGTTGTTAATCTGTTCCTAACCACGGATTATAATTTTACAGCCGCAGATACTACAGCTGCGCCAGATGACCCAGATCTGCAGGTCAGCGGGCGGCGTGATTTTCTTCTGATTGATAATGAGGTCGTCTATTTTATCACAAGAACAGCAGAAAACGGAAGTGTGAGCGAGCACCATTCGGAGATACGATTTTGAAGTTACCAGTTTTTCGGCATCGATGGAGTCCTCTCCCTCTTTCTACAACCTTGTTTCTTTTTTTACACGGACATCAGATCGATCGGGGAAGGGGAAGCAGCTCAAAGAAGAAGAGAAGCTAGTCCTAGTAGCTCTTTAGACTAGACATGGCCGTTGCCGGCGGAGACGGACACGGCGGCGGCCAGCGGCGACGCCGTGGCCAGAGGACTGGGCCCGGCCGCGCCGGGGTGTGGCGGTGCTCGCCCTCATACGTCACCACCAGCATGGCCGGGTCGTCGGTGGCGCGCTCCACGTGCTTTCTCGCCGGGCATCCCCGCACAGTGCTGCACTTGTAGTAGCCCCTGTGGACCACATGACCAGAGAACAGTTAGATTCGTTGCCCGACAGCGGATGAGACGAGACGAGACGAGCGGTTCCAGCTCCGGTGTGGGGAGGAGATTTACCGTGGGTAAGGGGAGCCCTTGATTGGCTTCTGGCCGTACTTCCTCCATGAGTACTCGTCCGGCGGGATGTCGGCGATCTTCGAGCTGATCGCCGGCACTCTCATGGTCCTCTTCACGCGGTTTTTCCTGTCAATCAGAAATAGAATTAGAAGGCAAGCTACAGAGACGAGTGGTAGTTTTTTAGGAAGCCTTTAATTAAATTTAATTTTGGAAAATCGGCGGGCGTTACCTTCTCTTGGAGCAGTGGCAGCGGCTGCCGTTCGTGGTGGCCTCGGAGTGCGCGCCGGCGCAGGGCTTCCGCTTGTGGCCGGACAGCGGCGGCTTGCCGGAGGACATCAGGCTCCGGGCCCTGGAGACGCTGCCCTCGCCTGCCGTGACGGAGGAGAAGAAGGACGTGGACGTGACGGACGTGGCGCCCGACATGGTCAGGTTCGGCTTCGTGAAGTCCAGCGTCAGGCTCTGCGGGTGCGCGACGGGCGCCGGCTGCGCCACACTGACGGGCGCTACTACGTGGGCCAGCGGCGCCAGGGTTAGAGCGGGAGCGGGGGCCGGAGCGGCGACCACCGGAGCGCCGCCGCGGGCACCGGTGTCGACTCGACGGGCCCGCGGCGGAAGCGGGCGTGGCCGGTGCGGTCGAGGATGGAGATGACCTTGCGGAACTTGGACACGGCCTGGTCGGCGATCTCGCCGAACGGCTGCTGCTGCTGCTGCTGCAGGTGGTGAGCGGCCTTGTGCGGCGCGGCGGCCTGCGTTGACGGGGGGACGACACCAGGAGCTCCAGGCTGCGGAGACTCTCCGCCGCCGCCTCCTGGATGGCGAGCTGGTCGTTGGCGCGGCGCGGGGCGTAGCAACCCATCAGGTCCACGGCCATGGGAGCCGGTGCTTCGCCGGTGTGACTTGCCCGCGCAGATCTTCTAGCTTGAGGCTCTCTGTCTGAGGAGATTGGTTGGGTTGGGAGGTGGAGGTCGGAGAAGAGAGGCTGCGGTCCGCTTTATAGGTGGCAATGGTGAGAGCAGGGGAGGGAAGATGAGATGCGAGTCAATGGATGCTGCCGCTTTTTTGTGGAGGAGCCCGTTGGATTCCTCCAAATATCGATGTGGTCATCCCTACTGCCTCAGCTTTGCCAACTTTTTTTTGTTTTTTTAAAAAATAGGTTTGCCGCTTTGGCCAGGCAGCCAGGCAAGCAGGCGCCTCTCTCTCTCTCTCTGCATTGGATTTTTTGAGGTCCACTGAGGCACTGTTAGATCTCGGAAGCCGGAGCAGAGTCACAAGTGGCGGCAGTATTTATTTGTGGCTCTCAATTGCTGAAAAACAATATTTTGATTAAATATATGTATCTCATTTTTTAGCATAAATTAATATATGTATAAGAAATATCAATCTATGATACATATAATTACCTATAGATAGGTATAGACATTGCTAATATTTTTTACAAATCTAACCAAACTTTAGAAAAAAAATTGACTGGCATGGATATTTTTTTTTTTGAAAGAACCGGCTTCCCGGCTTTGATTAAATAAGAAGGAGCAAATGTCAGGTTACATGCGCAAGCGCCGCAAAAACAACTTCAGGCTCCCGCACTGTCAATTTGGGTATAGAGGCCTAAGCGGACTACTCACAAGCTAGGAACAACGAGTGTGCATCATCTACCGCACTGCTGTATCATGGGATCTCCATTGTGTCCGCCCCGACTCATTACAGCTGCAGCTAGGGTCTTATCAAGCTCCATGTCGCCGAAGGCCTCGCTTTTCCGTAGTGCCTTGATAAACCCCGGGGAAGATCCGCCCACGCTATCATCGTACTCGGTGATTACATCCGCTCAGATGACCTACCATTGATGAAGTCCGGCTCACGATAAGCTTGACCGGGCGCTCTGGCAAGCAACCGGAAGAAGGAGGACGGTGACTGACCCGAAGGCCGGAGCGGGTAGGAGCACGATCTCTCTTGGACTTGCGGCGCTCGGGGTGCAGATGAGCGGCCCGGCACAAGCGGTGTCGGGGATCGGGGCGGGAGCTCGAGAAAAGCCCCGGTGGATCATCGGGCGCCATCCCCGACGTGGGCTCCGCACCGACCATCCGCAACACGTGCCCCTGATGTCCCTCCACCTCTTTGAGCCGAGGAGCGACCTCAAACTGGCGGCGTAGGAAGTGGGTGCCCGGTGGCGGTGCTCTAGCGGGTATGCGGCGACGATGAAACTCCTCCAACATGGGGGTCACCCGGGTGTGAGGGCTCCTCCGCCGCAGAATCCAACACGAGGAGGATCTACCGCGGAAAGTGGTGCGAAGCTAACGACGTCATCGGTGCAAAAAGAGTAACTCATACCGCCATCCACCGTGGTTGTACTCCCTTGTCGCCGGGTCGCCCCGCCGCCGCCGCCGGTAACTTTGTCCGCGCCCACTCGCGCATCCGCCTCGGGCTCGGTGTGCCCGGCGCGTGGACGGCGGCGTCTTCGGGAGGCAGGTGGAATGACAGCGCCAAGCCGAGCCCCCACCCTACCGATTGAAGGGCGTGGCTCCGGCGTTGGCACTCCCTAGTAATGTGGTGGGGAGGCCATGGCACCGCGAGAGCACGTCGAGTGGCAACCGAGCGGGTTGCAACCGCGATGCGAAAGAAAGAGACATTGAAGCATCTACCACAGGCGCTACGGAATCTTAGAACTGCGTGGCGCACCTGGCCGATGCTCGGCGGGCGGCGCGGGGGATCGTCTCACGCGCCGCGAGTCACCCGCCACGTCGGCGTTGGGCGGAGACCGTCGCGGCGGCCAAGGCGGTGGTGGACAGAACGACCATCCGGTGGCCAACAGCAAGCCGTGCTGGCCGGGGCGCGGCGACTTGGCGTCTCCTCCGTCTTCTCTGCGGCACATGACGCCCGCCGGCCGTGACCATGGCGAGCCGCGATAGCCCGACAATGTATTCGGCGGACACGCGGCATCGGTAGGATGGGGCCGCTCATCGCGACACATCGTCATCGCCGCCCTCCGCCCACCGTCGCGGCCGAGCAACGCCTCGAAATGGGCCTGAAGGGGGGCCGGCCGGAGAGGGAGGATGGCGCCGGGCTGAAGAAATCGTGTCCTCGACCTCATCATCGGCGTCCACATCGATGACCTCTTCTTCCGGTGTGGCGGGGGTTGATGGAGGCGTGGGGTGCCATGGCGAGATAATTTCTTCCGGCGTGGTCCGGCGGTAATCGCGGCCGGCTCGATGGTGCCGGCGACGAGCAAAGAAGAGATGGCGGGTCCGGCCATTACGCGTCGGCGTCCCGCTGAGCTCGTAGGGGCGGATCGAGGCAAGACGACGCCCCATGGTCGAGCGCGCGGGAATCGCTGGAGCAATGATCCTCCTCATCGGGCGCCCTCCACTACGCCAAGTGGCGGTCGACGCAAGACCGCGTCCGAGCCGCGGATCCGGCGACTCCGACGCCGGCGATGGGTCAAGGCCCACCATCGCGCCCGTCAAGGTCTCCGGCTGGCACCATGGCGGCGCCCGGCGTGAAGGTCTTCGGGGCTAAGGGAGTGGAGGTGGCGTGGGGGAGAGTTGGCGAGGAGGAGGGGCAGGGCGGAGGGGCCGCCGCCGCCGGAGGCGTCGCCGGCCGGCGGCGGCGCACCGGGGGGTGCCCTAGCGGGCCGCGCCATGGCCCATCGTTTCGGCTCCGTTAGCCTCCTGCGCCGACCACTAAAGCTCTTTTCCACTCTGGGGGCATGGATATAATAGCATAGATAAAAGGGATAAACGGAATATAAAAACAAAGTTTATTTTGTGAATGTAACAAAGGCAACATAAAATAGATTTATAAAGTGAAACCACATTAATAATTAGAACCGCATCATCGTATGCATAATCTCTTGAGTAATGAGTAAAGAAGTTAACAACATTTAGATGATTCAACAATGAATTATTGTTAATTTTGACATTATGAATAACTACAGTAGGTCGATGCATAATCTCTTGAGTAAGCCCCCGATATTTGAGAGAGAAAGATGGGGTGTTGTGTGTAAAATGCTGAAATATGGGTGTGAATGATGGTGACGTTTTGGCCATGAGATAGTGGACTTTGAAGATAAGAAGAAATCAGTTTTCTATGGCTTTATTCCCAGCACCGCAGAGATGGAAAGAAAGAAAAAGAGGAAATACTACAATAGTCCTATGTGTCTTGGCTTCGAAGTCAACTATGGCGAGGGGAATAATGATGGCGCACAAGTATTTTCAGCATTAAATAAGTTAGTTAAATAATGGGCATGATAAAAAGGAGCACTATTTCTCGCTTTAGCAGTATCCCTTCGAGATGTTGTCCCCTGAATTTTGTAATCATCTGGGGTAGAGGTATTTGCACGCCTACTTTGAGAACTTTCGCCCTTCTCCTGATTTTTATGCGTTTTTGAGCCCGTTGACGAACTGTGTTAGAGCTGGCATATCTGGCGTGATCAAGAGTTGAATCATTTTTGAGACAAAATTATGTGCGCTTACATTAATTATTGTGATCAAGTCTTCCCTTTATTTATATATAGAGTTAAATGCAATCAGAAAGCACCTTAAACTTGTCATGGTGTGTCATCCGGGTCCATCATCTTGCAAAACGCACATCGGCACCTTAAACTTGTCATGATGTGCTATCTAGGTGCATAATCTTGCAAAACGCATTATCCTGGCACCTTAAACTTGTCATGGTGTGCCATCGGCTAAGCCTGCCGCTACTGAGCAGTGCGGATCGCCACAGAGCCACTCACCAAGGTACCGGTCGCCAAACACGGAGACATCCTTATAATGCAACGCATGGGGTTCATCAAAGGCACACCGACGGAGGAGGGCAAACAAGCATACGAATTGTTCTGTCCACAACCTTCGCGACTGGGGAGGTCGCGAGGCGGCTGTCCGGACGTCGGCGGCTGCTCCACTCAGAAGCGCCGCGGAGGACGCGCTTTCTTGGTAGCGTCGCGTACTCCCATCCGGAGTGCACGACCTTAGTTATTTATTTCACGAAAGTAATCGGCTTAGTTGTTTAAGGTGATAGATGTGTGTTTTACAAAATGATGGACCTAATGGCATATCATGGTAAGTTTAAGGTGCTAGATGTGCGTTTTTAAAGATGATGGCATGGATGACACACCATGACAAGTTTTAAGGTGCGGATGTGTTTTTGTAAGATGATGGACCCGATAGATAACTATGACAAAGTTTAAGTTTAAGGTGCTATAGTGTATTTAACTCTTATATATATATATATATAAATTAAATAAACCGAAGGACGCTCTGCGGGCTTGATTATTTGAATAATATATAATTGTTTTGACAACTATCCTAGGCAATGCTTTCACACGTATCAATCACTAAAAAAAAAGGCAAGTAGTAGCTCCACAAAATCTCTACGTTTTAGGGCGAAATCGCGGTTTTTAAGAATAAATTTCGGCTTGGGCAAGTGTTTTCTCAACCAGGTTGGCAAGTTGCATTAGAAAAACCATGGAGGGCTGGTGGACCGATCTTGAAAGTACAACCCCTGTGTCATCCCCTGTTGCAGTAACAAAAGAGGCCTCGCGATGCACCGATCCCTTAAACTATCACGCCATGCTGCAAATAGCCAAAGTGGTTGTAGTGGCCTCTGACAGCAATCAGCTGAACAAATCCAGCACTGATACGGGTCAATCTGAATAAAAATATACCCATAGCTTGGTGGTCTAGATGATACTCCTTACTCCCTCCGCCCTAAATATCGTTCTGAAAAACCGTGTTTCCCACGCTTTTGGGCGGCGCATATAAAGGGCGGAGGGAGTACTTTGGCGGTGTTGATGACATTTTGTTTCACACAGAGACGTGATTTTACGCAGTCTGAAACTGCAGTGAGTATACACGCAAGTCGTCCGCTTTGAGGAAGAGCCTGCTCCCATACCCGGCCAGCCGGCCAGCGATTTTTTCTCACAAAGATCGATCGACCAACAACCACCAAAGGCCAGCAAGACTTTCTCTCACAAAGATCACCAAATTTAACAGGGCCGACGTGGCTATTATTGGTTCTGATTTCCACAAATCTGTCTCCGCGCCACCATTTCAATTTTCAAACCAAAGGGAGGATGAACTGGCTATCAAATTCCGAGGACGTCGTCAAGCTCACTTTCTTCTGGCGCAAAAGCACCCGGCTTTCTAGAAAGAAGAGAGGAGCGTGGAATGGAACGGGTGAGAGTTTGAGTCAGGTGGGAGAGAGAGAGGGTGTGAGAAAAAATAATAAAATCCATAGGAAAAAATGGTGGCAGAGGACGAGCGAGAAAAAAAAAGTCATCGGTGCGAGCGGTGAGCTGAGAAAAGGCCAGCAGACATGGTGACGACGGCAGGAGTGAGTCGTGTATTCACTGACATATGGGGCGGGGACGGAGACAAACCGCCTGATCGGAGCGTGAGGTGAGCTGATCCGTCCGATGCGATGTTTGACCGTTGGGTGTGGGCCCGCGTCGGGTTGGGTCATCAGTGTTGCAATCTATATGATGTCGTGGATCCCCTGATCCAAACTCCCTTCCCAATATAGTAGATTAGGCGTGTAGAAGATGTTGACGACCGTCTCCCTTTCCCGAGCCCAACAATAGCATGCGCGTGAGACAGTAAACGTGGATGGAACCGATCTCTTATTCATTCATTAGATGGTACAGGTTCCTATATATAGTATCTGCCCTTCAGGGGTATATTTGGTATGAGCTCATAATTAGGGTATATCCTAGGGATATCTTATATATCCTAGGAATATCTTAACACTCCCCCTTGGGCGAATACCACGACTAGCACATGTCTCATTAAAAACTCCTCAAAAAACCCTATGGGAAAAAATGGAGAAAAGAGTACATTCTTTGCCCGTTAATGCATTACACTTGTTGCCTCATTAAAAAACCTTAAGCGAGAAACTTCGGGAAAACTCACAAAAGGAAAAGAGTACAACCCATTTGTCTGAGAGATATAATATAATCTTGAGATTATATGGTTAAGGATCTTAGGTCCGAAACTCATGCTTCAAGGGCGCTCTCCTCCTGAACATCGCAAGTCCTTTAAAAATCTCATACCAATTGCCTTAACAAATTTTCTAAATATAGTAGTAGGCAAAGATTTTGTAAACATGTCTTGAAATTATCACATGACGACTTGCATTATTTGTATCTCACCTTGCTTACGGAGATCGTGAGGATAGAAGTATTTGGGAGATATGTGTTTCGTTAGATCGATCTTCACATAACCCGTTTCCATTTGTGTAATGCATCTTTGTATTATCTTCATAAACAATAGTTGGACTATCGGTAATATTTAAGTCACCCGACTTCGGATGAAATTAACCATTCGCCGTAGCCATGCACATTCACGTGCAGCTTCATATAGAGCTATGATCTCGAGTGATTCGCAGACGTTGTCACCAAAGTGCGCTTACACGACCGCCATGAAATGGCTGTACCACCACGTAGAAATACAAAACCAATCGAGATTTACCATTATGGGGATCGATAGATATCCAAGCATCCGCATAACCCACCATAGTCATATCATTTTTCTTCGGGAAAAATAAACCAAGATCTTGAGTGCCTTGGAGGTATCTCAATATTGTCTTAACGCCAACCCAATGCCTCCTTGTAGGGGCTGCACTATGTCTAGCTAGCAAATTGATTGCGAATGCGATGCTCAGTCCGTGGAATTCGCAAGATACATTAGTGCTCCTATGGCGCTTAAATAGGGTACCGGGTCCCAATAATTTCTCATCCTTACCCCTTGGTTTAAATGGGTCTTTATGCATGTCAAGTGAAGCATACGACCATGGGGGTGGGCACGGGATGTGCCTTCATCATGTTGAATCTTTCAAGGACCTTTTTTCGTATAGGTCGATTTGGTGTATTAAAATTCCTTCAGGGGAGATGCTCGACTGCAGTCCTAAGCAAAATCGATTTTACCTAAATCTTTCATTTCAAACTCCGCCTTGAGATAGGCACTTGCCTCCTCAACGTCCGTTGCATAACCAATAATGTTGGATCATCAACATATCTTTGAGATGATACAAAATCCATTGCGGGACTTTTTAATAAATATGCAAGGACAATCTTCATTATTTTCATCGCCTCTCTTCAGGGAGAAAGTCACTCAGCCCGGTTGTACCACATTCGGCCTGATTGTTTTAGCCCATATAGCGCCCTCTCGCAATTTAACGCTATACATGTTGCGATTTATTTTTGGATCCGGAATTTTTAGTCCATCCGGGACTTTCATATATATCTCGAGTCCGGTGATCCGTGATAAATACGCGGTCACTACATCCATTAACTGCATTTTTAAATTCAAACCTGTTGTCATTGATATCAAATATCGGAACGTTATACCGCTCATTACAGGAGAGTAAGTTTCATCATAATCGATGCCGGGTCTCTGCGTGAACCCTTGTGCTACAAGCCTCGCTTTGTATCTCACGACCACGTTGTTCTCATCTCTCTTTCGAACAAACACCCATTTGTATCCTCTGAGGGGAAAATTTTAGGGGGTGTGCGGGCGACCGGCCTCAATACTTGCCTCTTAGAAAGCGGCGCAATTCCGTCTCTATTGCTTCTTTCCATTTGACCCAATCGGCGCTTAGGCACTCGCCATGGACTTTGGTTCGGGATCCTCATCGATTACACTAGCAATCTTAGAGACGAAATTTTGTGTCGACAATTGTAGTCTTTCTATTATATAACTCTCGACCGAGCATAGTTTGTGGCAGTTCTTCATTATCTTCGGCTCATTTTGATTTCCCGTGTCACTTGAGTCCGGTTGTTCCGATGCCCTTGTGCTATTTATTATTTTTCTTTACCGCACGTGAGCACTAGGGCCATCACCGCCGGGGCATGTCTCTTACGGGACTACTAATTGGGAGTGTAATGCATTTTCTTCGGTGTTTTGTCTTTGCGGACGTCTCGCGACTCATCCATCCGTGTCATCCATTCTCTCCCCTTTTCCTAGGATTGGAGGCATGAGAAGAGTTTGTGGATTCCATGGGTATTTCCACTCTCTCCGAGGTGCATTAGGCTAGGAATATGCGATTTTGACACTCCTCTTATATTAGTAAAAGCATCCGTAAATTATTTGCTAATTATTTGCGGTGAATTATTCTTTGAACTTCAAGTTCAGCATCTCTGGTGCGTGGATCAATTGAATGGATGCTCATATCATTCCATTCCACTTCCCGACATTCTTTAGATTTAAGGTACAATCCTCCCCTAATGCCGGGAAGTGATCTTCATCGAAGATACTATCAGCGTACCGAGCCGCAAAACAGATCCCCGGTTTTAGGCTCTAAATATTTGATTATGGACGGAGTTTCATAACCAACATAAACCCCCAACTTCGGTGAGGACCCATTGATGTGCGCTGGGGTGGTGATATCGCACGCATTACCGCGGCGCGCCGAATTTCGCAGATGGGAAATCATTGGTTCTTTTCCACGCGCTAGTTGATGTGGGGAAGCAGAGTGATATGCAGATGATCTATATTGGGCAGCAACATGCAACACTGCATGGCCCCAGCAACTGGTGGGGAGACTGCTGTTTAGTAAAAGTGGTCTGGCGATTAATTTAATCCTCTTTATTAAGGACTCAGCAAGTCCGTTCTGAGTGTGTACATGTGGTACAGAATGCTCTACATCAATGCTCGATGCTAAACAATAATCATTAAATGCCTTTGAGGTGAACTCGCCAGCATTATCCATCCGAATTGTCTTAATGCGATTCTCCGGGAAGTTAGCACGCAAACTGATGATCTGGGCAATGAACTTAGGAAAAGCGTGGTTCCGCGTAGACAACAGGCATACGTGGCTCCACTTTGTAGAAGCATCTATAAGGACCATGAAATATCTAAATGGTCCGGACAATGGATTTATTGGGCCACATATATCTCCTTGAATTCTCTCCAGGAAAGCCAAGGACTCAGATTTTACTTTTAGGTAAGAGGGTTTAGTAATTAGTTTGCCCTTTGCGCACACGATGTGCACAAGAAATCTTCAGGTCTAGGGAAATGAGATGTTTTAATGCCATGACCAACAGAACTATTTATGATTTTACGCATCATCCCTATCCCAGGGTGACCGAGCCTTTCATGCCAGATTCTAAATGATTCTGGGTTTTTAAAAATTGTAGCCATCGCAACAGATTCTGGAGGGGCTTTATTTTCGTGTAGTACAGTCCGGAGGAGGTGCAAGGCGCTTTCTCAACCACTTTTATTTTTGCTTCATTAGACTCCGTCAAATATAGGTATTCAGTACCATTTTTCACATGCAGTAGCGATATGATAACCACTATTTCGGATGTCTTTGAATGTAAGGAGATTACGTTGGGCTCCAGGATACAGGAAAGCTTCTTCAATGAATATCCTAGTATCATTTGGGAGCACCACAACAGCTCGACCGGAGCCAACAATGCGGCCATTGCTTCCAGCAATGGTGAGAACATTTTCAGCTCGCTTTTCAATGTCTCAAAATATTGCGTATCTCTCAAAATTGAGTTTGTGGCAGCGCTATCAACTAAGCAAAATCTTCTTCCGCCTCCATAGGACATGCACCACGCCTCTTGTTCTATTTTTTTAGAACAAATAAAAATAGACTAGATTCATTTTCGTATCCATATAAAGCAAACAAGTGCATGGCTTATCTTAGATACAGAACGAAGAGCATGCATAAAATAAATGCACATAAGTAATAAGAGGATCATTCCAGAAATAAACCATGATAGATATACGAGCTCTGAATTTAGTCTAAAAATAAATAATTTAGTTTGCTCTCTTAGAGCATTATTACATAACGACCAAATATTCTTCAGGAAAAAATCACACCGACTAAATAAATGTTGTTTGCTCCATACGAGCATTATTACATCACGACCAAATCTTCTTCAGGAAAATAAATCACACCGACTAAATAAATTTAATCTAAGTTTGAGGCAAATGGCTATGACTCTGGAACTACTCCGTGTCCCCAAAATCATCATCCAGGGTGTCCTCATCATCGAGGTTATAAGCATCGTCATTCTGGACCATGTTTCCAGAGGTATTTATAGGATCAATATCCATAGTAGTGCCTCCCTCTGGCTTCTCAACAGGCAGTGGCAGCACAACGGTGTGCTCACCAGTCACAGCATCAACATGCGCTTGGGTAAAATGAGCCTCAGGGTTCTCACGCTTTTTCCACTCCTGGTACATCTGGACCAGATGTGGCTCAGCTCTACAAGTGCGAGACCAATGTTTCATGGAGCCACAACGGAAACAACCTTTGTTAGCATGCTGAGACCCACCAGCATCACCTTTCTGAGCATTGTCTTTACCTTGATTACTATTATTAGGCTTCTGGCCTTGGCCTTTATTAAACTGCTTTTTGGATTTTCCATAATGGTGTCCCTGGTTCTTGCTGTTCGGATTGCCTTTCTTAAAAAAAGGTCTTAGGCTTCTTATGGAAGCTTGCATGTGCTTCAGGCAAAGCATTAGCACCGACAGGGCGCATGTTAAAATTTTTCATCAGAAGTTCATTTTGAGTTTCAGCAGCAAGAAGGACATTCATAAGTTCAGAATACTTTCTGTACCTATTGTTACGGTACTGCTGCTGGAGCACCATATTAGCAGGATGAAAAAGTCTCAAGAGTCTTCTCTATCATCTCCGCATCTGTGATTTTCTGCCCACAGTAGCGAAGTTGGCCAACAATGCGGTGAAGTGCAGAATTATATGCTTCCACAGTCTTATAGTCAAGAAAGCGGAGCTGTGTCCAATCACGCCTAGCCTGAGGAAGGATCACAGTCTTCTGCTTGCTAAAACGGTCCTCGAGGGCCTGCCACAGCTTGAGCGTGTCGCTCACCTCAAGATATTCCTGCTTGAGGTCCTTGTGAATGTGGTGCCTCAGCAAAATCGATGCCTTTGCGGATTCATGCTCTGGAATAGCTGGGGCACCATCCGCACGTGGAGTGATCGTGTGAGTCAACTGCATGGCAGCCAAGTGAAAGCGACAGTCCACAACCCAGGTCTGGTAGTTCTTGCCATTCAACATGAGGCACTCAAACTGCCTTGGCGCGACTTTAGGTTCATCCGCCATTGCCTTTATAATCATGTAAAACACTTCAGGTAAGTATACATGAAAATTACTTAGATCAATCAGTGTAATGGACGTGTGTAAAGTAATCATATTCAATGTACTTAGGTAACTTTCTATTAACTAGTTCTGCACAGATAAGCACTTCAGGGCTATACAAATAGATCTGTAACAACTGAACCGGCGTACGCGCGAGCGTTGTGGTGGCCGGTGATGACATGGCGTGTGCAGAAAGAAAAATAGCCATATGATCAATCTAATTTTGTAGAGCGTTAAAAACAATCTACAACAGCCCAACCGGCGTACGCGCAAATAGCGTTGTGTTGGCCGGCGGTGCACGAGAGAGTGCATGCAGCGTACAAGCAAGAAAAATAACGCTAGCTTGCCTGCTAGATACACCGGCGTACATGCATATTCATAGCATGCTGTGGTGGCCGATGTCATTTGCCAGACCGAGGATCAAATAAATTATTTTCAGCAAAACTGGATCCAATCTAATACGGAAACTAGCATGGCAAAACCAATCTACTGTGGTTCCAAAGATAGAAAACTAGTATCCGAATAAAATAAAATAAAAAACTATCAAGATTGGATCTGCTATTCATGGTAAAAAGAGATTCTAGCAGAACTAATCTACGAGATTGAGTAAACCAGAACAAATCTATGATATTTATTTCTAGATGCCGTAAAAATCTAGTAGCTAGCAAAAACAAAACCCAATCTAGCATACTAGTGCTCACTCGGCTACCATCAGGGCAGCGACAAGGGGATAGACGTGAGCAGAAAATATCAATCTAGAACACGTAAAAACTAACCAGGAAAGACAATCTGCTACTGATCTAACATGCTAGTTCTATATATGGTAAACCAATCTCGATTCATATCAAGGGAATTCAGCTGAAAGATCATGAACAACATACCTCAGTGGAGAGCTGCTGATAACGTGTTGCAATCTATATGATGGATCCCCTGATCCAAACTCCCTTCCCAATATAGCAGATTAGGCGTGTAGAAGATGTTGACGACCGTCTCCCTTTCCCGAGCCCAACAATAGCATGCGCATGAGACAGGAAACGTGGATGGAACCGATCTCTTATTCATTCATTAGATGGTACAGGTTCCTATATATAGTATCTGCCCTTCAGGGGTATATTTGGTATGAGCCCATAATTAGGGTATATCCCAGGGATATCTTATATATCCTAGGAATATCTTAACAATCAGCATCGTCATCGCTCGTCGGCGCGTCGCTTTGGTCGTCATGGTTTCAAGAAGTAAACGGGTTTCAAGAAGCAACCGAAGCGAAATTGTGCAGCGCCAGTGTATTTGAAACACAGATGGATATTTTTGAAACGGAAATACGAGTAGAATTTGATTGATATATTCTGCTTAGCTAATTTTGCGTTCTAATAATGGGCTCCGTGTCACGGGGTTAGTATCCAGCACATCGGAGAGAAATCTTCGGTCCAACAGAATGCATTAGTAAATACTCCCCCACATACAATTGTGTACTACTACTAGCTGTCTAGAAAAGGACATAAATAGACATTGCGTCCAAGCATATCGGAAGTCAACTCTACGCTTCGGTGCCCACACGCCTCTTCCCCCATTTCTCTTTGTTGGATAGGAAAAAAAAGAACCTTGCGCGATTAGGGTACAGACTGGCACAAGATTGAAGTTTAAACTCGTATATACTACTAGTATAGTAATAAAATGCAGGATAAGATCGCAGAGGAGTTGACTTCATCGCCCCATAAAAAAAAGAGCGAATAAATTACTTGTACAGGAAATAATCAAAGCACTAACAAATGCTCCAAACGCAATCTGCCGGCGGCAGGTCAAACCCTAAAACGTGCCCCCAGCTCCGCTAATCCCCGCGACGATCCTGCTGTTTTGTCCAACCAAACCGAAGCTTCGTTTTCGTTCCAGCCAGAGCCACCGGAAGCACCCACCCGGCCTCGCGCTTGCGGCCCGGTTTCGTTCGTCGTCCGCGGGCGAAACGAAATCTGCCCCAACCGGCGGGTGGCCAACGAATCATTCACCGATCGAAGCCTGCTAGTTGCCCGGATCGATTTGATCCGCCGACGCTCGCGCTCGCCCCGCTGCGGTTGCGACGTTTCTAGGCGTCGCGGCCACGGCCACGAGCGGCGCGTGAGCGTGCGCATGAAAAGCGAGGCAACCGCAGCGGCAGATCGGTCCCGGCGGCAGGAGTGAGTGCGTGGGTTCGGTTGCGCATCGGGTTCCCGTTGACTTTGCACAGCCCCGGCCTCCTCTCCACTTGCTTTTCTGGCAGCGGCAGGCAGCCGTGTTCCTGTCGTCTTTTTTGGTCCGGTCCCCGGTGTATGCCGTGTTGCACGTACAACGTTCGGGCTGGGCGCACCGCGTGTGTGTGTGTTCTCCGTCTCCCCGTTTACTCGCGCATGACAGGGACGGGTCGTTCGTCGCGTCGCGCGCGCGCGCTTACTTTTCTCCATCTTCTGCGTGGTTGACACACACACACGCACAGGCACACCCTGACACCCGTGAATGATCAGTCCCGTATCAATACCTTTGTCGTTTTGGTATAAAAACACACAAATTGTGTAGGAGAAGATATTGGTCGATTGTATGCTTGATATCTGCTGTAAAAAAAACAAAAAACAAGATATCTGCTGTTTTCAAAGGAAAACATGGTGTATAGGAGTACGACCCAAATGTTTGGTTGACCATCTCAGTCTAGTGGAGTTGTCGTCGCGTGCGACGTGCATCTAGAACTATTGAACGCTCCAAGTACTCTGGACAATTTGGGGTGTGTTTAGATCACCAAAGTTGGTGCAAAATTTTGGATGGATGGGACATGTATGTCACATCATACATCAGTAGAAGACGTTTTCGTTTGTTAGTGGTAAAATATTATTCTACCATGGCGTAACTAGGCTCAAAAAGAATCGTCTCGCAATGTACATCTAAATTGTGTAATTATTTTAATTTTTACCTATATTTCGTACTCCATACATGTTGCCGGTCGACCGGATGTGATGGGGAATCTTCTTTTTGGATAGTGGAATTTGGGAGGATTTTTGGAATCTAAACAGGGCCGGAAACTACTGGTGGTGGAAAAGAGACTGGACCTAATAACACGTGCCCGCCACAGAGCCATATGCGTGGCCGGTGCCACGCGCACGTCTTCCCTTCGTTCCACAATTTGTAATTTTTCGACTATATAAAATGTGTTTGACTACTGCCTTATTCAAATTTTTAATTTAAATTATAAAATAAATAAAACGTCATTACAATATCTTTGGTGACTTAATAAGTCATAACAAAAGTGGTAATATTTATTAAAAAGTTGAATAAGACGAGAGGTCAAACATAATTTATATAAGTCAAAGAATTACAAGTACTGTGGAACTGAGGGAGTAGTTGACAAACGAACCAGTCTGACTGTCTGAGAGAGAGACACACACATCAATCAAGCTAAAAAAAAAAATCAAGCTCTAGGCGTCAACCCCACAGAGATGCATGTGCTTTTTGCATGATCAGGACATCAGGTGCATGAACTGAACGGGTAAAACGAACCCGGTGGCGCACGCACGGTTGGTTCAGTGAACCCGGATGGATTGGACGATAGTCGTCAGTCGACGCGTCCTCAAATCACACTTGGTAAACTCAGATTGGAGAAGAATATGGTCCCTGGGTTCCCTTTATTGGAACTATGTTCCTTTTTATTTTTGTTTCGAATTGGTCAGGTGCTCTTTTACCTTGGAAAATTATAGAGTTATCCCATGAAGGATTAGCAGTGCCCACGAATGATATAAATACTACTGTTGCTTTAGCTTTACTAACATCAGCGGCATATTTTTTATGCGGTTCTTAGCAAAAAAGGATTGAATTATAGTATTGTAGTACTGCTGGTTGAGCGGCAGCGCTGACCGCTCGAGCCTTGAGCGGTAGTAGATGTTCTCTGTGGCCACGGATCCGGCCTTGTACGTATCTCGTGCGATCGCAATCACGAAGCTGTGCCCTCGATCCACGACGAACTCTTCGTTTACTTTGCCTCCAAGACACCAGACTCGCTCATCCCAGAACTTGAGATGTGTTTGGTGACTTCTTCGTTGTTTGCCCATTCCTTCGTAACAAGCACACACAGCTACCGTGCCGCTACGCTGAATCTGTCCGATCGAGATGGACCAGAAGCGCAGCGGCATGTCATGTGCACGCCGGATCGGTTGGAGGAGGCACGACACCGATGGGTGAGCTCGTCTTTTGTCCCCACGCCGGGATCGGCAGAGTAGAGTAGAGTGGAAAACTCAAACTGAACTCTGCAGCCTCGGCTTCCTACCAAGTAGCACGACCACGATTCATTCCACGGCAGTCCATGACGGAATGTGGAACGGCAGAGGCAAACAATCAGGTTCGGGTGAGCTGTCGTTGAACAGCTTTGGGCAGTGGCCACTGTGCTTTCGTTCGTCGTCCATCCACCACGCCGTTTGCAACTTGCAACGTCTAGTATGTTGCAGCTTTCGGATCCTCCATCCTCCCTCTGGTTTGAGTCTCCTCTGGTTTCGTTGTGCTGTGAGCCTGTGACAACTACTATCTTTGGGCCCTAGCAGTGAACATGTCCAGTACTCACACCAGCAAGCCTAGCAGACAAAAAGCTTACAGCCCAATAACATAAAATAAAAAATAAAATATTTCGGACCGAAGCATTTTGTGGTAGATTAGAATGGGCCTCGAGCAAGTTGAATCGGCCCAATTTTCATTCTACCACCTTAACTTCTGGAATCTGGATGGAACAGAAAATGGGCCTAGTAAGCCCTTTCAACTCCTCGTCAATAAGACCAAATTTTACACATACAGTATTTATAAGGGGCGACTAGCGCTTCGGACGCCCTAGCGGACGGACGATCCGTCCGGACGGGCGCCAGCAGCACCAACCCGTCGCGCGCCAATTGCACGCCCACGCCGCACGCCCGGCAAGCTGCGCCCCCCTTTTCCCAACTTGGCCGTCACCTTCCCCATCGTTCCCGCCGGCTAGCGCGTGCCTCGCGCGTCACGCTGGCGGCTACACAAATCGCCCGGCCACATCCGCCGCCTCCGTCTCGTCGCCTCGACGCAGCGCTACCACCACCATTCGGCGCCCACCGCCACCCCCGCTCGGCGGCAAGACCACCCGCCCTAGGAACTTGGCCTCTCGTTCCATATCGAGGGCGGCGAGCTCAAGACCTTGCAGCTTATCTCCACATCGACGTCCGGGATCCCCAATGTCTCGACCTCATCTCCTGGAATCAGTTAGGAGAATCATCCCCACGATACGCCACCTCCAATTGTTGGGCGTACCGGCGGGGCGGGCCCTTCGGCGGCAGAGTTGCCGGTTCAAGGAGCCTTCATGGCATCTGTCAAGTAAGATCCACGATTCCAGCTTCTTTTTGACCCATGTTTGCATTTCAGATTATGTGTTCAGATTACCATGTGCAGATTACCATCTTCTATCCTGTGTAGTTTGTTGGACTTGCTATTCGGTTTAGCTATGTTCAAGAACAGTGTTGAGATTACCTTGTATCCTGTGTAGTTTGTTCGGACTTCAGTCTATTCATCTTAGCAATGTTCAGTAATAGTTTGAACTGTCATGTCTATTCGAGAAGAGTAGTAAGAGTATGCTAATGTCCGAACTTGTCCATGCTAGTCGCCTTGTCTTCTGTTTTGTAGCAATGAAACATAGGATTCAATGATGTGAAACATCTACTTATCCGTTTTTGCAACATGGGCATTTTTCAGGATGTGGCGGTGCAAACATGCAACATGAGGCACCTGTTGGGCTGCCACAAAGCATCTTTGCAACCTCAAGCGACAACATGATTGTTGAAACATCACATGGGCCTGTTTTCTGAAGTAAGTTTCATTATGTTGCATCAAGCTTTGTTCATTACTTGTGTGCATATGTTAGTCATGGTTTCAACCTTTGCAACCTGTTTTATGCGGGGCCAGGGTGAGATTGATGTTAGTCATGGTTTCAACCTTTCCAACAAAGACTTTCTTTGCTGTCGAGCTATGTTGATGTGGAGGTGTCATCTCATGAAGAAGTCTACTATGAGGAAGAAGATGTTGTGACTTCCCGGCCCGGTTGTGCCTTTCGATGGGATGGAATTTGACTTTCGTTGGACGAAGCTAGGAGAGTGTACAATGCGTATGCACCGAAGATGGGTTTCAAAGCATCCACTCAACGTCATCAAGGAGGAGTGCGGTTACCAAGGAGCTCATCGGGACGAGGGGAATTTGAGTGCACACATCTTTGGGAAGCCGCCATCGGCGGGATGATGAGACCTCGGCGACCATTGATGTATCAAAACCATCAAAGAGGAAGAGGGCCATCCAAGGTGTAGAAGAAGCAAAGGCCTCGAAGAAGAGGAGCTCATCTATTTTGTCTTGACCAAGGGCTCAAGGAAGCTGACCTTTGTAAAAAGAAATGCAATTGCAAGGCGCACATGGCAATCGCTCGCGCGGGGACGGGGAAGTGGAAAGTGGTCATCTTCCAAGCTGAGCACACGCATCCCTTGGTCAAACAAATTGGGAGAAGGAAGCACCTCAGGTCCCACCGACGCATTTCACATGAGGACTATGAGCTCGTGCAGACACTACACAACAGGAACATCGGCACCATGCACGTGATGGCCGTGCTTTTTCGATTTGCATGGTGGGATTGAGAACCCGACATTCAACAGCAAAGGATGTCTCAAACCCGAGGGAGTAACTCGAGGGAAGGCTTTGCACTACGAGAGACATGGACGCAACACTTGAGTACTTTGAGAAGCAACAGGCAGAGAGCCCGTCATTCTTTTATGCGGTCAAGCTTGATAGTGACAATATCGTCAGGGGTCTGTTCTGGGTAGATGGAAGGACCAGAGAGCTCTTCAAGTCTTTCGAAGATTGCATCTTTTTTGACACAACTTTCTGTGTCAATAGATACAATATGCCGTTTGCTCCTATAGTTGGTATAAACAATCATGGCCACTCAATTTTGCTTGGATGCTTGCCGCTGCTGCGACCAAACCACGGAAACCTTTGTGCGGGTGTTGAAACACCGAAAGAAGCCATGGGTGGGCTGGTACCAACGACCATAATGACGGACAGGACAAGGCGATGAAGGCCGCCGTTGTAATCGGTATTTGCCGATCTTTGTACATAGGTCTTTGCAAGTTCCATGTTGTCAGCAAAGGCTGTGACAAGCTTGGATGGCTCATTAGAAAAGAAAAGTGTGATTTTGGTAAGGAGTTTGATTGCTGCATAAACCATACAGATACACCGGGAGAGTTTGAGGAGCAGTGGCACAGCATAGAAAATAAGTGGAACCTCCACAGGAACGAGGCATTTCAGAACATGTCAGTTTCAAGGACAATGTGGGCACCGGCGTACTTCAAAAGGTCATTCTTCCCCTTCACTAGCACCACGGGCAGATCGAAAAGCATGAACTCACTATTCAAGAGGCCGCTCAATCCACGGGGAATCGGTGCTAGGTTTGTGACACAATCTGAGTTCATTATGGACACGAGGACCGAGAGAGAGAACTTTGAAGGCTGCAGGGGTGAGATTTCAGATCCACCGCTTTGGGGGAGACAACAAATTGAGAAGCAAGCTGCACGCTTCTATAGTAGGAGTATCTTCTGCAGATTTCAAGAGCTTCTACGTAACTCGACATCGTGTAGGATGGGGCGGGTCGAGAGAGGATTTGAAGGCTCTACCGTGGAGGTACCGAAAAGAAGTTCGAATGTGGCAAGATGAGTATGTGTGGAAAACATTCACCATTACAGGTCCATGACGATTGGATCAACATATGCATGCACTTGCAACATGTTTGACCGAGATGGTTTGTTGTGTCCCCATATTCGAAAGTGATGACATGCCGTGATGTACAGGAGATTCCTCGAAAAGTATTTGCTCGAGAGATGGTCAAAGGAAGGAAACATAAAGATCGGCGAGAGTCTCGAGCACAAGAAGCTTGTTTTGGTGTCCCTACTACCAACAAGCTCGGATATAATACATTGTGTAGGAAAATGAATATGGTTGCTGCAGATGCGTGCTTTGATCCGAAACTTATCAAATTGCTTCTGAGGCTATGGACGAGGTATGGGAAAAAGTTAAGGCGGCCCGAATTGCAGCCCAAAGTGCGGCCGAATTGCAGCCCAAAGTGCAGCCCCAAGTGCAGCCCCCAAGTGCGCAAGTATGCCAATAGATGAATCCCGACAAGTGCGACCATGGTGCATAACCCTCCGACCAACAAAGCATGTGGAAGGCCGAGGAAGAAAGTGGAGAGGATGAAGACCCTTGTGGAGCAAGAACATGACAAAGCTAAGAAGAAGAAGAAGAGTACATGGAAGAATGCAATGAAGAAACAACCAGGATGCTCCTACGCCATGAAGATGACCCACGATCCCGGACTTGCAAATACTACCACACGGTGAGGAGATGCTAAAGGTAATGAAAGAAACACAGTTGAAGTTGTAGTCTTATTTCCTTCATGAAAATGAGTTTATAGCACTAGGTCATATCAAAATAATAATAATAGTAGTAGTAACAATAAATTATAGCCTTTTACATTGACATTATTCGGCGGGCTTTGCTATCAAAAACAACTTTGTTTATGTTAGATACTTATAGTTTTCCCACTTGTGTATTTGGGTAATCATTGTTTTACTCATTCCAATATGATATTCTTCATACATGTTATGTATGCCATTTTCTCGAGACTATAATTGAATGGATATGTCATTTTACACGAGGCTCAATGTAATTTAATTTCATTATGTTGCATTTACCTATATTTTAATGTTGCGTTTACTTGGAACCTCGCCGTTACATCTTACCGATCCTTTTGAAACGTGATGATTCCCCACCGCATCATCTCTATTTGCTCTAATGAAACATCCTAGTGCGTCTTCGTTTCAACCATACGGATTGTATGTTGCTACTAGCGAATTAGTTGTTTCATCTCAAAATGTGGTCATTTCACTTGATCTTTTCCCCACGTTACATATTTTAATTGAATTAGTTGCCATTGCAACGTCATTTCGATATAGTTAACACACGTACCATTTATTACTTGCAACAGTGACTAATACTAGTTAAACATGTCATTAGAAGCATTGCAACATCCTATGTGAGTAGTTGCAATAGTCCAAATAATACCAGTTCAACACGGTCCAAAGACGCCTTTGTAATAAGATATGAGTGGTCGCATAAAGAATACATATATAAGATGTAGGCTCCAAATATAAGTGTTTTATGTTGTGATGATGTGTTATTTCCAATTGGTGTGCTCTTTAAATTAGACATTTGTTGCTTTTCCATATTTCTTTGCCACATCACTAGATTGTTACACGCTTACGCGGTTTCTATATTTTTTTCCCTTTGATTTCGGGCAAGAAGAAGAAAAGCCAAGATGAGGAGAAATTCAAAACAAGATTTTCAGCCCGTAGGTTGTACAAGCTTCTTCCATTTGCCGATGAGCGAGCAAGTTGGATCAAGGTTTGCCGGGTCACGGCGCCTTGCTTTCTTTTGCAAGACTTCTGTTTCGATAAGGTGGACCAAGTGGATTATGAAGCACATTGATCCTGTCTTGCGTGAGTTTAGGCTTGAAAGCAATGGACAAACAAAGGTTATAGTGTTTGATCGGACTCACGATTTGCAAGATACTAGGGATTGAGAATGGCACCGGACCATTGGAGATTTGTTAATACTAAGAAGCTTGATGAGTTCTTGAAGATAAGGGACAAGTTTAGGGTAGGTAAAAGAGCCAAGCTTAGTAGGTGCGAAGAGGTCCTCAAATCTAGCGAGGACGAGGAAACTTTCATGCGGGCTTTCATGCTACTAGCATTGGGGGCGATCCATGTCCTCGCTTGAATAATCTTTGTCGGCTTGAAGTACCTTCACAGCTTATATGATGTGTCCGAGATCAAGGAATATGATTGGGCTGGCTACATCCTTGATGTGTTGATGGAAGCGGTTGACAAGTACCAGAAACTCTCACCTGAACAGCTTGAGCGTGACCATGGAATAAATGGCTGCCTACCAATTTTTGTGGTATGACAACCACCCTCTTCTTGTGCCTTTTTGATTCCAATCATGTATTGTACCTTTGTCTATACCAATGCATCAGTTTGTATCTAATGTATGCATATCATTTTACCTGTGCAGATTGCGTACATGGACCATCTAGCTATCCCTAAATGTGTCGGGCATCAAATGCGCTATGACCTTCCTCGAATTTGCAATGTGACTACTAAAGACTTTGAGTTTGCAATGCAAGTGGACATGCAGAGGAAATTTGAAGTTGCATGAATTTGGGAGGCTACCGGTTCATACCTCTCTCCTTTATTGTTGTACCTTGTTCAATATGTTATTTTTGTAACACTCTCTCTCTCTCTCTCTCTCTCTCTTGAATTGTAGTTTCGGGATGTTACACCATACTCAACACTTCCAAGTCAAGTTGAGGATCCTACTTATTTCTTTGAAGTACCAAGGTCTCATGCCTCTCGGATGATCATTTTTGCACCAGCCAGGCCCCACCAATATTAGTTCTCATTCGGCGGTAATACCATTTCCTTCCTCTTCCTCCTTTTGTTGCAATAGATCCCTTTCGATGTTGCATTACCTTCATATCCATGTTGTATGACCTTGATATCCATGTTTAACTTCTGCCATCATAATAGGTGCCTCCTCAATACAAGCCAATTGTCACAGAGACGCAATCTCTCATTGAGCAGGATATTGATGACCTTGTTGAGTCTATGGTCGCTGATTTCAAGGGCAAATGCAAGGCAATATTCAAGAATCGCCTTTGCCGATATGACGGCTAAGATAGTCAACCGCACCCCTCGTGCCTCCACCCATCATTCCCGATGAACCTTCTACCAGTGGTGGTGACAATGATGGTGCAAAGGGTGATGCTTCAAAGGGTGATGCTGCAAATGGTGATGGTGAAAAGGGTGATGGTGCAAAGGGTACCAATGGTGGTGACCGAGGATCTTCGCTAAGGGGCGGGATCTTTGCTAAGGGTGCTGATGGTGCTAAGGGTACGGTGGTGGTGACCGAGGATGCCGCTAAAGGGTGCCGATGGTGCTTTCGGTTGGGTGATGGTGTGCATGGTACCGGTGGTGGTCGCCAGGATGCTAAGTATGTTGATGGGACATCTACCGGTGGTGTTCAGCGAGGATGCTAAGGGTGCCGATGGTGCTCGGTTTGTCGATAGGAGTGTTGGTGGTCACAAAGAATCTCAATGCTAGAGAGATTGCGGGCAAGCTTGCTTCTATGGTCCTCGAAAATGTGAAAGTAACAAAGACAATTCAATACCCCCAACAAAGAAAGTCCATTCCGGCTTGTTTCAAAAAAAAGGGGATGGCATTCCGTCATTCAATCTTTTTAGGTTCACAAGATCCAGAGTACGATTTTATGTATTGTGAGGACAAGGAGAAGAAGACAGACTCATTTGACAAGAAGAATGGTGAGGACAAGGAGATGAATACAGACTCATTTGACAAGAAGAATAGGAAGAGGCGGGTTGCTAAGGATATATATGCTAAGCCAACCAAGAAGCTAAAGATAACCCACGAGACCAAGGAGGTATATCATAGATTTTTAGCACATAAGTTGAAACTTTGACCACCATCAGCTGAAGATCCACCTGAGAAGTGAGTTTGTTCACCTCCTTCCATGTTGCAATACCTGTTTTGAAATGTCTCTTATGTTTTATGTGATTGTTGCATGACTTCCTTTGTGTATGCGGCAGTCATTGAGTGACAAAAATGAACACCATACCTGGGGACCCTTGTTGTTTTGAGGATGCGGCATTTTTTTCTTCGTGACCTTCCTCTTTGCACGTTTGCTTGACGAAGGCGGGACATGAGCATTTTTGGGCACCCTCGAGCCAAGTTTTTGAAGGATACCTTTGCGGCCGCTTGACTGCGTCATGCGATTGCCGCCGCCGACTCCATCGCCAACAAGGGCATCATCATCATCATAGCTGCTGGACAATGCATGTAAGCTTGCCCCAACAACCTTCGCCCCTAGCCCTCGTAGAGAGACCATGTCAAAAACGTAGACAATCACAATCAGAATTAGTTAGAACCCGAAATCAAAATACTAGGTAGCCTCCAATTAGTAATAGTAAGAAGGGATTGTTTAGTCGACTTGATTTTGTCAAAATATTGTGCAATACAAAGAGTACATGCCAAAATCCGCTCCTCATGCACCGCAGCGAGAGCAAAGAAATGCGTAGCGCCTTCGCCCGGCCGGGAGCCATGCACGGCCTTGTTCCCATCCTCCTCCGCTCCTCTCTCCTCGCAACCACAGCCACCGCCAACCCAACCACGGAATCCCCGCCCGAGCGACACGAACAACACACGCGCGCAGCCCGTTCCAGCCAACATCGACGCCCTCCTCTCATCACTCCCCCGCGATGTACCCACCGCCGCGCCCACCGAAGTTTGCCACGAACACCACCACCGGAACGCCGTTTCCCGACTTTGGCGGCGTGCACGGCCTCAGAAGGTGCCACACCGACGCCAGACGGGAGAGAGAGAGAGAGAGATGCAAAGAGAGAGAGAGAGAGAGATGCCGCGATCTAGATGTATGAAACCCTAATGCCGCATCTAGATGTATGAAACCCTAATGCCGCATCTAGCGAGAGAGAGATCCGCACTCCGACGAACCACGGCGACTAACCCGGCGATCGAACCCTAACGCTGGACGGATGAAGAGGAAGGGCTTAAGAGGAAGAGGACGACTAACCCGGGCGACGTAAGGACCGCGGGACGGATTGCGGAGGACGATGGCGTCGCGAATCCGATGTGGAAGACCTCCTCCGCAACGGTGGGCGACGGTGGCGATGTGGAGGCGTCGTGGGACGCCGCGCCAACGCGGGCGATGTGGCGACGCCGCGCCGCTGAATCCCGACAGCTCGCGTCGCTGATCCGCACGCGCGCTGCCGCGAATCGAAGATCCGTGTTGCCTTCGTCGTCTGTGCAGCGCTGGGCGCGGCGAATCGGGCGGGCGGAGCGGGGGTTTCGCTTCGCTTCGCCGCCGTGATGGGAGTGGGGACCGGGAGCGCGGCGGTTGGGGAAGAAGAGTGGAGACTGATTTTTTTTTTTTTTTAACACCGACGGCGGTTTTCCTTTTGATGCGATTCAAATTTGGGGCCACGAGCGCGCCGCCGGCCCACCAAGAAGCGCCCGTCCGATCTTTGGTGCGGTCCATAGGACGCGCGACACCTAGCATTACCGTATTTATAACTCTTAAAAATTTTTGTTTTTTTTTTCACCATGGACAATTTAGTTGATGGTATTGTTCGATGCTCTACTACGTAAGCCACTAGGAGGCAAGTCGGGCTGTTGGTAGTTCCATGTGGCAAATCAGACGTATAACAAAAGAATTTGCAGTTAAAAAAATTCCTAAAATCTAGTTTAGTTGTAGAAAACATGTGTTTGTTTTAGCTCGAAAGAATGTGGTGCTAGTTTCTAATTTTTCCCTCAAATCATGCTCTTCTATAGAAATGCAAGACAACCAATACAAAATGTTTGTCTTCGTCTTTTTGCTCTTTATATTAGATACTAAACCTCAATTCCAAGAAATTTATATCTTATAGTAACACACATTCACCTTAGTTCACATTGCAGGTTGCAACTCGCTTGCATGAAGCAGGGATCACATAGATCTTCCAGGCATTCCCAAAGAAGATATGCACGCCTCATAGCCTTCTATTCTGAGATAAACTCTACAAAAGGATCATAATCGTGCTAGCCTTTCATGGACTATTCTTGGATTTTCTTTTTAGTTGTGCCCAGCTGTTGGATACTTTTGGCAAAAAAAAAGATCAGGAAATTCTTGATTATTTAACACGTGATCGATTCATGTCAACGACTATTCGAAGTTGTTTCTATCATTCTATTCTTCGAGATAATTCGGATTTGTTGGTGAAAAAAAGTAAAGAAATATATTATTAGTGAATAAATGCTTTGGTTATGTATCTAACTTTTTATTATTAGTTGTTGTAATGTCATAGCTTGTATTAGCTAGATCCTCTTGACTCATACTGGTTTCGACGCGCTTCAGAATTTATGGATTTCTTTACATAAACCATTTGTTGATTCAAACTAAACCTGCCCTCGACCCCCAACCTTCGCCATTTCGTCATTTTTCTTAATATAATAAGGTTTTCATTGACTAATTGAAGACAAAGTCGGCTGCTCGGTGGCCAACAGGCCCTATCGGCTGGCAGAGGAACCATAGCCCGAAAAACATATACCGCCGCCCTCGCGCCTCTCCCCACCATCACCGCCGCCCGCCACATGCTCGCCACCGGCGCGTTTTCTGTGGGCGGCCTTGACCATCCGCTGCCCGGCCCGGCCATCTCATCCCCACGCCGGCCATCGGCCTGGCCCTCACCCCTTCTATGGTCCCCCAACTCCCACCTGACCGGCCTGGGCTTCGCCACCTTCCAACACTCCACCATAGATTCGTGACGTTCATGCGCTCCTTCGCCCACTTATAAGGCAAAAGCCGGAGTGATGGGAGAGGGATACTCTCCCCTTATAAGGTGGTCATGACCCCCTTCCCTAGGCAAGATGGTACTAAAATTGAGGTGCCCCGACATCCCACCCCTCGTAAGGTGGCGCACTTGACATTTTATCCCCCATAAGGCGAAATCGAGCTTTGATACCAATTTTTAGCATCCATATAAGGCAAGAGCCCACTTCCTCCAAAAGCCCGGACCGATGGGATAGGGATACTCTCCCCTTATAAGGTGGTCATGGCCCTCTTGACATTCCATCCCCCATAAGGCGGAATCGGGCTTTGATACCAATTTTTAGCATCCACTCAATCTAGCCCAACACTTTGACATTCCATCCCCCCATAAGGCGGAATCGGGCTTTGATACCAATTTTTAGCATCCACTCAATCTAGTCGAACACTCCACCAAAGGTTGGACTTCCGCGGCGCTCATGGCCCACTTATAAGGCAAGATCCAACACTCCACCATAGGTTCGGACTTTCATGCGCTCACGGCCCACTTATAAGGCAAGACCCCACTTCCTCCCAAAAAGCCCGAACCGATGGGAGGTGGATATTCTCCCTTATAAGGTGGTCATGACCCCCTTCCCTAGTCAAGGTGGTACTAAACTTGAGGTGCCCTCCAGCATTTGAGTGCTTAAATTAGTAATGGTTGTACCTCCCTCCGTTTCTTGTCGCCCTAGCTTCTATGATATGGGATGAAAATTAACAATGTTAAATCAATAAGATGTCTTAGGCTCTTATAGCAAGAGAAATCTAATGATTATGTTGTTATGGACTTCCTTTTCTATTAAAAAAATAAGATGACCGAAAATGTGTGGGAAATAGAAATTATGGTGACGGGTGTGCCTGAAAAACCAAGGATGCAATAGATATAGCCAAATAATTCAATTTTCACACATCGGATTGTATCGCTATATATTGAATATAGGTACAATAAAGTATTCCCTGGCATATGGTTGATAAATTGATACATTTGGTCAGAAGTGGAACTAACTTATTTTCTTATAAAGTCAGAAGTAGAACTAACTTATTTTCTTACCGTCAATTGCATTAGAGTTTGTAATATTCTATTTTTTATCGAAGTTGCTAAATCATGTAACATATATTTGTTATGCACTTTGTTGCAAGAAAGTGTTATCAACTTAATTGAAAGAATATGATACCCAATATTTCTTGAAAAAATTTAGAGTAGTACTTCACTCAATATCCATAATTTATCTACTTGATGAATGACATATTGATACCCAATATTTAATTCTTTTTTTATCTTTGTGTACCATACAGAATTTTTAATAGTTTCGATAATAAACTGCTTCTAATGGAGCTATCTCACCAAATGTTTTAGAAAGATATTTAAGTATTTTGGTTGATACATTTTGGTCTAACATATGTCTGTTTGCTGCAAATTCCAATCACATTTGGTGGGGAACGCAAGATCTCGCTAATGCGTAGAAGACAAGATTTCCACTTTGGAGCATGTAAATGAATAATCAAGTTGGCCTGAATTATTACAAGTGACATTATGCTTGATTGTTATTCATAATTTAAAGTTGGGCAAAACAATAAACTAGAATGGTATGTGTTGTATGGCTGTATCCTCATGCGGATTGTTGAACTATTGCAGAAGTAGGATAAATATGTGCTTGTCTATATGGGGTACTGTTTTGCTAAAACTTGATGGATCAGGAAAGTCAATGCCCCATAATTTCACTAAAATCATTATTCTCGTGTGATTTCATATTCCTATCCATCTGATCAGAACAATGTATCTCCTTGAGTCCTTGTGTCTTCAGAGCACTTGATTACTCTGTAACAATTGATGAACTGGCCATTAACTTTTTAAAGCATTGGTGAGCTTGTTATTAGTCAAGCCAGTGGTTGTACAATTTAATTTAATCGAACTGTTGTATGCGGTTTATTTCAGTTTGTTGATCATGGCGGTGGATCTCCATGTCTCCAAGGCCTGCACCAGACTACCAGAGCACAACAAAGACTGCTGAACAAGCAGTCTCAAGACATCCTGACGTACAAAAAAAAAAAATTGGTGATCACATAAATTTAACTGGCATAATATTAAGAACATGATTTGAACTGTGCATAGCTTCTTGCTTATGAACTCAGAAGTATTCTGACTTAACTATGGTGTTATCTCCTTATTGCCAAAGGTCAAAGAAGCTAATAGTATCAAACAAGTACAGGCCCATTTGCTTACTAAATGTGGCATATAAAATCTTCACAAAAAGGTTTAATGCTCAGACTGGACAAAGTAATGGGAAGAATCATTAATAAATGCCAATCTGGTTTTTTGAAGGATAGAAACATTATGGATGGTGTTCTAGCTCTGCATGAAATTTTGCATGATACTAGAAGCAAGAAAAAGATGGGCTAATCCTAAAATTGGACTTTGAGAAAGCCTATGACAAACTAAATTGGGGCTTCCTATTTGAGTGCCTCAAGCAAAGGGGTTTTGGTGAAAAATGGTGTGAGTGGATCAAATTAGTCTTGACATCTGGGACTGTTAGCATCAAAGTAAATGACTCTATTGGAAGCTATTTCAAATCTAGTAGAGGTGTAAAGGCGGGGAGATCCTTTGTCTCCATTCTTATTCAACATAGCAGCTTTTTTTGATCGAACCGGTCGGGGAGCCCCCGACCTCTCTCTTTTTTTTTAATTAAATGAAAGAATGGGTACAAGAGAAAATTACAAGGCAACCAGGCCCAAAAAGAAAAAAGGGAACCTATACATAACTATCTCTCCAAAGTTTCAAAGTGGTCGCCTTTTTGAGGTTTGGCTTTGATACAAACCAAACCAAATTCTTCAAGGAGAAGTCTTTTCCATCCTGAGAAATCAATGGACCCATTATCAAAGATGATACTATTTCTTATTTTCCAAATGGTCCAACAGCACGTATAACTATTTCTCTGAAAATGGTCCTCTAGAAATCTGTTCTCGCCTTAAGAAGCATATCCCGAGGGTTAAGATTAGTGTCCCATGTTATATGCAATGAGTTCCAGCAATGCTTACTGAAGGAGCAACCAAAGAATAAGTGGAGATAAGTCTCTTCACAGCTATTGTTGCACAAAACACAATCAAAAGAGGGTAGGGACATGTTCTTCCTTTTTAGCATATTTCTCGTGTTGAGTCTATCTCGAGCTAATAGCCGGAAGAAGAATTTTTGATTGCCCATATTGCTAGCACCCCGCATCCATTTGGAGATTGGTGATGGTGGGATTGATGAATGCATAAACTTGTAAGCTTTTCTCGCTGCTTTGTAGGTGTTATTCCCCAAGAATAGGTCCATTGATCATGCTCAGAGTCATCATTGATCAAGTTGTTCAAGTATGGACTCAACTTCTTCCAATTGATTACTTGATATGACTGATAATGTGGGGCTGAAGACTCTTTCTAAGGAGTGATTCATGAAGAATCTTACCGAGCATTTAGGTTTCCTTGTAAAAGAGAATAATTGTGGGAATCTGTCCTTCATTGATTGATCAACCCAGATGTCTGACCAAAATGAGACAGAGTCACCAGTCTTTGGGGTGCACTTTGCAAACTGTTGGAAATTGCCATAGAGTTTAAGTATGTCTCTCCACCAGAAAGATCCACTTGGTGATCTAAGATGTGGAGGATTTTCACCTGTTGAATAAAAGATCGTTCGTGTGAGGGATACCGAGAGAAGATCTGCTTTGTTATAAAATTTATCTAGATATTTCATCAATAGAGCATTGTTCTGACTTTCTATGTCTATAATTCCAAGGCCTCCCCGATCTTTTGCTTTTTTAACTTCCTCCCAGGCCACTAGGCATCTGTCCTTCCTGTCTGCATCACCATTACTCCAAAGAATGTTCATTCCGCAGTGATCTATTTACTTCACCACCTGTGGTGGGAATTTAAGTGTGCACATATAAAATGTTGCTAGTGTTGAGAATACTGAGTTGACTAGTAACACCGCCATTGTATGAGAGAAGTCTGTTAATCCCTGACATTCTTCTTTCAATTCTGCTAATAAGTGGAGCATAATCATTGATAGTTGGCTTAGTTGTCCCCAAAGGTAGCCCTAAATAGGTGAATGGCTTGCTACCCACCGACATTCAAAGATTCTTGCTAGACTATGGGCTCTGGGGGGTGCTCATATTAATTGGCACCAGGCTTGACTTGGCAAAGTTAACCCGAGTCCCCGAGGAGGAAGAAAAGGTTTCTATTATTTCCTTTAGATTTCTTAAGGTTGACTCATCACCGGGGAGAACGAGGGAGGGTGTCATCTCGAGATACTTGAATGATGGGATAGTCATATTGGAAATTATTACTTAAAGGATGATCCAGTGATCCATCATGCCAACATTTGTTTACCATTGTCTCGAAGAAGATCTGCTGCTAGTACAAAAAGAAGTGGAGATAGTGGGTCACCTTGTCTTACTCCTATTTTACATTTAAAATTTTTTCCAGGGACCCCATTCAGGATCATCGAAGAATCGCCACTAGTGAGAATGTTTTTGACCCATTCTATCCATTTGTTGGGAAAGCCTTTATGCCTGAGAATTTCCAAGATGAATCCATGCTCTATTCTGTCAAAAGCTTGTTCAAAATCTAATTTGAGTATTATTGTCTCTTTCTTTGAGTGGTGGTAGAGATGTAGGAACTAAAATGCCCAGGCTAAACAGTCCTGTATGGTTCTTCCTTTAATGAAGCCATATTGGTTTGCATGGATGAGCTCAAAGATCACTGTCTGGAGTCTGGATGAGAGAATTTTGGTAATACACTTCATGGAGTAGTTGGTGAGTGAGATTGGCCTGAAATCATTAACTGACTCTGGGTTGTCCTTTTTTGGAATCAAAGCTATATATGATGAATTTATGCTAGTCAGATCAATGTTGTTGTTGCAAAAGTCTTGGAAGAGCCTGTTGAAGTCTGATTGCATGACACTCCAGCATTTCTTGATGAAGGTTCCATTAAAACCATCAGGACCAGGAGCATGGTTATTTGGAAGTTCTTTGACAACTCTCTGTATCTCATTTTCACTGAAGGGGTCATCCAGGCTGGTTAAGTCGGGTTGGACTTAGAAGACTGTCGGGTTACAAGTGAAAGGTCCTAATGGCTAGAGGGGGGGTGAATAGCCTATTAAAAATTCTACAAACAACACTAAGCAAGGTGGTTAGTAAATAAGACACAGTAGCAATTAAGCAAATGCTTCAAGCTAGCTATGCAAGCCTTCTAGCAATTCTATGATCTCTAATCACACTCAAAGGCTAGGTTGCTAAGTTACTCCTAGGTGGACAAGATACACTAACTAATTCTACCACTAGGAGCTAACAAGGCTAAGCTAACTAAATAAGCTACTCACACTAAGCACCCTAACAAGATATACTACCAAAGTAATGCAAGAGGTGCTATAATACAATACCACCCGGTGTAGTGTCGAGGTTGTAGCCAATCACCGTGATCACCAAGAAATCTTCAACGAGCAAGAACAAGTGACACGATGATTTTTCACCGAGGTTCACGTGCTTCTTGCCAAGACGCTAAGTCCCCGTTGTGGCGACACACTCACTTGACGTATGCTAAGCTTAATGGCCGGTGCCAAATCCCCTATGGGAGCTCAAGCAAGCGATCACAAGAGAGGGTTCAACAAGCCACGAGCAATCCACTAGTGCTCCTTTCGCGAATCTCCGCGAGTAAGGAACGACCCCTCACAATCACCACCGGTGTGGCCTCGAACAAGCTCCAATCGAGGCTCAACACCGCCTCTTGCTCCAAGCCGCTAGGGAACCAGGGCAAATTCCTAAGAAAACAAGAATCCCGCGGCTTCTCCAAGGATGAAGTGCCTCTAGATGCAACCGATGATGCAATGCACTTCTATCACTCTCAATCTCACCAAGAATCCGAGTTAGAGATGGGGAGATGAGTGGAGAGGAGTCTCACTTGCTCACAAGTGTGTAGGAGTGTTCAAATGTGCAAGAGAGAGGTCCCAATACCGGCCAAACCAATATATATAGACCCCCTCACGAGATAGAGTCGTTGGTCTTCAAAAAGTGCTCTAGCGGGGGTGGCCGGACGCACCGACCGGACTCACCGGCGAAGTCCGGCCGCGGGTCCGTCCTTCGCTTCCGGCCGCTACCGGCACAAGGGTCGGGCCCACAGCTTGCGCCCTCCTCCGCGCATCCGGCCGCGGCTTCCGGTCGGGCACCGGAAGCATCCGGTCGTGGTTCGGGCCCCAAAGATCCGGTCGGTCCACCGAGCGAAGTCGATTTACACCCTTTTCGTTCTTTTGATCGGACGCGACGGAGCCACCCGGTGCGTCGCGTCGGGAAGAGACCGTCGGCGTCCCGGTCACCTTTTCTCGGCATCTTCTTCATCATTTTCTTTGCTCTTTGCTTCAAACTTGCTTCGCCTCTTGCCATAGGTTGCCAACACGCCCAAGATGATCACGTTATCATGCATGTTAGCTCGTCGATAGGTTAGGCAAGATCGGGTTAGTGCTCTCATTGTCCTAAATGCACTATGCAAGTCAATTGGACCTAGAAGCACTTAACCAAAGGATTGTCGCGGCATCCTCTCTTGATAGTCGGCTATCTATCCTATAATGTGATCACACGCTCTATCGTGTCTTGATCACCGAAAGAAAAACCCTATCAAGATACCTTTGCCTTGATCTCCCGGGTTCCTCTCAAGCCGATCACCGAGCTTGACGATCCATCATCATCGTCCATGTTCATGATCATCATGCTCCTTGTCATCCATCTAATCCTATCTCAAGTCATCACTTAGAGCAAGGCTTAGTCTACAAGTGTGTCATCAATTTCCAAAACCTAACATGAGATTTCAATCTCCCCTTTTTGGTAATTGATGACAACCAAAAAACACAAAGATATGAAATAAAATTTAATTGAACTTGAATTGCTTGCCCATAGCATTTTGAACATGAATCAAGGATTGGACAAACATTTCAAGGTTCGGTTTTGGTAGTAGTAGCTCCCCTACATATGTGCTTCCATGTGTTTGGATCAATTTGGCACATATGTATGGATAGAAATCTTGGGGAGAGATACTAATACCAAAAGAGATGCTAAGGTTCTAGAATTCGGACCTTTGAAGCGTGAAACCATCGGAGTCCTTAGCATCAATGTAACTAGACAATCATCAAAACTCAACATACCCCATGAGATCAACATTATAGACTAAAATGTGAGCTTTGTCTAGATACATCCTATGCATGCTAGTTGGTCAATCACCAATCAATTTTCAAAAACTAGCATACACCAAGCAATCATGTATATTGAATTTAAATTGCCAATGCAACATTTCATTATGATCATGCACATACAAATGCACAAATAGTCTATGAGCTTGCTCCTCCTATTTGTGTGATTCTTTTCCAATATCTTTTATGACTTATTTCTCCCCTTTGTCAACAATCACCAAAAAGGTGTAAATGAGAGAAATCAAGTCAATCAAAGTATCAAATGAGGTCTCATCTAGATCACTTGCCTTTCCTTGTATTCAAGTTTGAACCAAGGACAAGCTTTTTCACACCTCATATACATAAGGGTTATCTTGCACCATGTTAGAATACACATCAATAACGCATTTTCTAGAGTTGACACTAGGATTGCAAGCACATAAACATGTCATATGCCACCACTAGTTCATAAAACCATTCAAAGCAATAGTGGTGCCACACATACATTGAAACCATTTTATTTTTCCATGAATGAGTCTAGTAAGCATGCATAATGGCTAGATGCACTAAACAAGTCCTTAGCTATTTATGAATGCCATGACAAACAACTTTTACCTTGGGTTTGTCGAAGGAGAGGCATGTCATATAAGTGGGTGCATCAACTCAAGTTGGAGAAGTCAATAATGTTCAATTCTCCCTTTAGCATGCAAAACCTCTTCTCATCAAGTGGCTTGGTGAATATGTCGGCTAGTTGATCTTCGGTGCCAATGCCCATGATACAAATGTCACCCTTTTGTTAATGATCTCTTATGAAGTGGTGCCTTATATCAATGTGCTTTGTTCTTGGATGTTGAACCGGATTTTGAGTCATTTTTAGCACTTTTATTGTCACAATACAATGGAACCTTGTCAAATTTGAATCCAAAATCCCTCAAGGTTGACCTCATCCAAAGCAATTGAGTGCAACAACTTCCCGCACTAATGTATTCGGCTTCGGCGGTTGAAAGAGCAACACTATTTTGCTTCTTTGAAGACCATGACACTAGTGACCTTCCAAGAAATTGACATATGCCACTTGTGCTCATTCTATTGATCTTGCATCCTCCATAGTCGGAATCCGAATATCCAATCAAATCAAACTTGGATCCCTTTAGATACCATAGTCCAACATCTTGTGTGCCCTTCAAGTACCTCACAATTCTCTTTGTTGCCGTGAGGTGACTTTCTCTTGGATAGGATTGATATCTAGCACACATGCTCACACTAAATGCAATGTCCGGTCTTGATGCGGTTGCATAGAGCAAACTCCCAATCATGGACCGATATTTCTTTTGTTCAACCATGTTGCCACTAGGGTCGGGGTCTAAGCTTCCATTGCTTGCCATTGGTGTGGACATTGACTTGGCATCTTGAAGATCAAACTTCTTGATCATGTCTTTGATATACTTGCCTTGACTAATGAATGTGCCATTCTTCAATTGCTTAATTTGGAGTCCAAGAAAGAATGTGAGTTCTCCAAGCATTGACATCTCAAACTCATTGGCCATCATCTTAGCAAACTCTTCACAAAACTCTTGGTTGGTTGACCCAAAGATAATGTCATCAACATATATTTGCAACACAAACAAGTCTTTGCCAATCTTCTTGGTGAAGAGAGTGGTGTCCACCTTGCCCATCTTGAACCCTTTAGAGAGGAGAAAAATCTCTCAAGCTCTCATACCATGCTCTTGGTGCTTGCTTCAAGCCATACAATGCTTTCTTCAACTTGTAGACATGGTTAGGATACTTGTCATCTTCAAAGCCCGGTGGTTGTTCAACATAGACCAATTCATTGATGAAACCATTCAAGAATGCACTCTTCACATCCATTTAATAGAGCTTGATATCATGAGCACATGCATAAGCAAGCAAGATTCTAATTGCTTCAAGTCTAGCAACCGGTGCATAGGTCTCTCCAAAGTCAAGACCTTCTACTTGAGTGTACCCTTGAGCTACTAGCCTTGCCTTGTTTCTAACCACAATTCCATCTTGATCTTGCTTGTTCTTGAAGACCCACTTGGTTCCTATCACATTGTAGTCTTTTGGCCTTTCCACCAATTCCCATACATCATTTCTCTTGAAGTTGTTCAACTCTTCATGCATAGCATTGACCCAATCTTCCTTCTTTAGTGCCTTTTCAATGTTCTCCGGTTCTTCTTGTGCTACAAAGGCATGGTGAGCACAAAAAGATGCTAATCTTTTTCTAGTAACCACTCCACTATTGATGTCACCGACAATTTGATCAATTGGATGATCTCTTGCTATGTTGGATGGTTGCATCACTTGCACTTGATGACTAGGATGAGTGGATGGACTAGCTTGTTGCTCTTTGTTGGTATTTGATAAGCCCACAGAAATATTTATAATTTGTATAATCCGCAAGCGCATGGATACCGGTGAGCACTTCACCCGGGAGAGGGTATAAATATCGAATCCACAGGGAAACGGGTGAGGGAGACTACGATCTAATCTTAACCCGAGTAGCACAAGACTAAAAAGGTTGAGGGTATAGAGAGGTTTACTAAGATAGCTAAATCTTAATTTGGTAAGTGATGTTGATAATATTCTTATGGGGATGTACTCAAAGGAAAGTAAGACCGAAACTCACTATTCCCCAAAGAACTTGTTCCTACTTAGTCCTATCAAGCGGGATGTGGAATTCAAAGGAATCAATGGTACTGTCACTACCACGAACTACCACGCCTCAGGAAGGTAGGGTGTATCTATGAGATACCCGAGCCTAAGCACCACACTTACACTACGAATATTACCTTAACCTATTACAATAGATTAAAGTACTCAAAAGAGAGACTCATAGACCAATAAGAATAAATATAAACAATATAACTTACTAAAAAAGAAGAAGTAGATTACCGAGTAATTCCAAATGTAGATTAACTTCCACCGAGGTACAAGTATGGAGATAGCAAACGGTAGGCACTTCCTCCGATTCCTTCCCTCTCTCTATCTCTCTTGTTCTAAAGATTAGAACTAATGAGTTCTAATCCTCTTATACTAACTCTTCTAATTGTAGTTCTAATATGCTTCTAATTACATTCTAATTCACTAATCTCTTAGAGAGAGTTGATCCTTACAAGGGACCCTCTACAACTAAGAGATAATGAGATAGAATGAATTGATAATGAATTAGGGGTTTAACCACGGGGTGGGGGGTCATCTTATATAGGCCTTGGCGATGAGCGTGAACCCTTGGATCAAACCGACCTTGGCAACGGTGTAGATACAACCTCAAAGTCGGTAGTAAACCGATCTAGAAAGGAGAGGGCGACAGGTGGGTCCCACCCGGCGGCCGGCCTAAATGGGCTGGCGACGCCGGTGGCCCTGTCTCTCCTCGGCCTCTGGTTCCTTACGGTGTCTTCGGTGTCTTCTAGAATGTTTTAGTCCACTTTTCGGGTTGAGTTACTTCACGGTCAAGTCTTGTCATCATATTGGATGTATATTCGGAACTTTCTCCATTCTTCTCTGCATTTATCATTTAAGTCCTCGAAAATGTATAAATCACCAAAGCTCATGGAATTATGTTAGTTAAACCCCTAGACTTATGTTTGTATTTATTTTAAACCTTTATTTCATGTTAGTTGACTAGTAATTTTATGCTATAACAGGTGTCAACACTCTTGATCTTCATCTTGAGAACCACTAGTGCTTGCATCATTGTCTCCAATCTCAACCGTAGTGGTAGGCAAAGGAGTGTCATCATCATCATCAACTTGCCTTGGCCGAATGTCACCAACATTCATGTTTCTCATTGCATTCTCCAAGTTGGAACCACTCACATCATCATGATTTTCAACTTCATTTTGAGAGCCTTGGGTTTCATCAAATTCTACATCATGAACCTCTTCAAGTTTGCCACTACCCAAGTTCTAAACTCTATATGCTTTGCTTGTGGTTGAATATCCAACAAGGAACCCTTCATCACATTTCTTGTCAAACTTGCCCAATCTAGTGCCTTTCTTGAGAATGTAGCATTTGCATCTAAAGACTCTAAAGTAACCAATGTTGGGCTTCCTTCCATTCAACAACTCATAGTGTGTCTTCCCAAGCATTCCATGGCAATAGAGTCGGTTGCTACAATAGCAAGCCGTGTTGATTGCTTTCGCCCAAAAGGAATGGCTAACATTGTACTCACTAAGCATTGATCTTGCCATTTCAATCAAGGTTCTATTCTTCCTCTCAACTACACCATTGAATTGAGGAGTGTAGTTTGGTGAGAATTGATGTCCAATTCTAAGCTCATCACACAACTCTTCTATTCTTGTGTTCTTGAATTTACTTTCATTGTCACTCCTAATCTTCTTGATGGATGTCTCAAACTCATTTTGAACCCTCTTGATAAATGTCTTGAAAAGCTCAAACACATCATTCTTGTCATGCAAAAGAACACCCATGTGTATCTTGTGTAGTCATCAACTATGACAAAACCATACTTGTTGCCTCCAATGCTAGAGTATGATGTTGGCCCAAACAAGTCCTTATGTAGCAATTCAAATGCCTTGCTTGTACTCATTGTCCTCTTGGTTGGATGTGCATTGCCATGTTGCTTGTCGGCTTGACATGCTCCACAAGGTTTGTCCTTCTCAAACTTCACATCATTCAAGCCTCTAACCAAGTCATGCTTTATCAACTTGTTCAATTGTTTCATTCCAACATGACCAAGTCTTCTATGCCACAACCACCCTTTGCTAGCCTTTGAGAGTAGACATGTTGTCAACTTGGCTTCTTTTGACTTGAAATCAACAAGGTAGAGATCACCATATCTAAATCCCTTGAAGATCATGTTTGTACCATCACCACTAACCACTTCAACTTGTTGGCTTGTGAATATGCATTTGTAGCCAAGATCACAAAGTTGAGAGACCGACAATAGGTTGTAATCAAGATGATCAACTAGCAACACCTTTGATAAGCTCTTCTCTTGAGTGATAGCAATCTTGCCTAGCCCCAACACATTGCCTTTCTTGTCATTACCAAAGGTGATATACTCATACTCATCAATGCCCTTCATGTTAATAGACTTGAACATATGAGAATCCCCGGTCATGTGTTGAGTGCACCCACTATCCATTATCTAATGCTCTCCTCCGGCACGGTAATTGACCTACAAAAAAAGATCAATTCTTCTTAGGTACCCAAACCTTTTTGGGTCCTTCAAGGTTAGTCACCAAGGCCTTTGGTACCCAAATGACTTCCTTCTTTGAGCCCATCCATGGTGTACCAATGAACCTAGCACGAACACTATTTTCCTTCTTCACAAGCATATAAGAGTGATCAAGCTTGATAGAAGAAACATTGGCTTTCTTGTTCATGCACTTTGGCTCTAAGTGACCAACTTGCTTGCAAGCTTTGCAATAGCTACCATTGTTCTTCACAAAACGAGTCTTGTGAGTCACATAGGTGGCCTTGCCTTTCTTGGGGATATAGCCTAAGCCCTCCTTGTATAAGGATGCCCTTTGGCTACCCAAGCACATAAGCTAGCGGTCCTCACCACCATAAGCCTTAGCTAAGGTGTGATTGAGCTCCTTTACTTTCCTCTTTAAACAAGCATTCTCATGGATAAGCATAGGGTTGTCATTATCCTCACTAAAGATGGATGTGCTAGTGATAGGGCTAGTGGAGGCTACACAAGTGGGTGATGATTCATCAACTAGAATATCACACATGATGCTAGCATTGCATGTACTAACATCTTCCACAACTTGGAACAACTTGTGCTCTTCTTGTAGAGAGGAGTGAGCTTTCTCTAGCTTAGAATGAGATTTCTCAAGCTTCTTATGGTCTACCTTTAGACTCTTATAAGAGGCCCGAAGCTCATCAAGTTCTTACTTAAGGCTCTTTGTTTCCTTATGCAAGCCCTTGACCTCCTTCCTACTTTGCTTGTACATGTCAATGCAATCATCAAGCATAATTTTCAACTCCTCCCTAGTGTGAGTTGGCTCCTCATCATCACTATCACTATCACTATCATCATTATCATCTTTAGTGACAGGTTGTATCTTAGTGGCCTTAGCCATGAAGCACGAAGAGGGAGTGTCGAAGAGGGAGATCTTGTCATGCATAGTAAGGTGAGCTTGTCCCTTCTTCTTGTTCTTCTTCTCCTCTTCTTCATCACTTGAGGAGGATGATCCATCACTATCCCAAGTAGCCACATGTGACTCATTCTTCTTCTTGGGCTTCTTCTTCTTCTAATTCTTGGCATCATTCTTCTTTCTTGCTTTCTTGATGCCCTTCTCATCATCACTCGCATAAGGGCATTCGGCAATGAGATGGCAATCATCATGACACCGAAAGCACTTCATGTTGCCTTTATTCTTGCCACCCTTGATCTTCTTGGAAGATTGCTTCTTCTTCTTGGATGAGATGTAGCTTTTCTTCACATACTTGTTCAACTTCCTCACAAAGAGGGTCATGTGCTCATAAATCTCACTTCCACTTGTAGAAGTGCCATCTTCATCATCACTAGACTTTTCTTTCTTCTTTTTGCCCTTTGATGATGAGCTTGCTTTGAGTGCCAAGCTCTTCTTGTCCTCTTTCTTCTCTTCTTCCTTGACCTTCTTGTTTGCCTTGTTGATGAGCTCTTGCTTTTTCTTGTCATCTCTATATGAGTCATCGGTCATGACCTAATCAAGTAATTGGTTTGGGGTCAAGTCCTTAAAGTTTGTCCTCACAAGCACGGTGATGAATATCCCAAACCTCTCCGGCAAACACCTCAAGAACTTCATATTGAAGGTCTTATCCTTGATGTCTTCACCAAGTGCATTGAGATCATTCACCAACACTTGCATGCGGTGGAACATCTCGGTACACTTTCATCTTCTTCCATCTTGAAGCTATTGAATTGCTCAAGCTTTATGTATGCCTTGGCTTGCTTGGCGCCTTCGGTGTCCTCATAGCACTCTTCTAGCTTCTTCCATATCTCATGAGCAATTATGAGTGACTTGACTTGCTCAAACACTCTATCGTTGAAAGCTTCATGGAAAGCACTCACGGCAAGATCATTTGCATAGATCTTCTTCTCTTCAGCCGCGGTTGGCTCGTTTGGCTTTGCCACCTCAAACTTGTTCTCGGTCACAACCCACACTTCTCTATTGATTGACTTGAGGTGTGCGGTCATCTTCACCTTCCAATAGGCAAAGTTGGTGCCATCGAAATGTGGTGCCTTCTTGGTGTTGTTGACATGAAAATTCATTGCCATTTTATCACCGTAGAATGTTAAGCCTTCTAAATGCGGTGCCTCGGCTCCGATACCACTTGAAAGGTCCTAATGGCTAGAGGGGGGGGTGAATAGCCTATTAAAAATTCTACAAACAACACTAAGCAAGGCGGTTAGTAAATAAGACGACGTAGCAATTAAGCAAATACTTCAAGCTAGCTATGCAAGCCTCCTAGCAATTCTAGCAATTCTATGATCTCTAATCACACTCAAAGGCTAGGTTGCTAAGTTACTCCTAGGTGGACAAGATACACTAACTAATTCTACCACTAGGAGCTAACAAGGCTAAGCTAACTAAACAAGCTACTCACACTAAGCACCCTAACAAGATATACTACCAAAGTAATGCAAGAGGTGCTATAATACAATACCACCGGTGTAGTGTCGAGGTTGTAGCCAATCACCGTGATCACCAAGAAATCTCCAACGAGTAAGAACAAGTGACACGATGATTTTTCACCGAGGTTCACGTGCTTGCGGCACGCTAAGTCCCGTTGTGGCGACACACTCACTTGACGTATGCTAAGCTTAATGGCTGGTGCCAAATCCTCTATGGGAGCTCAAGCAAACGATCACAAGAGAGGGTCCAACAAGCCACGAGCAATCCACTAGTGCTCCTTTCGCGAATCTCCGCGGGGGTAAGGAACGACCCCTCACAATCACCGGTGTGGCCTCGAACAAGCTCCAATCGAGCTCAACACCGCCTCTTGCTCCAAGCCGCTAGAGAACAGGGCAAATTCTCAAGAAAACAAGAATCCCGCGGCTTCTCCAAGGATGAAGTGCCTCGGATGCAACCAATGATGCAATGCATACGTCACTCTCAATCTCACCAAGAATCCGAGTTAGAGATGGGGAGAGATGAGTGGAGAGGAGTCTCACTTGCGCACAAGTGTGTAGGAGTGTTCAAATGTGCAAGAGAGAGGTCTCAATACCGGCCAAACCAATATATATAGACCCCCTCACGAGATAGAGCCGTTGGTCTTCAAAAAGTGCTGCTGGCGGGGTGGCCAGGGGCCTTACCGACCGGACTCACCGGCCCGAGTCCGTCGTGGGTCCGGTCCTTTGCTTCCGGTCGCTACCGACAAAGGGTTGGGCCACGGTGGCGGGCTCCTCCTCCGCGTCCGTAGCAGCTTCGGTCGGGCACCGGAAGCATCCGGCCGTGGTTCCGGTCCCAGCGTCCGGTCGGTCCACCGGCGAAGTCAATTTACACCCTTTCTGTTCTTTTGATCGGACGCCCGGCCGGAGCCACCCGGTCGCGTGCGTCCGGTCGAGAGAGAGACGTGCGTCGATCACCTTTTCTCAGCGGCTTCTTCATCATTTTCTTTGCTCTTTGCTTCAAACTTGCTTCGCCTCTTGCCATAGGTTGCCAACACGTCCAAGATGATCACGTTATCATGCATGTTAGCTCGTCGATAGGTTAGGCAAGATCGAAGTTAGTGCTCTCATTGTCCTAAATGTACTATGCAAGTCAATTGGACCTAGAAGCACTTCACCAAAGGATTGTCGCGGCATCCCCTCTTGATAGTCGGCTATCTATCCTATAATGTGATCACACGCTCTATCGTGTCTTGATCACCGAAAGGAAAACCCTATCAAGATACCTTTGGCTTGATCTCCCGGGTTCCTCTCAAGTCAATCACCGAGCTTGACGATCCATCATCATCGTCCATGTTCATGATCATCATGCTCCTTGTCATCCATCTAATCCTATGTCAAGTCATCACTTAGAGCAAGGATTAGTCCACAAGTGTGTCATCAATTTCCAAAACCAAACATGAGATTTCAACAGGTGAGACAAGTAAATTCACATACTCCCATTCTATCTTTGAAGGCTGACCATAAAAGATTAACTTTTACATTGATGGTCCATGATGATGGTTCCTTGATTGTCCAGCAGGGAGACTATAAAATTCTTCTTGTGAGCAATGGTGGCCATAAGGTGGAAGAAGTGGGTATTTTCATCTCCAAATTCCACCCATCGATTGTGTTCCTTTGTTTCCAATATTTTCTTTTTGATTCTAACAGATCCCCAAATGATCTTTGACCGGTCTTTTGAATGCGATTCCAATCTAGATAAAGGTCTCTGTTCTTCTAACCCATCCAAGTAATTGTATGACCCACTGCTTTGTTGTGGATTAATTTGCTCAGATTGGAGATATTTTTGCTCCAATTTCTCAGACCTGCCCTAACTTGTTTAAGTTTTACTGACAAATGCTTGGCTGCACATGCAAAATGAGGTGAATTGTTCCAGTTATTTTCCACTGTTTCCATAAATCCTGGATGATCCACCCAAAAAATTTCAAATCTGAAAATATTTGATTTTAGGATTGAGGTACCAATATGCACCACATAAGGAATATGATCGATGTTGGCTTTGAGGGGTTGAACCACTTTGTTGCCGGGTAGGAAGACGCCCATGAGGATGATGTGAAGACCCAGTCTAATTTGACTAGTAGAGGGTCTTGTTGCATGTTGCTCCGGGTATAACTTCTCCCCCGAAAGGTATTTACGTTAAATCTAAGTCCGAAATTGCTTCATTGAACATTAGCATTTCGAGACATCTCCTCTGGTTTATTTCTATTTTTGAGCTTCGATGAGGTTGAAGTCCCCTCCAAGAAGCCATTCATCAAAGCTTGAGGTATCAAAATTGAGAAGCCAAGTGATGAAAGCCAATTTCTTTGTCGGGTTGTGAAGGTCCATAAATATTGGCGACAAAGAAGATACTATTATCCATTACGCAAGAAAATTTGATTTGTTAGTGCATAAGGATTTGAGTCAAAAAGGCTCCCTTGTAGGATACTACTTGTTCCAAATTGTTAAGAGTCCTCCAGAGGCTCCAACCGAGGGAAAAAGAAGCAGAATTGATCAAGAGATCTAGGACAGAATTTCTTGATGTAAAAGCTATCAAAAACTCTTTTTTTGTCTCTTGGAGACAAATAATATGGCGTGCACTTTCCTGAATTTTATCTCTAATGGCATCCCATTTTTGATGCGAGTTGATTCCTCTTATGTTCCAAAAAAAGGATTTTGATATTTCTCCTATTGGTGTTACTATCCATTGCTACAGTGGGGGGGTTGTCTTGTCAAATGTTTGATGCACCAGGAATCAAACATTGAGTGGGTGGGTATAAAAAGATGGATCAAGATCAAGCTCCAAACAATCTCCAACCATCTCTGGGGTACTGTCATTAGAATTTAACATAGCGGTGATGCTCTTGCTAAAATGATCAATCCGGCCTTAGAAAAACAATTTGATAACGAGGGTTGATTCACGAGTATATTGAAAAGGAGTGGTCATCCCGCAATATGCAGATGACACTATCCTGTGCATCCAAGATGATGTGAAACAAGCGGCTAATTTGAAAGCGCTATTATATCCGTATGAGGATATGTCGGGTTGAAAATAAACTTTTCTAAAAATGAGGCTGTTATGATAAGCCAAGATGCCGATAAGAGTATAACTTTCTCTCGATATGTTTAAGCGCTCTATTGGAGAATGGCCTATTAAATATCTGGGAGTCCTTGTGTGCGGCTCAGATTGCATGTGATTGATTTGTCGCCAATTTGTGAAAAACCGATGAAAAAAGATTAGATGGATGGAAAGGCAGCTCCTTAACTCTTGGTGGGAGATTAATCTTGATTAATTCTTGCCTAAGTAATATCCCAATTTATGCCATGTCTATGTACCGGCTCCCTGTAACTATTACGGAAAAAATGGACAAAACAAGGAAAAGATTCTTTTGGCAAGGAGGAAAGATCAAAAGAAAGTATCATTTGATCAAGTGGACTAAGATCACTAAGCCCAAATCTAGGGGTGGTTTGGGGGTCAAGGACCTTAGGAAAATGCATATGAGCTTATTGTACAATTGGTGGTGGAAAATTGAGAATGGAAAAGGCATTTGGCGAGGACATTGTCAAGCATAAATATTTTAAGAAAGAAGGTATTTGGCAACAGTCCACAAATCCAAAGAATTTACGGTTTGGAATGATCTGCTGAAAGTAAAAGAAATTTATCTTAAGGGCAGATCCATGATTGTGGGCAATGGCAAATCCACTAGTTTTCGGCATGGCAGTGGTGTGGGAATGTGTCCTTAGCAGAAAAATTTCCAAGACTATATCATATCAATAATGAGCAAAATAGTTCAGTGGAGTTGATGAAAAAGAAAAAATGGAAATTAACCTTCAGGAGATGGTTATATGAGGAGTTACAAGATGAGTTAAGAAAACTTATGGACATGGTCTTTTGGTTTAGTCCTAATGACAGAGAGGACAAAGCCAAAATGGGACTAGGGAAAAAATCTGGGAAGTTTTCTATTAAATCTACTTATAAACATTTGTGTAGGCATGGAGTGGGAGCCAACATGAAGAGGATATGGAAAGCTAAACTCCCTTGAAAGTTAAAATCTTCATGTGGTTAAGTCTGCAAAAACGTCATCCTAACTAAGGATAACCTAAGAAAGAGAAAATGGAAAGGAGAGGTGAAATGTTGCTTCTGTCCTGAGACAGAAAGTGTTAACCACATTTTCTTTACTTGTCCAACTGTAAAATATGTGTGGAGCTTGCTTGCTCATTCTCTGGGAACCAATTGTAGGCCAGGAGATTTTGATCAATATTGGCATTGGGTTCATAATTGTCTACCACAGTGTCCTAGTATGCATGTTGTAGGCCTGGCAGCAGTATGCTGGGGCATATGGCGCATCCGCAATGATGTTTGCTTTGAAAAAAAGAGGATCAAATCGCCAACTGAGATTGTGTGTGTGATATGTTCATTCCTCACTTATTGGGCAGGTTTGCTCAAGGACGACATGAATGAACAGGTGACTCAAGCTGCGGAGGCGATTAAAGCAGGAGCGCTGTACTTCCATGGGCAGTACATGAAGAATTGCCAGGGCGGACACAGCTGGTGCCATTCACAGGATGAAGGATACAACAAGTGCAAGCAGGCTGAAGATCCATTGGCGAAGCGGCGTGTATCTTCAGTTATCTTTTTGCTGGAATGAGTTTGTTAGAACTGTAATCCGTACTTGGTTCTTTTGTGTCTTAGAAGGTTAAGCGCAGCGGTCTGGGAGTGATCAGGTCTGGTAGTCAAGTAGTTGAGCCCTAGGCGCTCCACTGGTTGAATACGTCGTAGATTTACTTTCTTGCATTAGACGGTACTTGAACTACTCTGAACTCTTGTAATTTCGTTGCTCTTGAGTAATGTAATTCGGTTTTACCATGGTGAAAAAAAAAATGAACTCAGAAGTATTCTGACTTTCGTCTCCACTGAGGAGACATGATTCAAGACTAGTTTTAGATGATGTAGAAAGAATTTCCGAATGTTACTGTTAATAGTCAGTGTTGAAGAATTCTAAAAAAAGTTAGCATTGAAAATAGCAGCAGGGAGCAAGGACTTTCAATTTCACAAAGAGGCAATTGACATCGTCTTGTATTTTCTATAAGAAAAGACGGTTATATCTGGGGAAAAATGATGTGGTGGCTGCAAGTTAGTCATTCTTCTTAATTTCTTATCTGCCTTGATCCACGTCTGTTGTTCTTTCTGATGCTCATGGTTATATACTGAAATTATTGCTGATATCAAAAAATAGCACTGTCGTTTTCTGTGTCTCATTTGATGGTTGCGTGACAGAGAATTATCACTGTCGTTTTCTGTGTCTCATTTGTTGGTTGGGTGGCAGAGAATAATCAAAATCAGAAGAAGTTAAGCATAAAAAAGTCTTCCAAGAAATAGTACGATTTGTCGATATCAGCTGTAAATCGTGAGGATCAAGATGACACCAGACCGCACGTGACATGGAGACCCACAAAAGTGTCTTGTTCGTGTTTCCCGTTGTTGTTTTTACAGTATAGGAGTAAAGTATAAACTGCCACTGACGTTCGACAAAGGAAAATTTCTTTTCTTTGCCTATTTCTATCAGTTGAGATCAGCTAGAATTGCAATTTCTATTTTATGGCGGTTGCCGACCTTTCGCTGATCTTTCATCTGCCATTCGGGCTCTTAGCCGTCAGGATGAATGGCCATGATGAGTACAAAAGTGGTGGCAAACTCGATTCTGAATTAGACCACTACCAAATGATTCAGGTGAACTCCCCAATCCCAGCAGATGACATGGATAGAGAAATCGCCATAGCAGGGAACCATCACCACCTGATCGACATCGCACCGGATGCGAGCATGGGCGCGGCCACTGGCACGAAGGATGGTGGCGTTGAGCGGGTAGGCATGGGCGGCGGCGGTGGCGGAACCGAGAAGAAGTGGCTGCGCAAGCTCACGTCGGCTACGGTGAACACGGCGGTGCTCCGAGACCTCATCTCGCGGACGCCCATGCTGTGGTACCTCGGCGAGAGGACGGGAACGATCTTCCGGCCGTGCGCCCGGCGCGAGCCCGTGGTGGCGCTGCACGCGGTGCGCGCCGTGGCCATCGGCCCGTTCCACCGCGCTGACCGCGGCCTCCCCTTCCCCCGACGACGCCAAGCTCCCGTTCATGAGGTACCTGCAGGACAAGTGCGGCCTCGACGTGGATGGTTACGTCGCGGCGCTCTGCCTGGAGCTTGACCGCCTCCGCGATGAGTTCAGCGCCGCCGACGGCGACTCGGACGGGGCCGCCGTGGAGATTCTGGACAACGAGGAGAAGCTGTTGCAGATGCTGCTGCTGGACAGCTGCTTCCTCCTGGTGGTGAGCTTGATGCTCAGCAAGACCGGCACAGGCGACACCGCCGACAGCGTGACGCGGGCGTGGTCCATCTGCAAGGACTACTTCATACTGCACATGGCCGTGGCGCAGCACGCCGACGACATCAAGCTCGACATGCTCGTGCTCGAGAACCAGGTCCCCTTCAGAGCCATCAAGCTTCTCGCCGCGTCGTGCCCCGAGATCAGGCTCCGGAGCTCCATCGAGGAGCTCGTGCTCGGGTGCTTCGACGACCTGTGCCCCAAGCGCGCGCGCCGCGCCGGCGACAGCGCGGGCGCCGTTGACGAGTTCCATCACGTCCTGCACCTCTTCCACTGGTCCCGCGTGCCCAAGGACAAGTACTTCGTCCTCTCGACGCCACGGAAGCTCCTCAAGATCAAGAAGGAATCGGAGCGGCTGTTCCCCTGTGCCACGGAGCTTCGTAGGTCAGCGGTGTGGTTCCGCGAGGCGCCGTCGAGGTGCGGCGACCTGGACATGTGCTTCTGGCGACACCCGGCGAGCCCCGTGGCCGTGATGAGCGTCCCGTGCTTCCACATCCACGAGTACACCGCGGCTGTGCTCCACAACCTTCTGGCATTCGAGAAGCACTTCTACTGGGCGCACGGCGCGTGCGTGACAGCGCACGTGGCGCGGCTGGAGGGCCTGGTCCGCTGCCAGCAGGACGCGGCCATGCTCCGCAAGCGAGGGGTCCTTGCCACCACGCGGCGCACGGACGCCGACCTGGTGGCCCTGTTCCGGGAGCTCGGTGCGGAGACCGTCGGGGCGCGGCTTCCTGACGAGTACGGCGAGATGCTTGAGGCCGTGGCATGTCACCGGGGCCGGCGTGTCAGCGATTGGTGTGGAGGGTTCGTGCTGCACTTCTTCCCGTCGCCGTGGGTGGCCGTCTCGCTGGCCGCTGCTGCCGCGCTCATCTTCGTGCCGTCGATGCTGCAGACAATCTACACCATGTTCAGCTACTTCAAAAGTTAGATTTAATTTTTTTGTTGACCTTGTAATCTTGTTGTTGAGCTAACAGGCCAGTGGGTACATCCGTACATATGGAACTGCATATGGATTAACTTATTGGAAAAAGTCTAAATCACACCCCCCACCCCCACCTATAATATAATACATGACTACATAACCCTATGATGAAATGTTTAAATCACCCCTAAACTTTTAAAAACCGGTCAAATTACCCTCCTAAATTACTTTAGGAGTAATTGAGACAGTTTTGAAAAGTTGAAAAGTTGTTGATTTAGACTGCTTCAAAGGTTAGAAGTATAAGCATGTAGTCCATGTACCATGGGGGGTGTAATTTAGACTTTTTTTCCTTAACTTATTCCATTTAGTCATTCATCTTTATTGCAATATATACACATAGATTTTAAAATATATTAGTTCTTTTCTTTTTTTTATGGATATAATATTGACAAAGGTGGGTAATTTTCTATAAAACAAAGTAGATCTAATGGTTACCGATTGCCGAGTCATTAGAATTGATGGCTAGATATTTCGATTAAAAAAAAGTGTGAAAATGATCGTAGCCTACAATTCTTCTTACCAATAGCCCCCAAGGCGCGGATGAAGCCTTTCAGTTCAGAAGAATAATAGTTTGCGCACGCAAATGCAAGCTCTCCTACAGAAACAACAAAAAAAAGAGCACTACTAGTAATTCTCTATTACTACAACACAAGTTATAATTGCAGGGGAAAAACAGGAGGTTCCTGGGTTGGTCATGCTTGCAGTCAATATGAAAGTTCCACTCGACGTGGATTTTTCCTTCATGTTTCCGATCTGGCACACTCTGTTGTAAACTCACACCCCAACATGAGAGTCATCATCGATCTATCATCAAGCATAAGATTGTTGATTTGATCAGTCCTAATGTCTGGGTTCGTTTTTTTTTTTTTTTTGCGAGTAATGTCTGGGTTCGTTGAATTGCTTATGCCGGCAATACGAAAGTTCAGCTCGTCACTTGTCTTGCAACTTTCTTCATGTTGTACTGATTCCAATCTAGAGCTCCATGATAGACTACCACATGGAGAAATCATTTGTCACCAAACATAAGACTGTTGATCTGATCAATGCTAATGTCAGAGATGGGTTCGATGGGTCTCTCCTCCTCCTCAATCGCAGGAGAAAACGTCGTGCGCTCCCGACTGTTTTCATCTGTGAAACAATCATTGCAACAAGATGGAAAGGGCAATATGTAAAAACAAGAATTTGCAAAACAATACAATCATTTGGAGAAGGAAGATGATTCAGTCTCACCGAAGACAGTACTGAATGAAGTCGGGGAGGAGTGGCAACGAAGTTGAGACCCATGTAGATGCCCATGGACAGCACCACAGCCACAATGACAAACGATGGCACCGCCAGTGCCCAATACCTGAACGAAAGCAAGTCTCCAATCAAATACAGCAAGAGACACCGGTCCAGATCGAGCAGATTTCTAAGCTATAATTGTAATACATACAAGAAGCAGTGTTGTCGATGCCACATTATTTATGAAATTCAAGATTCATTTGATTTCATCTTGAACTGGAACCATTCAGTATCTAACTCTCTATCCCATTGATGTTTAAAGATATAGATTTTATTCAGACAGCAAGAGCAAAAACCAAAACGAAAGAACAGGTTATGGACACAAAGGGAAAATGGACAACGGGAGAGAAGTGTTTGATACTTGCTAGGGTAGTAGGTGATGCCGAGCGACCGGAGGACAGGCTCCGGCGTGTATGCCCAGGCGAGGTAAACGGCGGTTGCTATGACGGTGGTGATGGATCCGACGAAACCGTACACCTCCGATGGCTTGGGGCCGTGGTCGCGGGCGGCGAAGGAGGGAGACCTAGAGGAGGCGTCCCAGTCGCGGTGGGGTCGGCGATTGCGGATCAGGCTGACCGTCTGCCTGGGGCTGCGCACCACCAGAGACGGCGACGGTGAAGTCGACGGTGGCGGCCACTCCATTGTCTTCTTCCTCGGTGCTCACCCCTCGCCCACCTCGTCAACACACAGCAGCGGGGTAGTAGTTCTCGGCCTTCACAGGCCGATGAAACAAATGGGCTCTATCATGAAGCCCATAACTATCATGAAGCCCAGAACAAAGCGACCATGGGACAAATTGTATATGGACCCTGATTCGGCCTATTGCAAACGTGCAAAAAAAAAAAAAAAAAAAAAGTATTTTCTACTATAAAGATAAAAAAGTATGTACTAAAAAAGAAGATAAAAAGTATTCTACTATAAACAAAAAAGACTTCAAGAAATAAAAAAAAATATAGATAATTTTAGTCTCTTAAGCAACATATATCAAAGGTTTGATTTTACAGCCAGCCATCCACGTTTAGATCTTGAGTTAGATTAGCTTAGCTTCTGTACTACAAAATTCTACTATATGAAACGGCATAACACCACCTGTCACTTGTTCATGTTTTTATTTTTTTTGCTAAAACATGTGTTTCGAAAGATTAATTAATTGTCCATCCTAAAATTGTTACGTACAAGCCAAGTTTTTTTTTAAAAAAAAAAAAAAGAGAGCATAGATTGTATCCATAATTAACATGCCCAGCTGTAAGAAACTATAAAAACGCTTGAAGGGTTGAACCTTATATATATGCTTAGCAACACCTTGGAAAATTTGAAGCCATCAAAATTGGGGTATTGAGAACCTTCCAAAATATCACGTGATTTTTACCTAGCGAGTGTGTATATGATCTGAGTATTATAAAAGGCTTGTTTATGCATATGGCTCAAATAAAATGCCTTTTTTTTTTAGTAAACTCCCTCTGTGCTAATAAAACATTAGGAGTTGAGGTTCTAGCACTCTATTTTTTTAATGTCATAGATTTCTAAACAAACACCAAAAAGTGGTTGTAATTCATGTGCAAATTTAATGAACTAATATAATTTAAATGTAAACTACCTGTGACTAAGATATAAGCAAAAAAGAATGTGTTGGAGGCTATAAAACTCTTGAATATCTATTTTTAAAGGAAAAACTCTTTTTTAAAAAAAACAAAAAGGGAAATGAAAAGCTCTTAAATTTCACATACTGTATATACCCCACCAATATCATCCGCACAAATCTTTACACGAATGTAGTGTTGGATATTTGGATCCCTATAAAACATCGGATTAAATGGACTAGAACTACATCAATGTATTTAAACTTAGGGTCTGTTTGGCACGGTTCATAACAACTTCATGAGGCGTTAGAGCTTTTTTTTTTTTTACCAAACATCTTTTTTTTTAAAAAAAAAAAAAAGCTTCACGTCTCTCTCTCACACAAAAAGAATGGAATGGGAGAGAACTAAAAAAGTAGCTTATCCTAACTGTCTCATATGTATAATACTGTTGGTGAAACTATTTTTTTTAAAACAGCTTAGCTTCATGTTGAGAGTTGTTCATAAAGTTGTTTTTTAAGATCGGATCTTTTTACTCATTTTTCATTAAGCAGATAAAGTTTTTTTTTATAAAAAAATAGCTTACAAATAAAGTTCGAGCTGCGCCAAACGTAGCCTTACAGTGTACAAACCCACAAAAGCCTGCAGCAAAGATGCCAACATTCAACTTGCATTGGCAGCAAAATCAGTTGCCAATCAGGTTGCTGGTAAACACCCTAGCGTAATTTGGAATTTTCCGTTTACTTTTTTACTCTATCTCCCTTGGTGACGGCTACACTGTCGGTCGGTTCCTCGAAACGGCACAGGATCAGCAACTTGAAGCCAAATGATTGTGAGGACGTGCAGAGTGTCTCAGTACCTTGGAGTTCGCACATTTCGAATTCGAAGCACGAGCGGAGCACATGCAGGTTCATCTTTTTTAATAACTGTAAATTAGAACAGCTGGAGACGCGTGAAGACGCACATGTGAGAAGAAGAAGAAGAAACCTCGCTTCATCTAACATGGTCAAGATATAGCTGCCATAATGTAAAAAGAGAGAAGGAGAATCAGTTTCGTTCTCTATGCGTGACAAGTCAAACACACTAGCCACTAGATTCTGATGAAATGGCCTGAATTAGCCGTCTGAATCAAATCTCACAAAAATTATTAAGATTATTAATGAGTGGATCCAAATCTTACCCTATTTAATTTGGATCGATCCTTCATGCATGAACATGAGCCTAGCTGCAGGCCAGATTGAATTAAAGCGATATATAGATCGACCTCCAGAATCTGACCACCACGATCCTTGATTCTTGAAAAAAAAAAAAAACATGAACAAGTGATGGCGCCGCTTGTTATCCCAGCTGGTCCATTCAGAATAATTATGGCGCTTGTAGCCCTTTATTATGATTTAGAGTTACATCAAATGGATGTTAAAACTGCATTCCTAAATGGTGATTTAGATGAGAATATTTTTCATGGCACAATCGCAAGGTTTTGTTGTAAAGGTAAGGAGCACATGGCGTGCAAATTAAAGAAATCCATTTATGGGCTTAAGCAGGCGCCACGCCAATGAAATCTGAAATTTGATAATATCATAAAGAAATTTGGATTCATTGAAAATTTAAAGGATAATTGTATCTACTTTAAGTCAAAAGGTGGACGTTTTGTTATCCTAGTACTCTATGTCGATGACAGTTTGTTAGCAAGTAATGATAAGAATATGTTATATGAGACAAAAAAATTCTTATCATCAAATTTTGACATGAAAGATCTCGGTGAGGCCTCTTACGTTCTTGGCATTGAGATAAACCGAGACAGGATCAATGGAGTATTGGGATTATCTCAAAAGCATATATTGAGAAAATGCTTGTGAGGTACAACATGGATACGTGTGCTGCCACACCTGTACCATTTGCTAAGGGTGATAAGTTTGGTGATTACCAATGTCCTAAGACTAAGTTAGAATTAAATGAGATGAAAAATAAGCCATGTGTTTCTGCCGTCGTAGTTTTAATGTATGCACAAGTATGTATGCATCCATACTTGGTATACATAACCGGGATGCTTGGTAGATATCAGAAAAATTCAGGTTTGGTCCACTGAAAGGTGTCAAGAAAGCTTTACGCTACTGTCAGGGCACTAAAGATTTAATGTTCACATACCAAAAGATCAGATTCTCTTGAAATTGTGGGATATTTAGACGCCGACCTAGGAGGGTGTGTGGATAATAGGAGATCCACATCAGGATATATTTTACCCTCGCTGGAGAAGCGATTTTCGTGGAAAAGCGCTTAAGCAAAGTATTGCAACATCGCCGACGATGCAACCTGAAGTTATTGCTTTATATGAGGGAACAGGCCAATCGCTGTTTGGCTCAAGAATTTTATCCCGGGCTTAAGAATTGTTGACAGCATTTCAGAACCTCTTAATATGTACTGCGACAATCAAGCTGAAAAGTATATTTTCCGGAAACAACAAACCTACTAATGGGTCAAAACATTTAGACCTAAAGTACTATGTTGTAAAGGATAGAACCAAGGATCAGACTATTAAAGTTGAGCATATAAGTACTAAGTTGATGCTCGTGGATCCGCTTACCAAGGGCTTGCCACATAACGTATTCAAGCAACATGTATTAAACATGGGCTTAGTGGAGAGCCTCTGAGAGTGGGTAATAGGGCCATGTACTCCCAAATAAGTAAGAGTTCTATCAAGGTATTACAGTGAACTATGGGTAATGGTGTCCCAGTGGTTATTATTACCGACGACGGATTGGTCTAGTCTTGTTGTAGTCTTTGAGTGTGAACATAAGAATAAGACAAACATTAGTTGCTTAAGTGTATTAGCCATTCGATCAAGTGGGAGAATGTTGGATATGATCTCGGCTAATACCGGAGATAATGACAAAAATAAATAATGATTAAGATAATGATGAGATTAATTAGTGGTTGAGGAATTAGTCTACCCGATGAGATTAGTGGTTAAGGAATTAGTCTACTTGACGAGATTAATTAGTGGTTAAGGAATTGGTCCACCTATCATCTATCCAACAAATAAGTCTTGCCGCGATCGGCGGCAACCCTAAGATAATTACTAGGGTCACCATGTGACATGGAGCAATCCGGTGATGTAGATGAACATGTAGAATCATCACTCTCATAGCCATCATACTCACCATCAAGTGTGCATGGAGTAGCATCATCGATTGCATCACTTGTGGCATCCTCATCAACCTTGTCAAGTGGACTTGGAGTGGATTGATCATCATCATCTCCACTTGACCATGAGGTGGAGCAATCCTCCACAACCACCGAGGTGTGGTCATGCTCGACAACCTCATGTGCCTCCATCTTGGGCTCATCAAAATTATCATTGGAGATCATTCTATATTTCTCATTGAGATAAACCCATATCTCATGAGAGCTTGTAAAGTCCATGATCTCACTAAGAATGCTACCATTCAAAGATCGATAGAAAATGTTAGTAGCTTGGCAATCTAGATATAGGCATTTTGATTGCGCTTGAGATGCATCCTTGCGGTCAATAGCACAAGAAAAGCCCACATCTAAGATCCACCACAACTTAGGAGAAATATACTTTGAAATTGCATACATGCCAATCTCTCCAACGTGCAAAAAGTGTGTGCCATCAAAAATGTGTGGACACTCAACATCTAGCCCACTAGTCGCCATCCTCTCGGGTTGGTTAAGACCACTAAATGAGATACCATGGCTCCGATACCACGTGTAGGGTCGAGATGAGACTAGAGGATGGGTGAATAGTCCTTTCTAAAAAAAAGTAATTACGATGGCTAACCGAATATAATGCAGAATTAAAACTATTCGCTTAGCCAAGACTTCACTCCTCTAACTATGACTCCAAATCACCACACAAAAGATTCTACACAAGATAAATGAGGTGACAATCCTAGCCCGAGCTCTTAACCAATTCTATTGCAAGGTCACACAAACCTATGCACTAGTACTTCAATCAATGGTGAGCTCCTACACAATTCTAATGAGCAAAAGCACAAATCCTACCTAAGCTCGCTAGATGCACTAAGGACAAGGCGGCACACGCCTAACCCAAAGGCTCAAATTACTTAGCAACACAAACTAAGTAAAGCAACTAAACAAGCTACACAAGCAAGATAGAAGCTACAACACTACTTCTAGCTACACAAGCAAGAAGGCAATTAGAGAGCTGCACAAGCGACTAATTGCTAGAGCTACTACTCAATCACAAGCACAAGATATATGTATGAAGGTAAGAACAAAGCTTGTGATCAAGAGAATGCAAACCACCGTGAAGTGTGGACACAAGATAACACCAGTGATTTTTTTCCCGAGGTCTTGGGAAGCTTGCCAATTTCCCCCTACTCCTCGTTGTGTCGACCAACACTTGGATGGTTCTTGGACTAGACTGTGCGCTCACTAGTTGGCCCCTCGGGCTCTCCAAGACACCACTCACAACAGAGATAACTCAATGACACGCTCTAGTAGTGTTGCTCTTCTCCGGAGCACTGCACAATCTCCCTTGCGTGCTTCAACAGAGTCTCTTGCCACCAAGCCTTCTAGGAGGTGGCAACCTCCAAGAGAAATAAGCACACCGTCTTGCAACACGATCACCTAGTGCCACACGATGCAATCTCTCAAAACAATCGCACTAGAATCGCTCACTCACTCAATCGGATGAACACTAAGCACCACTATACCAGCCACCAAGGCGCAAGTGTGCTAACCAACCTCCAAAGGCCGACCAAACAAGTATATATAGGGTTCCCATCGAAATAGAGCCATTGGGGTCGAAATCCCACTTTTTTGTACTGCGCTGGACGCGCCAGGTGCCGTTCAAACCAGCGCAGAAACTAGCCGTTGCCGCAACGCTATATGCGCTAGGCGCTGGCGCGCCATACGCCGCCAGCGCCGCATCCGCACGAACCCCATTTGACAACCTTATCGATCAAGGCCCGCTGCCAGCGCCAAGGTTCGCGGTGCCAATTTCAACACCGCCGGATGCCGGGATTCGTCGAGCCCGCGTCCGACAACAACACCCCCGACATCGCTTTAGCGTGCCCGGGCGCAAAGGCATTCTCGGCTGGTTCATCGTTTCGTTGTCGTCTTTGCTTTGCTCCAACTTTCGCCACTATGATGCATCTGGCGCAATAGAAAATAGACGTTTCATTTTCTCGAAAGTGCCGAAGATCTCTAGTTTGGTTTTGGCTAATTAGTGACACCTAAGGACTAATCTCTCAATGCTAAGTGCTTGACATGATTGGAGATTGGTCGTGCCGGAGTTGGTGCATGGTGATAATGGAGGATGGATCGAGGTGATCCAAATTGTGATCAAGCATGCAACTCGGTGGAGTTTGGAGATCAAAGGTCCCAAGGCAAAGGTATAACCATAGGACTTTTTGATTTCACACCCAAGACACTATAGAGAGTGTGGGTGGTTATAGGATCGATAAGCCGCACTATAAAAGGGGAAAACTTTCGCATATATCGATCATCACGCGCCTTTAGGTTCAAGTCTTATATGCATGCATTCTAACCTAAAGAGCTAACCGGTCCTTTGAAATGATTGTGAAAATGCTAACACACTTGCACATGGTGATGTACACTTGGTGGTGTTGGCACATTTGCAAAGCGACGTTGATTGCAGGGTTGAGTTGGGTTTGGGAAAATGAGAGGCCTATTTTCTATTGCGCCGATGCAAGTTGGTGGTGAAAACATGCTATTCCTCGTGCTTAAGTTGGTATACTTTTTGGATAGCATGTCGAAGCTAAAGGCGACGGAGTTTTACAGCTTCGAGAGGCGACCGGAACCGCCGACCGGACGCTTGACCGGACGCGACGGTCTTTGACCGGACGGTCGTCACAAGGCCCGCGAGAGCATGTTTTCGGGGTCTCGCCGTGGGTCGCCGGACGCACCGACCGGATGCTTCCGGTGCTGACCGAACCACCGACGGACGACGACCGGACCGGTTGAGACAGGGCCGAGTCACCGCTCGGGGTTGTCGGTTAGATCTGGACCACCGACCGGACTCACCGGGTGAGTCCGGTCAAGGCCCCGGTCAGCCGCGTAAAACCGTGGGTTTCTTCCCAACGACCACATTTTCGTGGTGTGGGGTATTTATACCCCTTGGCTGCCTCTTGCTCTCTCTCTCTTGGTCATTTGAATCACTCCTAACACCTTTGAGCAAGCAAGCAAGCCTCCCTCCCTCTCATTCTTGATTTGAGCTTCATTCTTGAGAGAAGAGTTGATCCAAGTGCATTGCATCAAGTTCTTGCATCTAGAGACACTTGGGGATCGTGTTGTGACGGGTGGATTTCCGTTACTCTTGGAGGCACCGCCCTAGCCGGCTTGGTGAAGTGGTGGAGGCGTTGGCAAGAAGAGGTGATTGTTTCTTGGCCACCTCCGGTTGATTTGTGAGAGGATTACGCACTCCTCGTCCGGAAGACAAAGTGCAAGGAATACATTGCTCGTGCTTTGGGTACCACACTTGTTGAGTGGTGTGTTGAGGCTAGCAAGGGCACCGCCTAGCTCAAACACCATCCTAGTGTTGGTCGGCACAACAGGAGACTAGCTTGTCGGTGTACAAGTGAACTCGGGTGAACAAATCGACTTGTTCATTGTCTCCGTGTGTGGATCATCACCTTCGAAAGTGATTGATAGCTTCTTTTTGTTCCCGGTGATTGGTTGACATCCCTACACGTCGGTATAACGAGCTTCTCACTCTTGCATTACTTTCCTAGTTTACTTTGAGTAGAGAGCTAGCACTTGCCTTGTGTAGTTGTTCTTGCTAGCATAAGGACCTTATTAGGATTGCTCATTAGCTAGAGTAGTGACATAGCTCTTGTGTGACATAGAGATCATAGTTGATATTTAGAATTGTCACTAGAGGATTGCAAGACCACTAGAGCTAGTGCAAACCGCTTTACGCCGTGTTTTATACTAATCGGTTTGTTTAGTTGAGTTTGTAGAAAAATTTTATAGGCTATTCACCCCCTCTAGCCATCTAGGACCTTACAACCCTGCAACCATCACCTCCTTCGCAAAATGTGCCAACACCACCACGTGTACATCACCATGTGCTCGTGTGTTAGCATTTTCACAATCATTTCAAAGCACAGGTTAGCTCTCCACGCCACTCGATCCTAACACACCGTAAAGTTATATCGCATAAGTGACACTAGATGACCGATATGCAAACAAGTTTGCCCCTCTTGATGTACGGCCATCTATACTAAATCCGGTCATAAACTTCTCTAAGCTTTGTTGACGGTCACTAACGACATATTTTTCCCTTCAACATACTACCATAAAGGGGTGGAACTATACCTTTTCATACTCATATACATTTATTACTCACATATTTCCACCTGTAGTGCCCAAAATATATTTTACAGTATTTATAATAAAAACATGTGGAAATACGACCGAAAGGCGCAACCCCGAAAAGCGTACTTTAGAAGATTACAAGCCCAAGGGGAAAATGGACCAAAACGCCGAGAGATGGGCCGAGCAAACACCACCAAGACACTTTTCAGGCCCAACAACGCCACCCCACCGAGTCCCGGGCCGAAGTCGAAGCCTGGGGTGCGCCGCGCTGTGTGGTGCGACCGCACCAATCCCGAACCTAGTTTTGGCGAGGCGGTATATTAACTCCCGTGGAGGGCGGTGGACGTGCTGCTAAGGTGGGTTTAGGGGTATAAGTAGCTCTCCCCTCTCCTTTGTGTATAAGTAGCTCTCCCCTATCCCTCTCTCAACACACACTATTTGGAGTCTACCTACAACACACTCACCTCACTCTCCACCACCATCTTCTTCTTCTTCTTCTTTGGCTAGAGTTGGAGTAGAAGAGGCTACAAGGAGAGCTTGTATCCTAGAAAAAAAAGAACATTCAAGATTTTGCTCGATTATGACAAGATCTAATAATCTTGAAACCAACTCAAATTTTACAAAAATATGAATCTCATGTGATAAATTTACCTGAATCTTGATTTGTTCCTTACTCTTCTTTCTTTTATCACCAATCTTATGAAAAAAACCTACACAAGACTACCTTCGATTTATTTTTCAAACTATATTCCATTAATTTTAATGTCTTATATTTATGGATTTTTCTCCAGTGGTATCGGTATATGGTTTTTCAATTGTAGCTTCTTACACATCCACATGAGGTTCTTGAGATAAATGATGCCGATCCCTTTTCAGTGAATTTATTGTGTATAAGGAAATAAAGTTTCTTTTCCACGTAAAACATCTTTAGCAAACTTTCTAAGGTTCTCAAAATCAAAATCTTTTGCTTTGAAGAGACTGGATTTGCCTAGAGCACATATCCCTTACCGCCCGGTCTAAAAAAAAATTGATCCAATTCTTAATGCTTGATTTTATAGATTCCACACAAAAAATAAGAAAACAGTTAGGTTGCTAAGAGGAAGAGATTTAATATGAAAGAAACGAATATTTATGGTGGTACTTTAATATACCCCAGATAGGTCTCCAAGAAGGGCAACAATATCAGCTACTTCATCCAGTGGATGGCATCCCGTCTTGGGCGTGTTCAAGAACCACGAGTCCTCGGAGGCGTGCCATCAGAGCGCCCGGCGACGCAGAGGGGCGGGCGCGTCAATGGTCCATCGTACTGTTCGTCGCGTCCCTACGGTTACGGCGAATATTTAGCGTGTGTCCTGGCGCAACAGCCGAAGCGGCATCGTCCTCCGCCCGCCCCCGGCGAATAACGCCTCGTTACCGGCCGGGCGGCGCCGTGCGGGCAGATATGGACCGCAGCTGGGATGGCGTATCGCGTAGCGCGGGCCAGCTACATTATCGACCACCGACTACCGCGACGACGTTGGCGGTTCGCGTGGGCACACACTTACTGGTTGTGAGTTTCGTGTCATTCTGATCTTACAGTCAATATGTGTTGTTGCTCGTAGACGAGGCGATTAATGCAGAAGCAGCAGTAATGATATACCAATGAATATAATGTATATGAT